>VZQC01001118.1:2339312-2522437 GCA_009823505.1 Rhizomys pruinosus | reverse complement strand
TTTTGTGTATTTTTAAATTTTTCATAATCTTTCCTTGAGGTTTTTAGTTGTTCTGTGTTATCTTCCAGGTCTGATATTCTTTGTTCTGCTTCCTCCATTCTGCTTCTGAGCCTTTTTTCCATTCCTTTCCTCTTGAATGGATGAGTGTTTGATTTCCTTTTTCATTTCCTCTTCTGATTTCTTTAGTATTTCTACTTCTTTTTGGAGCTTCTCAATCTCTTCTTGTAGCTCTTTGCTTTGCTGGTTGATTTCCTTATCTTTTTCAGCATGGGATCTTTTCAGTGTTTCTACTTCCTTCCGGAGCTTGTCATTCTCTCTCTCTGTGTCCTTCTTGAGTTCTTAATTCTCTTTTCTTAGTTCTTTGATTTGTTCTTTATAATCTTGTAGTTCTTTAAATATGTTCCCAATTGTGTTTCTGATATCTGTGTCCTGGGGCATCCCCAGAGGGATCCCACTGCAGGAATCTTCCATAGGGTTGGTAGAGCTTGGTGCGGGATTATCCTGCCCCTTTCCAGTGTTGTCTCTTCTTCCTTATCCTGGCATATGGGCTTCTCCTTGCCTGCTTTCTGCTCTTCCTTCTGCTGGCCTCAGGAGATCTCATTAAAAGTCATTTGTAAAGTGATGAAAGTGACATGTGTTGATTTTAAATTATTTGACCTGATGATCTTGCAATTGTATTGGCTGTTTCTCAATGCACCATGCACAGTTGCTAGGAAGTGGAACCAGCCTCAATGCAATTCCCATCAATAGATGAATAGATAGAAAATATGGTGCATATACATTATGTAATTTTATTGAACCTTAACGAGAAAAAAGAAACTATGACATCGCCATGAACATGTGTGTGTAATGCGTGTGTGTATAATGTGTGTGTTTGTGTATGTATATATGTATATATGTAGTGTACATATGACAGCAAGGTCAGCATGTGGAGGTCAGAAGACAAATTTCACAAGATTCTCTGCTTTGATGGTGGGTTCTAGACATCCAACTCCAGTCATCAGGTTTATTCAGGAAGTGTTGAGCCTTCTCTTTACCCCACCCAAAAAAACCTAGGATTAATTTTTGTGTATGTGTATATGTGTGTGGGTAAGTCATAAAACTAGAAAATGTGACAAAAGAAAGCAATAGAGGTCTTAAAGGAGGGGAAGGAATGAAAGAATAGTTGAACATAGTTAACATGAAAGCATAATGGAAGGAACCCCTGAGGTGAGGGGGACCTGCAAGAGAGGGCTCACAACGGGGATCCCAGTGGAGGAGGATCAACAAAAACAAAACGCACATGGAAATACCACAATCAAAAGCACATGGAAATACCACAATCAAAAGCACATGGAAATACCACAATAAAACGCACATGGAAATACCACAATGAAACCCATTACTTTCGATGCTGGTTTTAAAAATCAAAATAAAATAAAATTTAGAAGATTCAGATGAGGAATTATTGATCAGATCCCCTGGAGTTGATTAGTGAGATGGAAACATCTGTACAAGCAGAACAATAGGCCTTAATTAAGCGGTTTGTCTAAATTACTGTTAAGAAGGGGGCAGGTATATCAGTATGGACAGGTTCCATGTAGTAATCATGGAAATTTTCTTCATACTGCTTCAGTCTTTTCAGTGAACTGGGAAGCAGAATTGTTAGCTAAGAGAAAGATCTAGGGAGGAGATACTGAAAGAGTCTAAAAGTTAAGGAATAGAATATAAAATAGTCTTCTAGGTAGATGAGAGAATAAGTGCACTCAAGAAATACACAGCTACTAAAAATGGACAGCATTAGTAACCTACTTGAAGTTGTCTTTATAAATTTATCATGAAATTTAATTAATTTAGTTGTGACTTTTATTCTGATCCATTTATGATATACCTGCCCAGGCATGAGCAAGGGCCCACACAGGCAATTTACTTCATATAAAACGAGTTCGTCTTATCTCCATATTCCTCACAAGCTTTTCTGTCTTAAAGGAAGAACTTTTACTTTGTGTTTCATAAATTTTTCATTATATTCCCAAGTATACTAAGTCTATATCTGTTTTTAACTTTCCTGTATTTGTATTTAAAAATCTTTGTCACATATCCCAATGCTTACATTATTTTACTCATATTTATATCATATCTATGTTCATGTGGATATTTATGAACTTAGATGACAAATGGGGAATTGTCTCAATTCAATACCTTGCAAAATTTTAGAGAGAAGAGTTAGTTCAACCCATTCATTTTACAGAAATAAGAATTCAAAAAAGGTAAATCCTTTAGTTTTCCAATGTGATTTTTCATCACTCACTTGAAGTCTGAACTGATTCATTAGCTCCTTGGAAGACAAAAACAATATTCCTCACTGACAGCTTTGGTCTTAATCAAAATAACAACTGTGGGCTAAGTTGTGTATCACCAACAGTGTGCAACCCTGTCTGGTTTAAAGATCATCATTCACTGAGTCATGGAATAAGGCAATATTTAAAAGCTTCTGCTTCTCATTAAACATCTCTGGCACTGAACAACTCTCCTTATCAAACTTTTTCAATTACATATAGCTCTTCCAGTGACAATGTACTTGCTAACGGACTTGTTAACTTAATTGCAGAATTTTAATGCTATGAAAGTAGGCTGTTATGCTGAGTCTCACAGTAAAGTCTAATTTGCAGCTTAGAAAGACATAAATGTTTAAAGGTGCTTCACAGTAATAACAAATTTGATAATATTCAGTGAGAGGTCTGGAGAGACTACATACAAATGTACATTCTAAGAAAACATGACAATTATTTTTTTAGATTCTATCTTAGGTAAGTCATTCAAAGTTGTTTAATAAACATTCCAACTATTTTTCATATAATAGTGGCCATTTGGACAGGTAGTGGCACAAGAACTAGCATTTTTTAATTGACACACAGAGACATATTAGAAAACCTCCAACTGCCTTCAGGATCCAGGAATCTCCATCATAAAACTGGAGTAACCATTGTTTTTAGTCCCGGATAATACAATTATGGCTTTCACTTTTTATTGCTTTCTTTATTTCTTCATCTAAACAGACTTGGGTACTAGCTAAAAATCTGTCTTGATCACTACCCTTTGCCCAAACCATTCTTTTTAAAAGTTTATTCCTTACACAGGTTCAATCCTCATCTTTGTATAACATTGCAATTGATACCAGTCATTCGTTTCATCTGTTGCTGAGGCTCTAGAATATCTGGATAGATTTGTCCCAAATTCAACTTAAGGTTTGTACGGAAAAATTCATTGTGTCTTACATACATCTGGTTTTCTTCCTCATATTCTTGACTTGGTCAATCAAAACACACATGAGAATTTCTGAGTCTGAAACAGCATCATAAGATATGGTCCCCCTCAGGTCACCATCTTTTCTCCTTAGCTACTCTCAATCTGATTAGGATTTCCCACATTTGTTCTATAGTACTTCTCATATATTATCTTTTCTACTGCCACAAACTTTATCGTAGCTTCCATCTTCCTTGAAGAATTCCTAGGTAATCATATGCTACCACCTCTCTATAACCTTCTGCACATAGTTCTCCAGATTCTTTAATTGGTTAAAATTCTCATGTATTCATACAATGTATCTTGTATTCCACTCCCTCCCTCTAGCTACAACTGAACTCCCTGACAACATATCTCACATCTCCTTCCCAACATGTGATTTCTTATAATGCATCCCCATTAGTGCCACTCATATATGCATGTGTGTGGAGTCATCCATCAGGCATGCCTACCAATGCCTGCAGACCACAAGAAAAGTGACTCTCCATCTCTTAGTAGCCACCAGCTGTAATTCCCTCCCAAGCTAGAGGTGGACATCAGGATCCTTCCTCTGGATCTTGGAAGTTTTAATTTTCTTTGTCTGCAGAGGTCTTATGCAAGTAATCACAGTTGCTGTGGGTTCATCTATATAGCAGCCATGTCATGGCAGAGGCCAGCCTTTCACAGCATTCTTCCTCATTCTCTGGATAAAAAAAATCTTAAAATTTATTTTCAGCAATGAGTATTTCCTGTCCTTCATCTCACTCTCCTTAACCTCCCTCTGTTGATACACTTCCATAGAGCCCTGGTCCTGTGAGGCACACAACCTCAGCATTCCCCTTATGCCTTTCCAGTTTACAGATCTAGCTGGGGTTCAGGTCACACAATCTCTACCAACCCCACACACCCACCCGTCTGGTGAGTTTCCAAATCCCAGAATTCCTGCTCCACCATCCCACATTCTTTTTTTAAATTTTTTAAAATTTTTTTTATTGATGCTTTGTGTATTTCATACATCATTTTCCAATTCAGTTCAGGCATATTTCCCCTTCCCTTCCCTCCATCCCACCCCACCCCATCCCAGGTCATGCATTCTGCCATAACTGTCCTGCATCTTTCTCTCAGTTTTTTTTTCCATTTTTTAGCAATAAGTGATAATTTATGAGTACAAGCATCCTTCATGCAAAACCAACTAGCAAGCAGTTGTGTCCAAACCTACACAGCCCCTTGGTCCCACCATCTAGCAGGGGGGGCTTGTATGTTCAATGCCTATATATCCCAAATCTAATTGGCTATTGGCTCTCTCCTTGGAGGAATAACCCACGGCTGATGCCACAAGCTTACACCCTCTAATGTTCAGGAGATGTTATAAGCCACAGTAAGATCCTATCATGTTTAACAGAAAAAAATGTAATTCATGGATTAACATACCATCCAAACATCTGTGTTTATACCAAGCAACCTACGATAACAATTAATACTGTTTAAATACCTATATATCTAATTGCTTGTGCTTCATTAGTAGGATCGAAAGGTTATTCCTGGACAAACTGTCAGCCCATGAAAGAAAACAGCCAGAATTGACCAGAGACCAAGACAGCAGCTCCAGAGAAAGCAGACTGTTTTGCTTCTCATCTGCCTATTCCCATCCCACAGTCTCAAGCCTGGCTTGGGTCACGTTGGCTTTCCATCTGCCCAGCTCTACAGGGCACTTGCTCTTGCTATCATCCTCACACTTATAGCCTGTGCATCAGCCCACAAACAAGAAATATATTTGCATGTTTGCTTAGCTAAGTATTAGAATGAACAGAGGCCTCCATTCCAAAAGGGAGTAACGGGAGCATACAGAGGAAATACTGGACCAAAACGAGAGCAGATGTCAGCAGCAAAAACATCAAATCTGGTAGTTCTGCATCTAACTTCCGGGAATTTACTTCCAAGGGGCTTAAATGACACAACCCCTCTAGCTTTGCTGCATGCAACATGCATTTCTCTTTGGCTCATATCACACCTTGTATGTAGTTCTCCTTGGCAAATGTCTCATGGCTGTAGCACCTCCAATGTCTTGAGCTCTCTACTTCTAATAAGCTTTTACCCTCACAGCTTCACACAGTGGTCTGTCAGGGTCTTCTTTAAAGGGGGATACACCCATGTTGAATGCTGCCTGGCCTCCACAGCCATCTGAAGCTGTGGAGGAAGTGCTGTTGACACCTTCAGGCTCATATCTTTTATGCCTCTAAAGCCAGAAACACATGAAAGACACTGCCAAATTTAGCTGCCAGCCAGGGATACACTTGGCCTGCTACATCCTCATTTGCAACTTTTCTATGCTGTGGTTTTCTAGGGGTAGAAAACCCCTCCAGCATTTTCTTTCCACAAATTGGAGGCTTAGTCTGGTATGGTTTTTCCCTGAGGTTACTACTTCCATTTGTTCCCGTGCAAATTTCTAGGCCTTTCCTTAATGGCTTTAATCTCCTTGTATAAGAAAACCTCAGTATGTGCCTTGACTCCAACATTAAGCTTCCTAGTGCTCTTTCTGAATATAGATTATACATTCCGTATCTTTTTCTGCCTATGTTTTTGGTAGCCCTCCTTAATATTCATCGTAAATAACCACACTATTGATTCTACATTAGGCTGTCTTGAAATTTTTCTGTACCCCAAATTAACCCATTACTTTTCAACTTGTCCTCAGGCAAGCTCTTAAGCTATGTGGCTGCAGCCAAAAGCTTTGTCAAAATATTACCACTTAAGTCCTATTTGCCTCTGAATGACTTTGCTCTGAGCATGCCTTTCTTCCAGGCTCCTACTAGAAGGGCCCATTAAGTTTTGCTTACAGAATTCAACAGCTTTTGTACTCCAAACTCCCTAAATCTTCCACATTCTTTCAAAAACCTAGATGGTCAGATTCTTCACAACTCTGTTACCAACAACTGTATTAGTTACTTTTCTTTTGCTATGCTAAAACACTATGACCAAACCTATTTATAGAAAGAAGAGTTTATTTAGGGATTAGATGCATAGAGTCCATAATCACAGGGAAGCCATGGTGGCAGAAGCTAGCCAGAACAAAATGCTGAGGAATCTCATCTTCAAGCAGGTGCAGGAAGCAGAGAGAGACTGGAAATCTGCCAAGTCTTAAGAAGTCTCAAAGTCCACCCCCAGTGACATGCTTCCTCTAGAAGGGATGCACCTCCCAAAACCTTTCAAAACAGTGCCCCAACTGTGAACAAAATGCCCATATACATAGAGCTTTGAAACACATTTTCTTTTTTTTTTTTTTGAAACACATTTCATTCAAGCCACCATACATGACCTCTGTAGGCTTTTCAACTGAGAGAATCATATCTAAAGTTTCAAACTTAGCATCCAGCTCTGATGGATAATGTTTGATCTTTGTATTTATAGGTCTGAGTTGCCACAGTCAGGATGATTGTTTCTAGTTCCATTCATTCACCTGCCCTGTGAATTTTATAATTTCATTTGTTTTTTAGTTTTTTTTTTTTTTTTTTTTTTGGGTCTTTTAGAGACAGGGTCTCCTGTAGCCCCAGCTGTCCTGGAACTTCACTCTGTAGACCAGGCTGGCCTTGAACTCACAAAGATCCACCTGCCTCTGCCTCCCAAATGCTAGGATTAAAGGTGTGCACCACCACACCTGGCTATAATTTCATTTTTTAAACAGTTGGATAATATTCTGTTGTTTAAATATACCATACTTGTATTATTCACTCATCAGTTGATGAGCATCTAGGTTGTTTCCATTTCCCAGCTATTGTGAAAAGGGCAGAAATGAACAGATATCTCTGTAGTAGGATATAGAGTCTTTTGGGTATATGCTCAAGAGTGGAATGACTGTAGGATTTGGTAGCTCAATTTCTAGCTTTCTGAGCAATCTCCATACTGATTTTCACAGTGGTTTCACCAGTTTGCAGTCTCATCAGTAGTGAAAAAAAGTGAACTGCTCCCCACACCATTGCAAGCATTTGTCATCACTTTTTTTTGGGGGGGGGTGTCTTAGCCATTCTGAGTGGGATAAGATGAAATAACCCTTCATTAGCCGGGTGTGGTGGCGCACGCCTTTAATCCTAGCACTGGGAGGCAGAGGCAGGTGGATCTTTGTGAGTTCAAGGCCAGCCTGGTCTACAGAGTGAGTTCCAGGACAGCTGGGGCTACAGGGAGACCCTGTCTCAAAAAAAAAAAAAAAGAAAAGAAAAGAAATAACCCTTCATTAGAATACCTATATCACACTCTCTCTTCTCAAGGCTCAGGAATTTTTTTCATAAGGTGGTGCAGAAAAATTATAAGAGACAGAGGTCAAGGATGAATATAAGGAATCCCCCTTTTCTGCTCACAACAGGGCAGTTGCACATATAAACCCATACCCCTTGTGGAATGCAAAATAGCTGTACACACCTAAGCTAGACTGAAATGCCAGCACGGAGTGCAGTGGTGCTCAGAAAGTCCCAGCCAGAGCTGAGGAACTGTTGAAAATCAGTAGCTGCTGGGAGAGGGAAACCCAGCTTTCTTTAATGGTATGATGTCAGGTAGATTGACCAGCATCCAGGGTATAGATGTACAACAGAGACCACATGGGGAACAGAAATTAGACTTCATAGTCCTGAAAAATAATAATCAATAATAATGGAGGACATGAAGTCTAGGAGTTAATTATGTCAGGGTAGAATGGGGAGTATGTGTGAATATGATCAAAAGACATTGTACGACATTCTCGAATAATAAAATACTTTAAAAATTATTTTCAATGAATATATCTCATTTCTAAATATCCTTTTGAAATACTTAATGATATCATTGAAAATAATATAATTTAATTTTTTTAGCTGTCATTTAATTGGACTGAAATATACATGTTCTTAAACCTCTTGTATAATTTTTCACATGCACTGCCTTTGGTCAGGTAGCATTCTGAAAACAGGCTCATTCAAGCTGTCCTCAAACCTTTCCTCTCTCAAACCATTTATCTATCCTTATTCCTCACTTTTGTTCTTTATTTATAATGCTGGATGTATAGGAATCTTCTTGTTCTATTTAAAGATTTTTATGTGTGAATTTTAGCCTAAATTTTATTTACTATATGAAAATATGTCTTTCAAAATTAATATGTACATCCCGAATAACGAGTTTTTGTCCTTCCAAAATAATTTCATCTACACTTTCATTTTAACAGCGCAATCATTACTTTGAAATTGCTTTCTCCAAAAGCATTGGGGAGCTAAGCAAGAAAGAATAAAGAAATTATCTAGATTCAAGTTTCAGCTCAATAATTCTCCAGTTGCATATCTCATAATAAGTTACTGGTAAACATTCAGTCTAATGGATTCAGTTTAGTCATCTGTGAAGTAAGAAAGTTTAAACAGTTTATTTCAATAGCTCTTTCAGTTTAATGTCTTGTGAACAGATATTTAAAGCCATTTCATAAAGCTTAGTATGGAATGCACCTTAATGGCATACAGGAGATTCTCTGTTATGAGATGACCTATTCTTTTAAGTACTGATTCAGTGAATGCAAATTTCTTCTTATCTGTACTCTTATAAGGCCATTCAAATGTCACAATCAAAATGATGGAGATATTACTGATCTATTTTGTGTTACTTTTTTTTTTTTTTATTGGTGTTTTTGAGACAGGGTCTCCCTGTAGCCACAGCTGGCCTGGAACTAGCCCTTGAATTCTCAGAGATCCACCTGCCTCTGTATCCCAAGTGCTGGGATTAAAAACGTGTCCCACCGGGCTGGAGAGATAGCCTAGCGGTTAAGAGCACCGACTGCTCTTGCAAAGGACCCGGGTTCGATCCCCAGCACCGACAAGGCAGTGAAGAAACGTCTGTAACTCTAATTCCAGGAGAACTCCAGTTCCAGGGGAATCCGAGCACAGACCTACATGGAGGCAGTACACTCACACACACACAAAAATAAATTTAAAAAAAGTGTGCCACCGCACTTGGCTTAAAGACAGTTCGTAGCTGCCGTGTGGGTGCTGGGAATCGAACCCAGGTCCTCTGCAAGAACAGCTGGTGCTCTAATCCACTGAGGCATCTTTCCAGCCCCTTGTGTTACTCTTTTATTTTTTTATTTTTTTATTTTTGTATGTGTATGAATGTATTGTCTGCATGCAGGTCTGTGCACCCGTGTCGTGCAATGCCGCGGAGGTCAGAAGTTCTCCTGGAATTGGAGTTACAGACGGTTCTTAGCCGCCATGTGGGTGCTGGGGATCAAACCCGGGTCCTCTGCAAGAGCGTCGGTGCTCTTAACCGCTAGGCTATCTCTCCAGCCTGTTACTCTTTAAAACCAAGTCTCACTAGTCAGGAAACCACAAGGGAGTAAAAAGATGTATTGGGGAATGGATGAGGGAGTGTGGGAAGAGAATCAATCAACAACTAAAAACTCGTGCATGGAAAATGCCCAGTGAAACCTAATATATGTATGCTAATTAAAAATTAAAATGAATAAATATGTAAATAAAACAAAGTTTCAGATGACACGTCAGCTAAATTTTGGGTTGTTTTCCCTGAAATATGACATGAAAGCTTAGGCAATTTTTGCTCAAGTGAAAAAGTAAATATGTCAATCATTTGAAAAAAAAGAGTAAAGATCATAGAGACAAATTCAAATGTGTGATGTGTACTGGTTAGTAGCTTTTTTTCTTTTTAAAGAAAGATTATATATAAAGGAAGTTCAAAATATTAGACATAAGAGGTTGTTGATTGCTACCATTCAACTGAATTCAAGATCTGTAGCATGAGAATAATTTATGTAAAACAATTAATAGATATGTGTCAACTCTAATTTTTACAACATTCCATTGTGTTTGCTACTCTTATTTTCCAGAAGTAACTGAGTTCAGAGATTTTTAACCTAACCTTTTAGTTACATAGATACAATCTTGAAAATATAGTCTTCCCACTACATCTTAATACATACCTTTCTGAAGGTATGCTTTCTTGTGTGTGTGTGTGTGTGTGTGTGTGTGTGTATGTGTATGTATGTATATGATTGTGTTCAGACTTGTCAGCATGAATATGTATGTATGTGGTGGACAGAAATCAATCTCAGGTATCATTCCTCAGAAGACATCCACCTTTTTATTTCTTTGAAACTAGGACTTCAGAGACATGAGGCTTACTGATTTGGCTAGGCTAGATGGCCAGCAAGCTCCAAATATCCATCTATCTCTGATTCCCCAGAACTAGGATTATGTATGTGTGGCACCAAGCCTAACTTAAAAAAAAATTAAAGGGGCTGGAGAGATGGCCTAGCGGTTAAGAGCGCCGACCGCTCTTGCAGAGGACCTGGGTTCGATCCCCAGCACCCACATGGCGGCTGAGAACCGTCTGAAGCTCCAATTCCAGGAGAACTCCAGTTCCAGGGGAATCTGAGACCCTCTTCTGACCTCCGCGGCGTTGCACGACACGGGTGCACAGACTTGCATGCAGACAGTACATTCATACATATACAGAAATAAATAAAATTAAAAAAAAATTAAAATAAATAAATAATAAATTTATTTATTTATTTATTTCTGTGTATGTCTACGAGTGTGAGTACATGTGCCACTTCATGGCTGTGCAAGTGAGAAGGCAAATAGAATCAATACTCTCCTTCCACCAAGTGAGTCCCAGGGATTAAACTCAGGTCATCAGCTCCAGCTGTGCCAACTCTTAGGCCTCTAGGAATAACTTCTAAAATATATTTTATTTATGTTTTTATTTTATCTGTATGAGTGTATTGCCTGCATGTATGTAAGTGCACCTGTGTCATGAAATGCCTGAAGAGGTCAGAAGAGAGGGTCAGATTCCATGGAACTGGAGTTACAGACTGTTGTTAAGCTGTCACGTGGGTTCTAGGAACCAAACCCTGGTTCTCTGCAAGAGCACCCAGTTCTCTTAACCACCAAGCCACCTCTCTAGCCCTTATGATTGACTTTTTAAAGCCTTTTTTATTTATTATTTTATTGCATGTATATGAACGTGTTTCCTGCATGTTTGTGCAAGTGCACTTGTATCATGCAATGTCCACAGGGGTCATAAGAAGTACTAGAGTTATGGACTGTTGTCATCCACAATGTGGGTGCTGGTAACTGAACTCAAGTCCTCTGCAAGAGCAGCCAGTGCTCTTAATCACTGAGCCCAGCCACCATGACTGATATTTTCTTGGTGCTGGAAACTGAACTTAGGTTCATGGTTACACATCAAATATCAAATACTTTCTTTTGAGACAGGGTCTCCCTGTAGCCTCAGCTGGCCTGGAACTCACTCTGTAGACCAGGTTGGCCTTGAACTCAGAGATCCACCTGCCTCAGTCTCCTGAGTGCTAAGATTAAAGGCACGTGCCACCACGCCTGGCTACACATCAAATACTTTTATAAAAGTATGTTATCTCCCCAGCTTGGGAATGCTTTTTCTTTTTGTTTTCTTTTTTTGTTTGTTTGTTTATTTTTAAGGGATTCCACAACATAATAACACAGTTGTTTGCAGATAACATTGATGTTACTCAGTATGTCATACAATTAGGTAATTGGTGGATTTTGCAAATATCTATGTCCAAATTTTGAACAACCCAAGGTTCCCATAGTCCAGTTGGAGAAGCTTGTATGCACAGGCATGTTGATCAATTAGGAGTCCAGACTATATTCCTGTAGTCTCATGATTCACCCCTATCTCTCCACAGCCCTTACAATCTACCACGCCTCCTCTTCCACAGTTTGTTTCCTGGGCTTTGGGAAAGGGGCACAAGTGGGTGAGAAGAAAACAGTCTAATTTCTTTGGAGTTGTCATTTTGGACTCTAGTCTGTTCAGGTTGTTTCCTTTCATGGGTTGACAGCTTTTCCAGTGATACCCTTTTTAGTCATACTAACAAAACACAAGCAATTAGATATATAGGCATTTACTGTGAGCATAGACACAGATGCCTGGATATGCTAATCTGCAAACTGTGGTTTCTCTATAAAGGGTGACAAGTTCTTATTGTGGCTTATAACATCTCCCAACCACTAGAGGACACAAGCTTGTGGCATCCACTGTGAGTTATTCCTCCAAGGAGAGAGCTAATAGCCAATTAGATGTGGGATATATATAGACACTTGGCTGCCACTGTTGCACAGTATCTCCAGGCTGTTGAGGTGTAGCTGATATTGACAGAGGAGTCTAAAAGCTTTGATTTTCCATAAGATAAGGTATCATTCAGGAAGCTGATTTAAAGAATGACTTAAACCTATGTTTAAAGAGTATTTTTCACTAACCTTGAGGGGAAAACAGGACATTCTAAATATGGTCAGGTTACAATTATTGGAATTTTGACGATTTAGTGTGGCTGTGAAGAAGAGCAAAGAGTGAGCAGTAAAAGGGTTCGGATTTCAAGGTTGGGTGGGCAGGATATGAAAAGAGCATGTTACTCACACTGGGAGAATGTAATTGGAAAATCTGGGCATCCTAAGCTTTTTCAAAGATGACAGCTAAATCAGCTTACATAACAGCACAAAGAATCTACCCACCTGCTTACTTTTTAATGCAATTGACTGAAAGTTGTGTCTTCCTACACTTTTTTTTTTTTCAGAACAAAGTTGACCTATTCCAGCGAGTAGTCTCACTGCAGCTTTAGTCAACAAGAAAAGCTCTTTTTCCCCATGGTAATTTTCTATTATTTCTGGTCTACTGAATTAAGGGGGAATTTTTATCTTGTTCTGTTTTCTCTCACAGATCTGCAAAAGCTGTACTCCTCTCGTCGTGGGTTTGAGAGGCATATGTGGGCAGTCCAAAGTAAACGTGATGAAGGTAAGGTTTCAGGGGCTCTCAACAACTTGGAGCTTCAACATGATGTGGTAGCAATTTCAGAATTTTTATAGAGTATAAAAATTTTAAACAAGGTTGTGTTATTTTTATGTTTCATATAAAGCACTGTAGGTCATCCGATGATTTGTAAAAAAAATAGGACTGTATTTTATTTATTTTGTATTATCTTTAGCTTCCAATGTAATTTCCTCTACTTACAAATTTCTAATATAAGACCATATTCTTGTGTACACATTCTTTTGCTATCCATTGTAAGCTATTTATACCCTAAATTAACATCATAATCTCAGTAGCAATGAATTAACCAATAAGACTACTGTACAAACTATCTTATATACATGTATTGTAACTTTTAATTCAGAGAATGTAAATTATATATGGTCCTTGGGTAAAGTAAATTACAAATTGTCCTTGTGTAATTTAAATGCATAACCACAAACACATGCAAACCTATATGATAGAAAATTTCTCAATGAAATATTAAAAAATTCACTGTAAATAATCCCATATTAAATAAAATCATACAAATTGAAATTTACATAATAATCAACATCTTTTTTGATGAGCTAGTACAAGTGTATTAGTTATATAACTGATTATTGTATGACCAAATTAAATCAATTAAATTACCAATACTAAGAATAAATTATTCAAATGAGATAATTTAAATAGGATAATAATTCCATCAGTCTGAGGAAGGCAGAGGCAGGTGGATCTCTGTGAGTTCAAGGCCAGCCTGGTCTACACAGAGAGTTCCAGGACAGCTGGGACCATAGGGAGACCCTGTCTCAAAAAGACAAATAGAGAAAGAAAGAAAGAAAGAAAGAAAGAAAGAAAGAAAGAAAGAAAGAAAGAAAGTAAACACTGAAATTTCTGTTAGAAAATGTTTCACAGAATTATACGTAAGATGAGCAGCTGGCCAATAACTCTCTAATTAATGTTACCAGCTTTTCAGATCACATCATTTGCCATGATTCTGAGTTTGATGGAAATCTTTAAATGTATTCACAGTGTGTATGGGTATAATTGTACTGTAATATACGTTTGGGCTGTGTTAGATGAGTTCATGACTCTCAATCCTCCAAGAGCACTATCTTCCATGATATAAAAATAATTTTATGAGCAGCTCATCGGTGTTAGTAATTAAAATCCTACTTTTTAGCTTAGGACTGAATAGTCATCTCTCATCATACATGGGGTTAAAAGCCACCTTGAGATTCTTCTCAGCAGCTACTCAACCAGCTTTTCTTTGGTGTGAACTTTTATAGTGTCCTTGTCTTTTTTTATGCAGAGGAGGGTAACAGCTATGTAAACTGGCCCAAGCCGGCCTGAATCACCTTACATAATGATACAGCCAAGCCTTAAACTCAGGATTGGGGCTTCCAAGAAGGCAGCCACAGGACCTGAAAATATCACATTGCTCTGAAAAAGGAACCAACAGTGGGCTGGTGGGGATTTTACGTATCTGCTTTATTTCTATTTCTCCATCCACACACAAGCATTAAAGACACAGAGAGCTCTGAATTTATACCCATACTCATTAAAGTCACAGATGAATATTTATAGAACAATGAACAATAATAAAGTGACCAGAATGTGGTAGTTCATTGAAACATGAACAAGATATTACTGCCATAAAATGCCTTCCTGAGATAATCATGTCTCCTGAGAAACTAAGGTAGCACAGCCATTCCAGAGATAACTCCTCAGTGAGCCTTCTTGCATAAACTTTCTCATGAGACAAGACCATCAAGGCATACATACTCAAGGTTACAGCTTAATTTATCAAACATATTTGTAAAATCATAGGAACATTATTTCACACCCCCTACACAGGATATTTCTTTCTCCATCTCCAACATGCTGGGATTATAGGTGTGCACTGACATGTTTAGCTTTTATTTTCTTTTTAAAGTATTTTATCACTATTTTGTTCCTAAATTCTTTTTCTCTATTAAGAAGCATTTAAAGGTGATAATCAGCAGTTTTGGTCAGATGTAAACCTAATAGAATTCGAGTTGGAAATTGCAAAGGAGAAGTGGTGACTCAAGGAGAATCATGAGTATAAGAGGCTCTTTGCTGAAGAACTGGCTTTCTGTAAGTGGAGGCTTCCAGGTAGGCTGCCTAGACCTCAGTGGATAACCTTGCACTGAGGAATGGCCAGGGAGATTAATTTGACACAATATGCCCCAACACAAATGAGAGAATGAGAATGTATGAACTTCAGAAGGGGGCTATGGGAGGGTGCCTATGGAGAATGGGTTATAAAGGCAATTGAAATGCTATGCATGAATTACACAAAAATTCAAATTAAAAAGGCTTTTTGACTGGATGGCATTTAGCATGAAGCTCAGAGGGGGTGGCATAAATGGGAAAAGGAGATCTAAATGTTATTAATGACAAAAAATATTTTTAAAAGGCTTTTTCACCCAAAACAGTAAAGATAATAAGAACATTAGCAAGAATCAGTATTCATTCATTCATTCATTCATTCATTCCTGTGATCAAACTGGTTTTGGTGTCTGGATTAAAACCTTGAACTCACAGATATCTGCCTGCCTCTGCCTCCCGAGTGCTGGGATTAAAGGCATGTGGCAACATGCAGTCTATGGTTTTGACTTCTAATGCTACATTTCTCCTTACTGGCGTATTTTAAAATGAGTGAAGGTATTTGATTTCTCACAGCCTCTCTTCCCTGATCTGTTCAAAGGCATGAATGACAGAGCACTCCAGCATTTTTGGTTTTGTTTTTGTTTTAATAGAGTTAAATAGAAATGATCTCTCTAGAGTGCCTAGCTGGAAACCTAGCACGGATGTGCACTAAGAAAGAATTATTCTCTTCCCTCTTCTGTCAATAATCCACTAAAAAAGCAACGAAATTTTAAAAATGTCATTTAAGAACTATAAAAAAGTTGAATGGTAGAAGCAATATTATGCAACAAATGGCCACTTTTTATTTTTGAAAGAAAAGGAACATAAATTATCTTCTTTTTGAAGCTGAAGTAGACTAGTACGAAAAAAGATGCCACTTAATCTTTCCAAACTGTCTGCAATAGCTGATGTGGGTGGATCTCCAGGAGCCTTGGGCCTCCAGCCTGCTGCTTGTGTTCTGCACAATTGTAGTTGCTCCTGCCTTCTACAAGCTGCTTCTTGAGTCTGGTGACAAGCCAGGTGCTGTCTGTGTTAGAACAGTGACATCCACTGGTTATTTCTGATACTGACCAAAATGTCCTCTCTTAGAATAAATCCTGGGTGCCTAAGAGATGCTAACTGCTTAAGAGCACTGACTGCTCTTGCAGAGGACCCGGGTTCAATTCCCAGCACCCACATGGTGACTAAGAACCATCTTTAACTCCAGTTCCAGGGGAATACGACACCCTCTTCTGACCTCCGCAGTATTGCACAACATGGGTGCACCAAGCTACATGCAGACAGTATGTTCATACAAAGAAAAAAAATATATTTTCCAACTAACCTAAATCCCCTTTCAGCTTGTGACAGATGTGCAAATCTATCTAAAGAATTTACATATTCTTTCCCTAGAAAGTAGTCACTAAACTCCATTGCGTGGACTTCTATGGTGGGAATGTCAATTAATATAAAAGCTATTCAAGCCTGGCATGGTGGCGCACGCCTTCACTATTCAGATGAGAGTGAAAGTTCTTCAAGGACTCAAAAATACAAATACAATGTAACTCAGCTGGTTTATAGTCAAGTTATAGAATCAATGGTTGATGGATAAAAAATTCTCTTCTCTCTCTCCATAAAAATAAATTATGGACTGGAGAGTTGACTCAGCATTTAAGAACACTGGTTGCTCTTGCAGAGAACCTAATTTGATTCCCAGCATCCACATGGCAGCTAACAGCCATTTGTAACTCCAGGTCCAGGGGAATCCAACATGGTCTCCTGACATCCAGGGGTATTGCATGGCACAGGTACACTTACATACATGCAGGCAGTACACTCACACACATAAAATAAAATATTTTTAAAAAATAAAAATAAAATAAACCATTCACAGGACCAGGGATGAACTGGAGATATGTTAAGAAAATTAAGTCATACTTAGGAAGGGCAGCTATCACATATTTTCTTTCACATGTGGAATATACAGAAAACAGATATGGATATATAACAGGTAATATTAGCTGGATGTGTTGGCACGTCTTTAATCTTAGGACTCAAGAGGGAAAGACAGACTATGAGATGGAAGGCAGCCTGTTCTACATAGCAGAAAGTCAGCTTGAACAAGTAAAAGACTCTGTCTGAAATCAATCAATCAGTAAACAAAAAAATAAGAGGAAAAATCAGATAAAAGGAAGAGGATGAAGAGGAGGAATAAAAGGGACAAGAGAGTAATAGGTGAATATGATCATAGCACATTACACACATATTAAATATGTATATACATATACACATATATTGAATGACACTTTAAAATCCACTACTTTCTAAAATTAATACCAAGTAGCAAATTAATGACAGGCCAACTTATTAATTGTGCACTGAAGACTACTGCAGTTTAATAAAATCTAAATAAGAGTTTGTTTCTTTAAAATCTTCCCTGTGAAGAGCATATTCCAGTTTCTCAAAATTTTCATGAAGTTCTTCAAATTTATGTAGCAGCTCTCTTGTTAACTATCCCATTCTGGGTCTACATAGGATTTTGAATGGAAATGGGCACCAAGCCCCAGGCTTAGCCAAAGAAGTATTGGCAGCTGACTAGTACTGGGTGAGGAAGACTGATCTTAAAAGGAGAGAGTGTAGATAGGGTGACTATAACTCTGTGGATGAACTTGCACTGAGGGACGTCTGGGGATTGTAACTTGACTTGATGAGCCTTAATACAAATCATAGAATGCGTGAACTGGAGTGGGGAGGCTAGAGGGAGCCAATGGGGAAGGGCTATGAAGATGATTGAGATGTTCTGTATGGAGTAAAGGAAATTCAATAAATATTTACAAAAAAAGAATATAGATATCTACCCATCTTTTACTCTTTGTTTGACTTCCTATCTATTTCTTTCTTCATTTGCCAAACCTCATGCTATGTGGGAACTTTTACTAAAATCCTACTCCTAAGCTAAAAGTTGTGGCTTCCCTCTATATATGATTCAAAGTCTCAGGGTTCACAGGAAATGAGCTTAGTAATTATCAAAGTTATCTACATCATTTAAATAGTCACTTTATTTCTCTATCCTTTTTTTTTTTTTTTTTCTTTTAGAGACAGGGTCTCCCTGTAGCTCCAGCTGTCCTGGAACTCACTCTGTAGACCAGGCTGGCCTTGAACTCACAAAAATCCTCCTGCCTCTGCCTCCCAAGTGCTAGGATTAAAGGCATGTACCACACCTAGCCTTCTCCATCCATTTTAAAAAGAAGTATTGAATGACTATAATGAGTTAGACAAACAATAAATCATTTATCTATGTTGTCTAAATTTATTTTCCAAACTGATGATCAAGTTTCACAAATTGGAGTGACCATCAACAACTTGTTTTTCTTCTCCTTTTCTTCCCCCCTCCTCCTCCTCCTTCTTCTTACTCCTCCTCAGCCTCCTCCTCTTCTTCCTCTTCTTTCTCATTCTCTTCTTTCTCCTCCTCATTCTTTTTCTCCTCCTCTTCACCTTCTTGCCATTTATTGCTGTGTAGCCATTTATGCTTAATATTATTGCCTTAATATGAGTCTCATAAGACATTTTATTCTTTACTTCATATCTGATATTTTGGCTTTTTTTGTAAATGCTATGCAGACCAGTATCCACATTATTAGCTAAAAGCATAGTTGCAGCTGGGCGTGGTGGCACACGCCTTTAATCCTAGCACTTGGAGGCAGAGGCAGGCGGAATCTTTGGTGAGTTTCAAAGGCCAGCCTGTCTACGAGATGAGTTACAGGACAGCTGGGCTATCAGGGAGACCCTGTCTCTAAAAGACCAAAAAAAAAAAAAAAAAAAAAATTAAAGACTAAAAGCATACTTGCAGATGGCTATACCTACACATAGCAGTCAGTCCATAAATGTTCATATATTATCTGAAATATTTTAATGTTATTTTACTTCAGTCTATAAATACAAAATTTACTGAAGGATTTCGATTCCACTCTGTTTTATAGACTTTATAAGTTTACCCTTCAAATTTCTTGTTTTTAAAATATTCTTATTACTGATTTTTTGTACTGCCTTGAAAGTCATTTCTGTATGTTCCCAGGCATGGATCTTCCTGAAGCTCAGAATATTCGATGCTTTCAAGGACTAGACAGGAGATGTGGGTGACTCTTTACTACCAAAAAAGGGAATGAGTAAGTCAATTAACCCTTTAGAATTGTGATAAGCTAGAGACAGGACTCAAAAGAAAACATTTAGTGTTCAGGTCCACTTCACCCTTGATGATATTTCAATTTTAACATATATCTTCATTTTTTCAAAAGAAACAGAAAGTGTGAATATGCATTTTTTACACAGTTTTGACTATGTTTTCAAATCCTTAATAAAATAAAATTTTGTTATACCTGAAAGAAACATCCCTGGCACACTTGTGTGCCTCTCATAGATAACTAGTACACATTCCAAGAGACTCTGGCTCTGTGGGTTTTAGTAATGTGGTCACTGCTCCACTATAAGAAAGGATCTAAAAAGGGATAAATTGAGAATGAATTCATGTCTTTTACTCAATAACAAGGAACATGAGACTCAATATGTGCTGTAGATGTGAACAACCAAATTTTTAGTTTACTTGGGATAGCCTCATCTCATACCTTCATACCTTTGGATCTAATTATTGATAATAACTCTTTCATATAAAGCATATGCCATAGGCTAGAGATGGTGTAGCCTATGTTTACAATACACTATATAGATTTAATATCCAGTAGCAAATATCATTTCTAAAAGTAAGCATAAAATTTTGTAATCATAGTAGTATTGGGTTAGCTATTGACAGATCCATGTCACACAGATAGAGGCTCAGAGTATGTCAATAGCTACTAGATTCCTTGTGAGATTATCTAGACAGAATAAGAACAGATTAGATGACTTTAAAATTTTAAGTTTTTCCATAATTCTGGTGTTTTTGAAGTTTTGTTAAACTTTAAAGTCCTAGTTTACAGACACTGGAATAAAAGTTAGGAGAAAATATCTAGTCAGGCATTTCCCTTAGGCAGTAACAGCACAAATTTAACTGAGAGCTTTTAAGGTCAAAACTGCATATGTTCTCAGCTGTATCTGTGTTTGGAAATGAAACACTAAGCATTGTACTATATATAACAATCATAATGCTAAAGGTACAATTTGGTGATGCATCTGTTAAAAGAAATAGAACACTTAGAACGGGATTAATACCTATGGAGACATGATTTGTTGGCATAAAGGAATCAGAGAACACCCATGATTTGATGTAATTAAGTGTTAACTTATTTAGTAAGGATAAAGAACTCAGAAGACACCTTTTGTGCGCTAGTATATTGAGACTCAAAGTGGCACAAATTTGGTCCTGGAGAGCTTCAGTAGTGAGAATTCTATGAGATGGTGGGGAAAAAAAGAGAACAATTTTGAGTTCCTTTTGTGAAACACATCAAGAAATATATGTTGACCCAAGCTGGGGATTTATATTGAGAAATCAAGTGATGTCTGGTGAACAAATTTTAGGAGAGGTTATTAACTGCTTTTAAGGTTTAGTTTTGTTTTGCCTACATCCACATAACTTTACACAACTCACAATTATGGTAGTTCATATGTTTTTAAATGTACAGTCATCTTTCCTTTTTAAACTTCCTTCTCTCCATGGCTTCTCCTATCCAGCTATATTCATATACCCGCCTATGTTAACATAGATGTGTAACTTTTTGCATAAGTTCTTCCTATTTGGATACTTGAATACATTTCATGATAGGATAAATGCAGAATTTTGCTACTTTTCCATGAGTTAATTTTTTTGAGTGTTTTGTTACCAATTCCCCCTGACACCTAGGCAATTATGTCATCTAGGAGCTACACTATTGGATAAAAAAGCTCAATAGCTTCATTCTTCTAGGTCAAGGCATAAAAGATAACTTTCTTTAACATTTCCTGCAAAATAATGCCTCATGGCTCCTTTCTAATTTCTTGCTAAGCAGAGTGGCAAACAATACCTTGTTATTTTAAATTATATTTCTGAGACTATCATGAAAATTATTTTCCCAAACCTACTGCAGTGGTGCCAGCCTGCACAAGTCCCATGCAAACTCAAAAACACAAAATCCCAGTATAGAACTGGGAAATGATCTTAGCTGAAGAAATATTGGCAACTGATTATTCTGGGTGAGGAAGAATTGATCTTCTAAAAGCAAGTGACTCTGGATAGGCTGACTAGATCTCAGTGGGTGAGCTCGCACTGAGGAACATTCAGGGTTCAGGAACACTAAGTTGACACTACAGGCCTTAAGACAAATCACAGAATATGTGAATTCCAGTGGGGGAGTGTTAGAAAGGGGGTTAAGGGTGTATAAAGGTGGTTAAGATTGATTGAGATGTTCTATACAAAATACATAAAATTAATAAAATTTTTTAAATTATTTATCTTGAGGTCATTAAAGTCTGAAAATATAAGTAATACATATTCTTTTCAATTGTTTCTAATAATAGTTCTGATATTTACTAGTTTAAAGTTATTAGGTTATAATTTGATTTATATTTAATTTATGCGAAATTATAGCTTTTTTACAAATTATACATATATTTCTCAAACACTTCAGTACTTATAAGGTGAAAAGTCTCTTCTCCTATTATTGATTTTGTTTGCATTGATATGGAATTATCCTGTTCTCCATTTTGCTTTTATTTAAACGTTCCTTTTTCTTTAAAAAAATGCAATATATATGTCACATGGAGTGTAAGTTTCTGTGACATACTCCTCTCAAAGTGACAGATCAACAATGCAACTTGAACAAATAAGACTCAGGGAACATAGTGGAACAGGGAGCATAAAGAATATTAATGCATCTCCCAACTTTTACCAATGAAACTTCCTCACTCAACAGATGGTGATTAACCCAGAAAGCTACAACTGGCCAAATTACAGAGAATAAGTGAGCGCAAAGTGCTTGCCCAAGGATAGGACACCCATACCAAATCTCTGCCATTCAAGGTTCAGGGAACATTGCAGAGAGGAAGTAAAAAGGCTGTCAAAGCCAGGAGCAAGGGGATAGAGTGACTGCTCAGTGGCTAAGAGTACTGGCATTTCTTGCAGTATGTGGAATCCCAGCACCCACATGAAGCCAACAACCATCCACAACTCCAGTTCTCTTTTTTCATCCATGAGCATGGCATGACATGGATGCACTCACATACATGCATAGGCAAAATATTAAAAAGCCAGAAGTGGTAGATGATCACAAGGAAAGAGAGTTTTCCAGGTGGCTGAGAAATCTTTCATTTGAATTTACAGCAATAGTAACACCATGCACATCATCAGTGTGACCTTAAACCAGATAAAATCCCAGCATAGAAGTGGGGAAGTTGGCCAGAAGCCCCAACTGTAGATGAGGAACTATTGGCAACTGATGACTACTGGTAGAGGGAGAGTTGGTACTTAAAGAAGTGACTCTGAAATAGGTTGACCAGGCTCCAGGGGATGGACATGCACTAAGGAACATTTGAAGATATAAACATGGCTTGATCAGCCTTAACATATATGACATGATGCATGAAATAGGGGGCTATGGGCAAATCGCAGACAGGTGACAATGTCTGAATATATCAAGATGTATTTTATGAAATTCACAAAAATTCAATAAAAGTATTCTAAAGAAAAAAAGTAAAGAAGTATACTCTGAGGCAATTCGCTGTGTATGTTTTATTTCCCAATAGATAGAAGGGTTATATTTTGGATACTGACGTATATACGTGGTTTTATTTTGCTTTAAATGGCCCTGTCGTTTTATTTTGCTTTAAATGGCCCTGTCGTTTTCCACTGCTGCTTCTCTATGTTCATGCACCAGCCCTGGCTCTTATAATCTTTCTACTCCCTCTTCCTCAATGATCCCTGAGACATGGGTGGGTGAGTTTAATATAGGGGTCCTGTCCTGGGATGCCTTCTGCTTGCATAGCCTTCTGTTGTGTAAGGAAGCTTTATTGGTGAGAATTGAGGGATGTAATTGCTTTCTTTCTACCCTTCATTCCATGATGTTCCACGAGTTTTAGGTGAAGTTCAACTGTAGATGTGTCTCCTAGGATTGGGCATCTTTTTAATGTATATTTCCTGTGTCTGATCAGTTGTAGGATTCAGCAGTCGCATATATCTATTGCAAAGAGAAGCTTCTTTGATGTGTGGCATATGGTATGCTTGTCTCCATGTATCCTTTCCAATTTCTTGGCTCCTGGTGTTACATCATACTCAGGTATAAGGGATTGGTGCTACAATAAGATAGCTGGCTTGCCCATCATTCTGTCTTGTTTATGTTGTTACCTTCCAGCCAAGGGTTAAAATAGGTTGTGCCAGAGAATTCATGATCAGGTTATCAGACATGAGGACTCAAACCCAATTTTATGCAGAATCCCAACTACCCCTACACGAACTTTGAAAAGCCAATGTAGCCCTATTAATCAGGAATGCCACATTAATAAGGATCTCTCCCCTAAGGTCGATTGTCCTTCTTTTGAGCTAAGAGACAGAGAAATGTGACCAAGCAGTACCTTGTCAAAGACAGAGTTCTCCTTAAGGTCAAAGTCCATCACAGAGTTTCCCTTGCTGTCTGTAAGAACCACTAAGTTAAGACTTTAACAAACAATTATATTCAACAACCAAAACTAGTTTCAAATAAAATAGAACCCTTTGAGGGTGGGATATCAAAGGCCTTCCTTTTTATTATTTTAAGTTTTTACTTTTTATAAAAGGTTTACAATCTTTTTATTTTGGCCTATATTTTGGCTGTTGAGTGCTGCAATATTCTGTCAAGACTACCAAGGGGTTACTGTTACTGCTCAGGAGGAGCACTGTTGATTTTGGAGTCTTCCTCCAAGCTTTGGTAGCTGAATACACAGACTCAGATGGGCATTTTTGACAGTCTTTTAGTCCTGTTACATTTAAGACTAGCTTAAACAAAAACATTTTTTCTAATATTCAGATTCTCCAAAAGCTTAAAAATACGACATTTTTAAGTTTACCAACTCACTATAACCAAGTTAGTTGATTCCATACTTTATTCATGGTTTAATTAAGTCGAGATAACCTGTAAGTTGAGATTTCTCTAAAGAACTTTATATTTGTGGGGAGCTGGAGAGATTTCTCAGTGGTAAAGAGCACTGGCTGCTCCTGCAGAGGAACCAGGCTCTGTTCTCAGCACTCTCATGGCAGCTATCAACTGCTTGTAACCCCAGGGCCTGTAAGCCCTCTTCTGACTTCTGCTAAGAATGAATGGCATGGATGAACTTGTATATATGCAGGCGATACCCTCATATGCATAAAAGTAATAAGTAAACAAACATTAAATAAACAAAAATACATAATTTTATTAAGGTCTAAGAGTCTGATAATACCAAAACAAATTATATAGATGGTTGTTATGTGCCATTGGTTGCTGGGAATCAAACTTGGGTACTCTGCAAGAGCAGTCTGTGCTCTTAACCTCTGAGCCATCTCTCCAGCCCCTGAAGTCTTTCTTTTTATAGCAGTAAATTTCTAAGTTACCTCACTTAGACATTAAAGTATTTGAAATGAAGCTTGTATTTTAATCCCTAAGATATCATAAAATACTCTTTTGGTTCTGTCCATTTGAAACATAAAAGCTGTGTTTATTCCAGCAAAAACTAGCAAAGATAACACAACTCGTAATGATCCTTCACAGGAAACTACCTTGGAAGCATATATATAGCTATATATATGTATATATAACTATATATATATATATATGTATATATAACTATATATATATGTATATATAACTATATATATAGTTATATATATAGTTATATATATATATATGTATATATAACTATAAATACATATATAACATATATATGCTTCTTGGAAGCAAGAAAAGTTAGAGGAGAAAAGGAGAAAAGGAGGTAATAATCTGTATGTTAGCCCTGTGGTTGTAGATTAGTATAAATAGGAAAGGAAACTATTACCCTGAAAAACGGAGGGAGATAGCATATGGTTCTTTTTCTTTTTTTTATTGTTACTAAACTTTTTCCGTAAGCCATACATCATTTTTCAATCCAATCTAGATTCGCTTCCCTTTCCATGTCATGTCACCCATCCCACCCAAGACCCTGTTCTCTGCCCTACAAGTCCTGCATCTTTTTCTGAGTCTTTGCAGAGTTTTTTTTCTTTTCTTTTTCAGTCTTTTTTTTTTTTTTTTTTTTTTTTTTTTTTTTTTTTTTTTTTTTTATTTTATATATATATATATAGGTATATGTATACATATATATTGTAGCAATACATATATACATATATATGTATATATAACTGTATATAACTGTATATGTTATATATGTTATATATGTATATATAGTTATATATACATATATTTATAGTTATATATACATATATATATATAACTATATATATAGTTATATATACATATATATAGTTATATATATATAACTATATATATAGTTATATATACATATATATATATAGTTGTATATACATATATATAGTTATATATACATATATATAGTTATATATATAACTATATATATATAGTTATATATACATATATATATAGTTATATATACATATATATATATAGTTATATATATATATATATAACTATATATATACATAAATATATGGTGTCCGAATGGGTTGGATGTCCATCATCAACTTGCTATGTCCCTCCTCATAACTTCATGTCTTTTATTGATATTTTTCTTTTTGTTAACACTTGTTGAATTCCTAATTTATTTCCCAAATGCTCTTGGAGAGGTTACATCCCTTGGAATTTGGTCACCGTACCAGGCATCACCCAGCTAAAGAAATGTCTCTCTCTCTCTCTCTCTCTCTCTCTCTCTCTCTCTCTCTCTCTCTCCCAGCAGGTATCATTTGCTAATAGATCCTCAGGTAGGGCTGGGGTTCATTGCCCACATCTGCATTTCATGCTGGGTTTTGTCTGGCTCGAGCTTGCCCAGGTCTTGTGCATGCTGTCACAAATATTGTGAGTTCTTATATACAACTTCCCTGCTGTTTCAAGGCAATACGGTTTCCTTCTATTCATCAACCACTTCTACTTTTACAATCTTTACTCCCCATCTACCAAAACGATACCTGAGCAACTGAGATCTGATAATTGGCTGAGAAATACTTTTAAAAAGGTTCAACATATTTTTCTGTAAATATAAGGATGCCTATTTTGCAGTTAGTAAGATGTTACCTTAGCCTAGGGATGTGTCAACTTGGGGACTTCTCTAGGATCTATGACCTATCCAGTTGTAAGCATCTGACTATGTATTACCACATATGAGTTTCCTCCCACTGAGTGGGGTTTAAGTCCAATTTGTTAGCCATTGATTGCCCCCAAGATAAAAGTGCCACTATTAAAAAGTTTGTATGGAATAAGCAAAAAATTCAATAAAATGACAACAAAACCAGTATTGTGGGGTTGGGGAACAATAAAAATCATGAGAAACTTCTTTTAAAAATGTTCAATATCTTTAGCTGTCAGGGAAATGCAAATTAAAACTACTTTCTATTCCATTTTACCCTAGTCAGAATGGCTATGATCCAAAAAACAAACAATGACAAATGCTGGTGAGGATGTAGGGAGAGAGAACATTTATTCACTGTGGCTGGGGGAGGGAAACCAGGCACAGCCTCTATGGAAATACTTGTAGAGGTTCCTCCAAAAGCTGAAAATACATCTACCACATGATCTAGCCATTCCTCTCTTGGTAACAGACCCAAAGTACTCTGTATCCTACTACAGAGATACCTGCTCATTTCCTTTCATTATTGCTCTATTTTCCAGTAACAACTTTTTTCTTCTATATTTGTGCTAAGCATTTTTATTTTTTATTTTTTTGGCTTTTTTGAGACAGGGTCTCCCTGTAGCCCCAGCTGTCCTGTAACTCACTCTGTAGACCAGGCTGGTCTTGAACAAAGATCCGCCTGCCTCTGCCTCCCGAGGGCTAGGATTAAAGGTGTGCAAACAGGTTAAGCCTGTTTGGCAGGCAAGGAGGTAAATACCACTGTGCAGGCTCATAACACTCTATAAGGGAAATAATTCACCTTTGTTTTCTTGAGACTGTGTTACTTCACTAGCATAATGGCTTCGAGTTCCATTCATTTACCTGCAAATTTCATGATGTTATCTTTCTTTACCACTGCATAGAACGCAATTGTGTAGATGTACCACTATCCACTCATCAGTTGAGGGGCATTTGGGTTGGTTCTAACTCTTCACTATTGTGAAAAGAGCTGCAATAGATATAGGTGTACATGTAACTTTGCAGTAGGATGAGTCTTGTGGGTATATACCCAGGAGTGGTATGACTGGGTCAGGTGGTGGGCTAATTTTGAGTCCTTTAAGGGTTCTCCACACTGCTTTCCACAGTGGTTGTAGAAGTTTACATTCCCACCAGCAGTGGATGAGTGTTCCCATTTCCCCACAACCTCTCCAGTATTTGGCGTCTTTTGTTTTCTTGATCATAGCCAGTCTTATTGGAGTGAGATATCTTAAAGTAGTTTTAATTTACATTTCCTTAATTATTAACGATGTTGAACACTTTTTAAGATGTTTCTCAGCCATCTTTAATTCCTCGCTGGTGAAGTCTCTGTTCAGCTCTTTACTCCATCTTTTGAGTAGTCATTTGTTTTCTTCTTTGTTTTTTTTTTTTTTTTCTTGAGTAGTTTATATATACTGGCTACTAATGCTCTGTCAGATGTATCACTGGTGGAGATTTCCTCCTACTCTTTTGGTTTTCACTTCAATTCCTTGATTGCTTCTTTTGCTGTACAGAAGCTTTTGAGTTTGATGAGGTCCCACTTGTCAGTTGTTAACCTTATTTCTAAATCAAACAGCATAGTTTCTATTTGATTTAGAAAGTCTTTTCCTACTCCTAGGTCTTGTAGATTGCTACCAACTTTTTCTTCTTTCACCTATAGAGTTTCAGGTTTCACATTGAGGTCTTTGATTCATTTGGGTTGATTTTTGTACAGGGTGAGAGGTAGGGGTTTATTGTTCTATATATGGTGATCCAGTTTTGTCAGCACCATTTTCTGAAGATGCTATCTTTCCTCCAATGAGCTTTTTTGCCCCTTTATTGAATATGAGGAGGCTGAAATTGTATGAGCTCAAGTTTTGATCTTCAATTTTGTTCCCTTGGTCAATGGGTCTGTATTTGTGTCATTACTAGGCTGTGTTTAGGACTATAGCCCTGTAGTATAGCTTGAAGTCTGGTAAGGTGATTCCCTCCTGTATTGCATTTTTCACTCAGGGTTGCTTTAGCTATTTGGGGTCTTTTGTCTTTACATATGAATTTAAGGATTTTTTTCCAAGTCTGTGAAGAAACTCATGGGGATTTTAATTGGGATTGCATTGAATCTGTATATTAATTTGTGTAGAATAGACATTTGTACTGTATTAATTTTTCTAATCCATGAGCATGGGAGGTTTTTCCATCTTTTGATGTCATATTCAATCTCCTTCTTCAGGGGTTTATTTATTTATTTTTTTGGTAGATATCTTTGGTGACTTTGATTAGGTTTGTTCCCAGCTATTTTATTTATTTATTTATTTATTTATTTATTTATTTATTTATTTATTTATTTTTGAGGCCATTGTGAGTGGGAAGGTCTCCTTATATTCCTTCTCCAGTTGCTTGTTGGTGGTGTAAAGGAAGGTTACTGATACCAAAACCAGGCAAAGACACAACCAATAAGTAAACTATAGACCCATCTCATTAATGAACAGAGATGCAAAAATTCTCAACAAAATACTTGCAAATTGCATACAAACCCACATCAAAAAGATCATCCATTATGATCAAGTTGGATTCATACCAGAGATGCAGGGATGGTTCAACATACATAAATCAATAAATACCATAAAGTACATAAATGGACTGCAAAAATCATACAATCATCTTAATTGATGCAGGAAAAGATACAGCATCCCTTCATGTTTAAATTTCTAGAGGGAACTGGACTGAAGGAAACATTCCTAAAGATAATCAAACCCATATACAACAAACTTACAGCTAATATCATCCTAAATGGAGAAAAATTAGAAACATTCCCCTTAAAGGTGGGAACCTAGCAAGGCTGCCTGCTATTACCACTCTTCTTCAATATAGGGCTTGAAATGCTTGCTAGGGGAATAAGGCAAGAAAGGGAAATTAAAGGAGTACTAATTGAAAAAGAGGAAGTCAAACTATCCTTGTTTGCATATATGATAGTTTACCTGAATGATGCTAAAATTTCCACCAGACAACTCCTAGAAACAATTAAGAGTTTCAGTAAAGTGGCAGGATACAAAATTAACTAGTTAACAATTTTAAGGATCACAGCATTTATTCAGATAGTATTCTTTGATAAATATTTATCTATTGAATGTTTTAGACATAGTGAATAACAGAAAATAAATAAATGTAATGTCTACCTTAAAAGATAAACTTTTGAACTAGAAAAAGTGTTTTTGTTTATAACTTTTATAAAATTGTATAAATGCAACTTATGAGAGAAGTGTATTTTAAAATGCCATGAAATGTTGGTAATGATTATGGGTATAATGGGAGGCTAAATTAACATATAACTGGCTTTACTGTGAAAGGATACAAATGAAGGAATTCTTCACCTAAGAAATGACATTCTATGGTGACTTAAAGGATTAGGAAAATTTCAAAATCAATTGTAAGAGTGTAAAGATAAAAGAACCTCAATACTATGGGGTTAGGGAACAATAAAAATCATGAAAAACTTCTCAAATGTTACTCCTCAACTTGGTATGTAATGTAGAAAAGTAGAGTAACATTGTTTCTTTATCTGAAAAAAATAAAATGAAGTAAAATAAAGAAAAATAAAATAACATAAAATAAAGTGTTCAACATCTTTAGCTGTCAGGGAAATGCTACTTCTTCCAAATGGAAGAAATGGTAGCAGCAAAATCAGAGAGGTGGAAATAGCACTAACAGGATTCACAGAAACAATAATGGAAAGAGCCAAGAGCTGATTTGGAGTTCCTTGAATGGTCTGTGAATGGACACAGATTCAACTACTGCCTCACTTTTTTCAATTAAATTAACTTAAACAATTTTATGAAGGAATAATTGATCTACTTGTTGCTCTAGTTCCTTGAACAGGTGCAAAACCTACGCAGTCATCCCTACAATACATGTTATAGACAAGGTACATAGTGACAGACTAAGTATGAAGAAATAATCATTGAATCGTAGAGCAGAGGCATAAAATACGAAGTTTTGCATAATGTATAATCACATTCTTTGTTTACTGTAACTATCTTTTCTTGGTCCCATCTTCTCAAGCAAATCATTTTGTGTTCTTGTCTCAAAATGGCTGGGTTAATATCAGACCTCATCAGGTTAGACCCAGACAAGTTGGAGACTATTGATTTTCTTCTGTTGCTTTCTCTTACTCACATATATCAGGAGTGTCACCATAGAATGCTGCTCTAAGCTCATAGTGTGGGTGTCAGCAGACTGATTTGCTGAATTCTGGTATTATACAATATCTGTATCTTAGACTATAGGCTTTTAGGAGATTGGTTGGTAAGTTGCAATTGACCCTCCCTGTTATGATTGCATATATTTTTCTGAAGAGTTGAATTGTGTTTTTAATAAAATATGGAAGGAAATGGAATGAAATATTTAGTTAAAACAATAAATACATGCACTATAGATAAATATAAAATATGCAAACTATTTTAATATATTTGGCTTTTCTTTTAAGGAAGGTGGCAACTACTTATGTCACTAAATAAGCACATTTATGAAGCAATTTTACAGTTTAAAAACTGCTTTTTTGTTGTTCTTTTATAAACACTCATGTAGGCTATATAATAGAAACTATGCTGCTCTCTGGAGAAAGGGATGTTCTACTCCTCTACACCCAGTCTGCCTTCACCATGATCAGTCATGCTTCCAAATGAATGTTGTGAAATGCTACTTTGTTGTTTCATTTCACCTGTTAATGCCTTAAATAACTGGGTTCTTGAAGTGCAATAACTACTAAAATGGTTTCTACTTCTGTGACTATTTAGGCAATGAGAAGTAGAATTGGCAATTTTAATGTTAATTAAAACAGTGATTCAAGACCCAAACAGGCAGACAGAATTTTCCTGTCTCTCTGATAGAGCACAGCACAAGATGCTCACACCGGTCTAAACTAACAGCCATATTGTGAAATTCACAGGAAGAAAGCCACAGCTAGTGATGTAAAGAACAAAATTTTTGGACACTGTGGGAAGCACAATGTAGCAGGGAGCCTGGTAGATTAATTGCATAAGAAGAGAAAACAGGTGGTAACTTGTGGGAAGTCCAGAGCTCTTCTGAAAAAACAAAATATTTGGGCCAATGACTGAATAAAAAGAATACCTCAAATTCTCGCAAGAGAGAAATGCAAGGTTGAGAGAAGGTGAAGACATCTGTATGATTTGTATATATTATTGGTACAAGGCAAAAATGTCAGAAAAAGATAAAATCTCAGCATAGACATGGGGAAATTGGTAAGAAATTTCAACTCAACTTAAGGAATTTCTGCAATTGATGCGTCCTGAGACGGGTAGTCAGCGGCTTTATGTGATTCTTGGTGGGTCCAGTGGATGGACCTATTTAGGAAGTGTGTGTGTGTGTGTGTGTGTGTGTGTGTGTTTGTGTGTGTGTGTGTGTGTGTGTGTTGGGTTATGGTACACACCCCCAAATGAATAGAAACCACAAGAGTTTAGGCACTTCGGGATAAAGTTTACTTCAGGGTAGCTAGGGCTAAGCTCAAATGAAAATAGAGCCAGCCCTGAATGGCATTTGACCAAGGCATTTAAAAGGAGTGGGTAAGAACTCAGGTAAGGGGTGGGGAAGGGTGTTAAGCAGCAAGTCTCCAGCTTCTCAAAGAAAGCAGAAGATTCCTGAATATCCTGTGATGGCCTGCTGTTCCATAAGCAAAGGCAGCATGGTAGAACGGGTTTCTTGGTGCCACCTGGATTGTCAGCAGCTGCATTTCAAATGGATTCCAGGTCTTTGGGCATTCAGATCCTAACAATATGTACATTAAATTAGGTGGGGGGAGTGGGGGAGGTGCTGATGGGGAGGGGATCTAAGTACCATTAAATCCATTGCAGGAAAATTGAAAAAATTTGCCAGGTATGGAGAGAAACCCTTTTAATGCCAGCACATGAGAGGCAGAGGCAGGTAGATCTCTGTGAGTTCAAGGCCAACCTGGTCTACATAGTGATTTCTAGGACAGCTGGAGCTACAGGAAGACCCCGTCACGAAAGGGCCCAGAAACAAAAACAAAAAAAAAAAAAAAAAAGGAAAACAAAAGAAAAAAAATATGGCAAAGCTTAATAAAAAGAAATTTAAAAAGATATATTTAATGAGCCTTAATTCCAACTTATAAAAGTATTATTCTGGACATTTTGGCATGTTTCTTTAGTCTGTTTATATATTTTGCAACACAAGAAAAGTCATATTTTCATTGTATTAATTGTGCCCTTTGGTGAAACATACATAAAATAAACATTTTTCTCATATTTTAATTTGGACAGTTTTTTTAAACCAAAAGTATTAAGCGGGGGTGGGGGGGGGAGAAAACTACCTCAACAGTATCACTGGCTGCTTAACAGAGGGCCTGGGTTTGATTCCCAGCACCTGTAGGGTACCTAGTAACAGCCTAAAACTCTGGTCCCAAAGGAATCTCACACCCTACTCTGACTTCCATAGGCATTGTAAGGTATGGGTACACTTATATGCATGCAGGGGATACACTTATACACATAAAATAAAAATATTTTGTAAAAGTAGTAAGATAAATGAATCCAAAACATTTTAACCTTCCTCATAGGAAAACAGTACACATTCCTAATATTTTACAAATGAAGGAGCGGGTCTAAAAATATTGGATCACAGGGAGATGTGTTTCTCTTCAGAAAGGCCTTTTCCACACTTGTCTTTCTTCTTCCTCCTTGTGTATAACATCATATTGTGTATGTATTACATACACAATATGATGTTATACATAAACAGGAGCATACACACACACATTTTCCTTCTCCTTTTCACTGTCTTTCCTATAAAGCAGATGGTGCTTAAAATTGTCCTGGCCTCTCACAAAGCTGTTTCTCTAGCAAGCTTCCCTAAAAGACTGATTTAAAAACAAGCAAAGGTATTCTCTGAATCCCATGCTAATCATTCTGGAAGTCCAACGCCAAATTATTTTGGATTTAAAAAAGTAATCAACTTTATATCAGGATACTTTAAACATAGCTGTACTACAGAGCTTAGGGCAAGGGAAGCTAGAGATGATTCCAAACTTCTTGGTTAGAAAATGGAGTAAGTTTGAAAATTCTCTCTTCATATCCTGTTCAGCCTGGCACTTCTCTACCTCTTACTTACTGGGTGATGGGCAGAGTGTGAGTTGGAACCAGCAGAACTGGTTCTTCAGTGCCTGTACCAGGAACTCTTACTCAATGCTCAATATTATGGAACATCACAAAGGAAGCAAATTCTTCATTATGCCTTCTACTCAGAGTATTTCATCAGTTTTAAGCAAAGCGAATTAAATACTTCGGTTTCATGAATAATTTAAGATTTAAGTAGCTGAAGCAGCAGAGCATTTGGACTGGATAGCTTATATTCTCAACTTACACCTGGGTTGAGGGAGCCTCAACCGAAGAATTTCCTCCATTGGACTACCCTGTGGCCATGTCTGTGAGTCATTTTTCTGATAGTTGAGTGATGTGGGAGAGCCCAGCCCACTGTGAGTGGTGCCACCTCTGGGCAGGTTGATCTGAATTATATAAGAAAGCAGGGCAAGCATAGGCAAGAGGAGCGAGCCAGTGAACAGCATTCCTCCATGGCCTGTGCTTCAGCTCCTGCTTCCAAGTTCCTGCCCTGAGTTCTTACCTTGGTCTCCCTAAGTGAAGTGTGACTCAGGAGCTGTAAGTGAAATAAACCCTTTCTTCCCCACGTTGAAACTGGTCAGAACGTTTTACCACAGCAATTCAAGGCAGACTATAACAGAACTCTGGTGTAAGGTGTTACATAGTACTACTTCTTATCTATTAAATCACACCACTGGTTGAGCTGAGGTGAGCTTCACTTTGTTTAAGTTCAAGAAGGTAGGATGAAATTGCTCCTGTCAGGATAGGAACCAACTTTATCATTCTTTAACGCTCACTATTTACACACCAGCTTTTAAGAAATGAATACTCAAGTCCTCATGTGATAAAGAGGCTCAAAGCTTGAAAATGAGCTCCTTAGAAGCAGTAATTAGAGGAACGCTTGCATTTGTGTATTGTTCTTAATGAAAATTCTTCTCCCACATGCAGCAAACCCCTTGCAACACCCACCCTCACTGCGGCACTGGGTTATTACGGAAGTAGCCACTAAGGGGAGCCGGGCCTGGGACTGCCCTCCCACGTTGCTATGACGATGAAACTGGCGGGTGTACAGCTTTCCCCAGCTAAGTGCTGGCTAAAGCAGGTGTCGGATTGCGATGAGCTAGAAGGCTCCCGGATTACTCGGAGCCTGGAAAATATTTGAAAAGTCTGGCTACTCTTCATCTGCTTCCCTCTTGGACAGCTCATTAACCCCGCGGAACAGACACGCAGAGGGAAAATGGTCCACCACTCAGGCTCCATTCAGTCCTTTAAACAGCAGAAAGGTCAGTGGCAATGCCCTCCTTCCTTGTGGGCACGATGTTCAGATCTGCATGTCCTTGTAGTTTATGTACACCCCCTGGGCAGAGATGAAAAACTCTGTGAAGTCAAAACCCTCTTTTTTTTTTTTTTTTTTTTTTTATAAATGCTTAACTCTGCATTCAAAATGAGCCTCTACACAGTGCACGGGAGGCGCAGAATCTGTCATGTCAGAAGTAATTTGTCTGTCTCTTAAGACATGCTCAGGGCAATGCGGTGCACTCCTTTAGGAGGCTTGGTCACTGTAGCTCCAAGAGATGTGCGAAAATTAAATATTGGACGATTGGTTGCCCCCGGTGTGTGATTTAGGTGCTTACAAGCTTCACAAAAGCTGAATTGTTACTTGCAATACATTTTTGAACATTCTATGATAAATGTATTTTTAGAGAATCCCAGAAGTTGGTTCATCCCAGTTGAGGTGATTCTGTGGAAAACTTTATCTCTCTGTCTTAGGTTTGATATGAGGTTCGAGTTATTTATTGTAATTCGGTTTTTTTTTCTAGAAGCTGTATAATATCACTTAGCTACATTAGATTTGTCACCCAGAAAGATCCTGTGGGTGCAGTCAGATCAAGAATTCTTCCAAGTAATCATCACTCTTTGTTTCTTCTTATTGTATTTAAATCACTTTGCATAGAGACACATTTCGTTCAGAAACTTGAATTCTAAAAGTTTTATGGTGCAAAGCATTTATTCAACAATATCAATGTTTTACGGAATTATTAGTGTTGATTATGTTGTATTTGCTCATATGGTACCTAAGACATGTAAATTCTGTTGTATTATTTTTAGTAATTAAAAGCAATTTGTAAGCCCTCCCTGATATTGTTAGTATATAGCAGTTATCTTTCTGATAATGTTTCTATGTAGATCTTTCGATTCATTATCAAACAAAATTTTAGAGACCCCTCAGAATAATTTAGTAAGATATTCTTCAGGCAGAATCTTGAACTGAAAGAGTTTAAGGACTGTAACTATAGCCTGTACAACTTCAAGGGCTTCAATATCTTTCAAGTATGTGTTGGAATTGGTGAAGAAGCGAGAGACTGTGGAAGTAGTCCAAAATCTGTGCTCACATGCAATTTTATTTCAGTGCCAAGTGTTCCAAAGAAAATTAAACTACTTCCAGAAGTTTTGTTACCTTCCATCAGTAAACGCACATAAACTTTTAAAACCTTAAGAAAGATCGTGGGAATCTTGAAACCACCTCATGCAACCAATGTATTCTGGTCCATGGATAGCAGTGACTGCTGTTTTGGACATGGAACCCTGAACTGGCCAATGCAATAGCTGACTATGGATGCTATACTGTATGTTATAACCATTAAATCTAAAACTGGCTATCATTGCCCCAATGAGTGGCAAAATAATTATACCAGGCATGCATCATCATATTGTTTCCCTAATAATGCATTATGGGGCATTTATCTTAGAATCTCCTTTTTTGACACAAAAGCTGTCTTTAGCAAAAAGATAAACCTAGGGAAGAAGAGGGTAAAAACAATGCAAGAATTTTAAACTAATAGTTTCTTAGTTCTTACTAGGCATTATGAAAAGACAACCTACATTAAGGATCAGCTATTTTAAATATTCAAATAAGAAGAAGCATAATGATACTCTGGATGATTTCCGACCTTGGAGTTTGGAAAAGAAAGCATCCCTGTGCTCTTCACAGTAACATTGTACACTACATTGGGGAAGATCCTACACCGAGATTATGGAGTCCTAGATTTTTAGACTCACTTGATGAAAAAATCTCAGGAAAGTGTTGAATTTCTTTGGATTTTGACTGATATATAATATGAAGAAGATACTGGATTTCTAACACCTATAGTCCCCCTCATCCCTTTTAATAGGAATATATTACCTGTACAAGGCAAATAGTATTTCCACACATGCATATAATATCCTTTGCTTATATAACCACTTCCATTACAATTCCTTGTGCCTCCCTCTCTTTTCCTTTTCCTCTTCCCAGTCTCTCACTTTAGTTTCACATTCTACCAACCCCTTCCTAGTTTCCACACACAGGTGGAAAGATGCAATATATGCTGGCTTTATTTTACTTAGCATCATTTCTATCTCTACTGAATTTCTTGAAAATAACATTACTTTATTCTTTTTTAATATTTTTTAAATTTAATTTATTTTTATGTGTATGAAAGTACTGTCTGCATGTAGGTTTGTGCACCCCTGTCGTGCAATGCTGTGGAGGTCAGAAGAGGGTATCAGATTCCCCTGGAACTGGAGTTAAAGACGGTTCTCAGCCACCATGTGGGTGCTGGCGATGGAACCCGGGTCCTCTGCAAGAGCAGTCGGCGTTCTTCACCGCTAGGCTATCTCTCCAGCCCCATTATTTTATTCTTTATTGTGAATAAAACTCCACTATGAACAGACACCACCTTTAGAAAGTCACTTCATCTGTAGGGCATGAAGACTGATTCGATGAGTTGGCTGTTGTGAATAGAATGGCAATAAATCGGGCTATCTTCCATTTTGGGGGTATATATATAGATAGTATGTCTGGATGACAGAGAAGTTCAAATTTTAATATTTTGAGGAAACTTCATATCTATTTTTTTCCTGTGGCCTTTTCCATCTCCCTCTTTCAGATGGGACAGACAATTGGAAATGTGAAGGGAGAGATGATTTTTCTCTAAGGCTTATAAAAAAGGAAGCTCTTCTTTTAATCTACTTTTAGGAAATTATTTTAGCAATCCAGTATATCATTTATTTTTGTTGTAATCAAGTAAATTCAATATCATTTTTCAAAAGTAGATTCCAATTTAACAATATTTTCATATTTTAAAAGCAATCCGTGTTTATACCTTATATAAGCCCTAAATATTCACCTATATAGTGGAGGACTATGTAGCAATACATTTGTGGCTCAAATTCCATCACTACTAATTCTCATTCTCATTAAGGAAATTGACATAGATGCCAGAATAGCTATCCAGAAAGTTAAAATTAAGCAGTATTTGTCAGTCTAAATATCATTATATATATAATATATATATAGTTTATATATATATATATACTATTACATATGTTTTTGGGTCTGCATGTTAAACCTGAATATCCTAGTTGCAGTTTCTATGTTTCAAAATCTGTTAGTGTTTGTATGAAATGAAAATATCTAACTTACAGAGTTTTAATATATTTACTAATTTGTGTGGCATGTAATTAGAATATAAATCTTTACTAACTAGCAAGTTAATCCTTATTATTTTCCATATAAGAATTTTGAGTATTGAGAATATAAGAAACTCTCAGTAGGACAGACAGACAGATGCAAGCACACACACACACACACACACACACACACACACACACTGCTTTTCCTCTTTTTGCTTCATTCAGGTGTGACATCCTAAAGGAAAATGGGGGGGGGGAGGCAGCACTGGTCTTTTCAGTTGGTAGATCATATGTCTCTGAAACTGGGAGCTCCAGACATTTTGTGATAGTATTCAGTTACAATTATAAAATCTACAAAATTTGTATTCCCATCCCTCAGGAAAACTGAGAAAACTGTCAAAGAATAAATTTAGATACATAATTAACTTTATAAATTTAAATATTCATGGCAGTGCAGTAGTATTTATTCCCTCTATACTTAACCCACATTTACACAATCCTTGCTGTATATAGGGACTATGCTCTGTGAGTCCATTATGTTTTCCAGAACACATTCATTCCTGAGCTTCTTACTACAAAACCCTTCTTCTGAGAAGTTGAAGTAGGAAATCTGAGCAAGTCATTGAGAATCTGTAAAAATTGTTGGCAAGTCTGCATTTTTGTAGAAAAATGTTATTATTTTCTTGATGATACCTTTTCTGTTTCTGAAGGAGACATGAAAGAACACTTTTGAATTTATATTTTACATTAAATAATAGATAAACATTAAATAATAATAAATAACATAAATAATAGGCAGCATAAGAAATTAGGTGGGGGCAGTGAAGGGAAGTGTGGATAGAGGAGGAACTTTAAATACCACCAAGCTGTGTTGAATGAAAATCGCAAAAATTAAATATAAATTAAAAAAATAAAAATCTTATGCAATAATAGATAATAAAGGTAATTTGCTCATTTCTGGTGTTTTGAGGTAAATTAGAATATTTACTATTGCAGACAAGTTGGAGGACAGCTTTGCTTTTGGTCTAATCATCTTTGAGTGACTCATGAGCTAGCAAATTAAAGCTGATTTCTGGATGAACTCTAATTTTGCTTCCTAGCCTGGCTAGGAAGCCACTTATTTCATCATGATGATGATGGCCTCATGTGTCCTACACATGTGGATGAGAAAAGGACAATGATAGTTCTGGCTTCTCATGGCTGGTTATTTACCAATATAGCTCCCAAGATTTTCAGGGAGACCATAGGTCACGTCAAACACTGGGCTTAATGAGATCGGCTAAAGCTGTTAAGTGATTCATTAAAATCCATAAACGCTGGAGAGATGGCCTAGCGGTTAAGAGCGCCGACCGCTCTTGCAGAGGACCTAGGTTTGATCCCCAGCACCCACATGGCGGCCGAGAACCGTCTGAAACTCCAATTCCAGGAGAACTCCAGTTCCAGGGGAATCCGACACCCTCTTCTGATCTCCGCGGCGCTGCACGACACGGGTGCACAGACTTGCATGCAGACAGTACATTCATACACATACAGAAATAAATAAAATTAATTAGAATAGTGAATGTCAGCTGGATGTGGAAATTGGTAGCACTGGTCATTAAAAAAAAAAATCATAAACGACATTTGGTTAAACATAAAATAGTGCTAGCACCAAATCCCCCAATCAAAAGGCAAGCTGAGCAATATTATTGCTATTTTTCTTTCTGTCTGAAAGCAACTGTGATGTTATAATATGAATCTCTTAATGGGCCCTATAATTAACTTAGCACTTATTTTTGGACATAGTAATTAACATATATGGGTGGAAGGTATATATTCATATTTTAGGGTAATATAAAATTAAAGGGAAAATGTGACTTCCTAAACATATTTCAGAGTTAACGTACAGTTTATAACCAGAAGACATAATTCTGGTACATATATGACATTTATATAGCCATACTTTGGAGCAATACAAATGAGAGAGAACAACAACTAAGGACTGGGTCAAAGAAGGGACTGATACAGTTAAATTTTGCCCAAAACAATAAACCTCTGCAGAAGAAAAACTTTTAAAAAGACTGAAAGAATGATGCAGGACATGTATGGCAGAATGCATGAACTGGGGTGGGGTGGGGGGAAGGGAAATGGAATTTGTTTAAATTTGAACTGAAAAAAATGTATGAAATACACAAAACATCAATAAAAGTATTATATTAAAAAAGTGTATTCCAGAAATAATTGTTTGGAATCAAGCATTTGCTACTCAGATAAGCTGTTTAACAATAATGCTCCATAATGCTTACATAGAGACTTGCAGACTGCAAATCACAACCATTGTCATTTATTTTAGTCACTGTAAGTGCGCATCTGCAAAGCCTCTTCCCAGCTACCCAACTGTGTGCTCAATTCCTTTTCCATGACACACACAAAACAGTCCTGAGGGAAATCCCTAATCTTCAAATCTCTACTGTCTCAGCTTCTGTTTCCCCCCAGATAATTCTGTTAGTATCAAAATGTTCCAACACCCCTGTAGAGAACAGAAAATCAGAAATCCATTCACCTAAGTGCACTAATTCTCCCTGGTATTTGTACAATTTGATTTTTTTTATTTCTGAGTGAGGACAGAAGTTGTCTTTTACAAAAANAAGGGCATTTTGGAACAAGTTGAAGTAAGGCTAAAATTATATCAATATCAGAGCCCCAATTCTGAACACTGTTTTATTTAAAAGGCTTGGTGAATTATTTCATACTCCCTAAAGATGTTTTAATTATATTTATTATATATTATAATGTATATTATATATAATAAATAATTGTAACAATTCTTCATCTTTAAGGTTCAGAGTTTAAGGTCTTTTTGAAGGGATGGTGGATGGAGATCGGTTCCTGTCTTCGACTGGGTTCTTGTCCACCATCCCTACAAGAATGCAGTAGGCAGACAGAAAAGCAAACAAGGGTGTATTCATTTGCCTTATAGGAATAAATAACTGTAAGATCCTCAGTGGCAATAGGATGCCAACTCAGAGAAAGTACAGATCTAAGTTTATCATGCTTTTGGTTGCTGAGTGGTTTGGGCAGTACAGTCTTGTGTTCTCAGAGGTTTTGGGGTGCCAACCAAGAACATGGTTACAGCTCCAAAATGGCACCAGGTAGGGAAGCTCCACACCAGGTGTGATGCTCTTTACTTCCCAGGAAGCACTAAGCCAAAGGGTTATGAACTTTTGCCTACTTCCTATTGAAAGAGCTTCTCTCTTAAGGGAAGGGAGCATAGTCAGGGCTTCTTCACCAGAAGCCAGGCTAGGGTTGCCTACCATAAAGAGATTTACCCATAGCTTTCATTTGCATAGCTACTTGGATCATGGATGTTTTTATTTTTTTTTATTTATTTTTATTTTTTGGTCTTTTTGAGACAGGGTCTCCCTGTAGCCCCAGCTGGCCTGGAATTCACTCTGTAGACCAGGCTGGCTTTGAACTCACAAAGATCCACCTGCCTCTGCCTCCCGAGTGCTAGGATTAAAGGCGTGCGCCACCACGCCCGGCTGATGGATTTTTTTAGGTGAGAAGAAATGGTTCATATATTTAGTAAGCGAGTCCTGAATGACAGAAGAGGAATATTAATAAAGGTCTCACAAGAGGAAGCAGCCATGGTGTTCAATAACAAATCTTAGTAAAACATTGAGTTATTGGGTGATATCTTGATCTTAGGGAATATATTCAAAAATTCTCTATGTTACCACAGACAGAGTTGAATAACATGATTTTTATTTTTAAGGATGATTTTCTGGCTTCTAGGAACAAGATAGTTATGCAGGTATTGCTCATCAGGAGGTTGGCCATTGCATGATCACTGGGTTCTTTCCTATACTATGGACTATAGGACAGTTCCTCTGGTTGAGTTAATATTGATAGAGCCACCCATACACTTATGAGTACACAGAGAGGGTCTTACTTGGGTCCCTAGATCTGAGATCCAGCCTTCTCCTTGGTTCTCTACAAAACACAATCAAGAGAGCTTCTACAGTCTGCCCAAATACAGTCTCAGTCCTAATCCTTATAATCCCATTGGGTTAGCCCCACCAGCACTGTCAATTTAGGAGCACAAAGCAGTACAAGAACAAATACCAAAAATAGGACCTCTGAAGAGAGACTGTTAGAAACATTTTTCCAGTAGTTTGAAGTTAATGTGATAACCTAAATGTAGCCAAATCTGAGTTTGAGCCTGGTAGGCTTAAATTACCCAGCACACAAGACACGGGTCTTCACACCTACAGTTGTGATGACTACATCAAGTGCAAATGTAAGAAGTGCACCTGCCCAAGGCCCCCATCATGAGAATGGATTTGGGATATGCAATGTCTGTGTTCATCCCAGAAAATGAGTGCATATGTATTTCATGGGTTCTCTTTTAAGGATCACTTTTATTATCTCTCTAATGAGGATATGGGCAACTCTGTGAATAATCTATGTTCTTTCAGTTGGTTTCACAGATATGATTATCAGCATGAATGTAATGATCATTTCTTTGTGATAATTATGAAGTGTTCCTTTCCAGTCAAAGATTGCTGTAAGCAATGCTAAGGATGGTATAATCAGATTGATAGACTTAGATGTTATAGACACTCAAACAAAATGTTTTGCAGAATTCTTAGTGCTTTTTAAATAAAAAGTGTGCAAAACCAACACGGCATTATTACACAGGAATACCACAGTAAAAAGGACCATTCTCTTCAGATTAATTGCACATTTTCTGAGCCAAAAGACAGAGGAGTTTTGAGCCAGAGCCTCCCACTCACAAAGGCAGAAAGATTTTCCTTAATCTCCTAGTTTATCATAATATATTTCTTAGTGTTTGTAAGAAACCATTCAGTTATGATTTTCATAAGCAGATGTTAGTAAAAAAATAGCCAGTGGGTTCAGTGTTAATGAGTCTTTTAAGGGAAAACATATTTTTAGAGATCACCTGTGGGCCTTCATTTGTAACATTTAAACTGTTTATTTTTATATTATTACCAATCATTTTACCCTTTTGTGATTTTTCACTGTTTAGTGTTTAAGATCATATTGTTAGCACAGAATTGCCCACTGAGCTTGTAAAGTCAGTCAAGGCTCCAGAGGGGTTACTTTTAGTGACCTGAGTGAACACCATTACTCTTTCAGTCAACCTCTGTGGGGCCTGCCATCTGCTGGGAGGGGTTAGGGTCTTCCTGATTATGCAGCTTTTCCTGAAGCTCAGAGAAGAGTTCCCTCTCTGTTGATTTTCCTTTCTATGAGTTGCGCGCTGGTTAGGGGGCAACCTCGGGTAGCTCCATAGCTGCTGTGATCAAGAGAATAGCTATGAATTACCAGAATAGCCCTGTTTTAAAGGTGTCCCAGTGTTCTCTGGGCCCTTGAAAGACAAGGGCCAAAATATTGACTGTAATTCTTTTTTTTTTTAATTTTTTTTTTTTTTTTTTTTTTTTTTTATTAATTTTATTTATTTCTGTATGTGTACGAATGTATTGTCTGCATGCAAGTCTGTGCACCCGTGTCGTGCAATGCCGCGGAGGTCAGAAGTGGGCTTCGGATTCCCCTGGAGCTGGAGTTCTCCTGGAGTTGGAGTTTCAGACGGTTCTCAGCCGCCATGTGGGTGCTGGGGATCGAACCCGGGTCCTTTGCAAGAGCGGTCGGCGCTCTTAACCGCTAGGCCATCTCTTTCGCTCCATCCTCATCGGCAAAAGCTTCCAAACTCTGGTTGTTGAACATTCAAAAAGATATTCTCCTGTAACATTTAAGTATAACTTGGGCAAAAATTAGATTTTGTTTTTGAAGACTTTTTCAGAAGTGTAGTACCAAGCATGTGTTTTCTCCCATGAAGAGAGCATTAAATCTAATCAGAAAGCAATTGGTAGCCCCTAAATCATTCATGCCACTATTTTACCCATGGATCTATTTTGTCTCACTGGTTGTCACTGTAGGTCATATAGGTCAGAGATGGGTAACATGGCTGATAATACTTCCTGTTTCCAGCAGCATGTACATCATCTTCAAGTACAATAAAACTAACCCATGGAAAATAAGTTCTTGGTCAATACCAACTTGAGTTATCCATGTCCTGTGGCCAAAGTATGTGGTATCCATAAGTCTGGCCAAGAACTTGTAGTTGAGGAGCTCAGAGGCCCCAGGTTAATGAATCTATTACTATTATTTTATTAATTATTATTGCCCTCTGAATTCGTGTCTGTAGATTAATGCCACTCTCAGACTTCGTCAGAGAACTTTAGTTGTACAGGGGTTAACAGTCAACATAAGAATTCATAACTGGTCAAGGCAGAGATAAGGTTGGCCCTTAAGGAAGCAAAAATCCACACAAAGGAAATTTCTTCCCATTTACCTATTTACCTAAAAAAAAAAAAAAAAAAAAAAAAAAACAACCTGTTTAGAGGATGCTGTCAAAGGCTAGGCCAAACATCTGAGTTAGATTTTGACAGCCTCAACATTCCAGTCATAACTATCTGAAGAGTTTCCTTCCTTCCACTTAGACTCCCTCAGGTCTTGTAAGGAGAAGGGCACTTGCCTGGTACCAAATTCACTTAGCATCTTCAGTAAAGGGACAACTGACATCAGAGCTCATTTTGGTTTGGGCCTCTTGGAGGACAGCACAGCTGAGAACAGGCCTGGCTATGAAACATGAGACACTCCGAGGTTGACTATTGTCGAAGTCCACACCCTTTTTCTGAATGAAGAGATTCAGTTCTGATGGGCTCAGTGTGAGTTTTGTAGGATGTCACTGCTGCTAGGAATGAGTCACTATTACATAACTGACAAAAATTGGGCTTGTCTTGCAAAGAATGGAAAGTCTGTACATGAGGCATCTCAGACCGTTTCCCAGCTTTATGATAGAACTGATCTAAACATTGGATCATACTATGATTAGTATTACCTTCTGAGTGTGATTTTTTTTATTTTCCAATATGTATTCAATCCAAGATATGATGCAAGAAAACCCTTAAGGTTTAGGAATTCCAGAATGCTCTCAAGCTGAGTACATGCTCTAGGGCATTTGAAGCCCATTTCAAAAGAGAAAAGGAAGGCATCCCTTTTAGTTCTACCCTTTTCTCCATCTTGTTTTGAGGCATTCTCTGTATCTTTACAGTCATGAGGCGTTGGCAGCATTCACTCATAATTGAAGAGCGCCAAGCTGCTGATCACTGTTGGCTGCCCCTAATCTGTTCCCAACTTGGAGACCTCCTCTTCTATCTCTTTAGGTTTCCTCAAACCTCTTGAAAGCACAATGAACTCTGACTGACCTATTACAATCTGGCCTGAACGAGATCTATCTCATGACCTATCTCCTGAGCTCACCCAACACTCCACATTCTATCAGCAGAACTTTTTCTTGGGATTTTCCATCATATTTATTTCCCCTTCTTAAACATATTTTATTTCTAGGCATAATGTTTTCTTCTTCTTTCTTAAGGCAACTCCCTTTCTAAATCTGTAGTCTCGCCAATTTTAAGGTTCATTTTTACTAACCTTCTACAATGTATTCTATCTCTTTGTAAATCACATAGGTCTTTGAAACTTTGTTCCAATGCTTCCTTTCAGTTCTGGACAAGACCAGACCTCCTTTGTGACAAGAAAGCCTTAACGTTTTGAACTTCTTTGCCCAAAACATCCTGTATATTCTTACTTTCTTCTTCTGCTCACTGGGTCCTGGTCCTTTTGTCTTTATATGTCTATCATGTTTTTAAATTTCTGCTTTTATTAAAATATTTCAAACTCTACCAAAAGTTTCTGTTTCCTTGTTTTTGTCTTGCTATCAAGAGGAGTCCTTTAAAGGGATACCTCCCCCAGGCTACTACCTTGGACTCCTTACACTATGCACATCTCCCCGTTTCTCTTTCTTTGCTTATCCTTACTTATACTTCTCTAAGTTCAGAAATTTTCCTTCCAAATAACTGGCCTTACTTCTATTGTCCCTAGTCATAGAAGCAATAATCCTGCCTGAGTAAAATGACCCCATCTGTCCTGACTTACTGAAATGATTTAGAATTAGTTCTCCCATTCTTTTTACTCTGAAAACAGATTCTAGACAACAGAACTTCTTGGTAACATGTGAAATTTAGACTTAACTTTAAAATTAACTTTCCTCCCAGATTCCTGGAGTTTTGAGAGGTGTACCCTAATTGTTAAAGAAGATATTTATGGAAAGCCTATTCATTTCCTGGTAAAGATTATAAATGGAATGCCAATGTGATGTGCTTCCCATTGGCTTATCCTGGAGAGAATATGTTCCTCCAGAAATCACTTTTAAAACTTCCAAAGAACTTAATGACATCAGAAGAATCAACAGCAATACTCATTTGAAGCCCACATAGACTTCATAACTTGTTACCTCTTGAATAACATTTGGGCAACACATATATCTAAATAAAATATCACAACAAAATATTGGGAAGGTTATCAGACTCAAGTCAACAAAATAATCTCCAAATATTATTCCTGAAACTTTATAAACATGGACACTGAGGATTCCCTGAAGAACAGTATCAGCATTTGAGAAATTACTGCTTATAAGTTTTGCAGGTCTCAGAACAAATCATCCCCAACAGTAGGATAAAACTTACACTAGGTACAGGAAACAGGAGCTCTGGTCCCTGATAGGCATACCTAGTCCTTGTATCCACACAGTTCTCATCTTTCATTGTTATTCTGGGCTTAAACAGAGCTGAGTGAGCACCCCTACTCCTTCAGGAGAAACACCTTGTACTTACCTCAAGAGAACAGTAAAGCCATGCATCACAGCTCAAGTCTCACAGTGGCAACAAGCCCACCTTTTATGCTAGCTAGTGGGGTTACTCTGCCCCCACAGCCACACAAAGACAATGATTCAGTTATCCAACAATCCACCTGGCTGAAGTGCCCGGCCCCTACCTGTGCTTCAGGTGGTCCTGGGAAATCCCCCAATCTAAGCTCTGGGCATTCCTACACCAGTCATTTTTAATTGGCTGACAGAATCTTGGTGCTTGTTTAAGAAGATGAGTGGAGTATAGAAACTCTGGATATTAGAAGCAAGAGGAATGTCAATTGCTGTCACCCTTCAGAATAGGTTCCAGTAAATATTGGTGATCTTGCTGGATGCTTCCCTCTCAGTGCACCAACATGAAGCTATGTGTTCTGTGACAGGAGGTGATCTCCAGCAGGGTTCTTTCTCTTGGAGAATTGAGCAGATAGCTGAAACAGGAGTAGTTCTGCCTTCAGCAGGTCCTGAAGACTGGAGTCTCTGGTCTCTGGTAACTGAGGCAGTAGTGAGTCCCTCTGCCTGCAGCTGCTCCTGGGTGTTGGTTATAGTGAGCTACATGAAGGAGAAGGGAAGACAGGGAAGATCTGTTCAAACGGTTCCATCATTTCCAGTTCCTATGTTGCTCTCTACTGGCTGCTATCTGCTACCTTTCTGTCCTGGCCAGGTTCTGGGTTCAGGCTGTCAAAAGCTGGGGCTTTAGTGCAGTTATGAATTGTGTTTCCCTTACTCTCGGGTTTTGGTTTGGAGAGGCTGAGAGCCCAGAGTTACTTGGAGGAGTGTGTCACTAAGCAGGAATTTCCGTGTGCTTTGGGGGTGTTACTACCCCACCAGTTAAGTTATAAGCAACTGCTATGTTAATGGGTGGTAGAATTTGTGTTTGAATCGAGCTGCACCTGATTTCAAAGTCTACATTTCTAACCAATGAAAAGCCCATAAGGAAGCCTTGTTTTTACAAGCCCTTTGGAGGATTGTAACTTAAAAAGATATCTAATGCTTGACTTCCATCTGATTTCCACAACAGCTGTCTATATCCTGTTCTTTTGCTCTACCTCTTTCCCCCACATATAATAGTAACTGCCTCAGGAAGAATTTCACCGTATTCAAGCTTGACCATGGCACTTAAGCACCCCTGTTCTTTCCAGGGTCAGTCACCTTGCATCTAAAATGAAAATTTGTGATAGAGTATTGGTCAATTATTGGTCAGTATTGCTGTAATTAATTGGGAATTACAGAAGTGTGGAATTATATTCTACACTTGGCATTGAATTCGAACAACTGTACTTGCTGCTTCTTCAGTTACTGCCTTTCCTCTTAAATCACATTGCAAGTACAAACCTCTTTACATTTTTAATTTTGACCCAACAGATATAAAAGAATCCTGCATGTGCTTCAAGATACAACAATACACAAGTCTTCCATCTTCACTGTAACTTGCGGTTGGTACACAGTAAAGGATTTATTTGTAGGTAAAAGTGATTGGCTATGAAAATATGCTACTGAAATTATTTTACAAATGTCCTGTACCAATGATGATGCACATCACATACCTTTGTAGGAAGCTACTAGTTTGACTAAGACTTATCTCCTACTATAACCCCTACAAGTGTGTATGGGATATGTTTGATTAGAAACACTGTGAGCTGCAATTCTGTAGGAGAGGGTGGTAGGTGATATTAAATATATGCGCCTGATCTAATGCTTCTCTGGAATTTTGAACAATTTATTTAATCTACTTTTGTTCTTTATCAAAATTTATAAGATGTAAACCTCTCAGTTTGTAGGATTTAATGAATTGCTGACATTTTGGTTAAAATGCAAATTGTTCAGTTTTTCTAGTCCCACTCAATTTATTCTTTAGCTAAGGACTTTACCTTTTTAATAATCAAACACGGGTTCTTACAAGTGGTTCCATTTCAGAAAATTTTGTAAATGAATATAACTATACAAACACTGAATAAAATGAAATCGTTGAATGAGTGGCTATTATTTATTTTAGTACAAATTTGTAAAAATATAAAACCTACATGTGTTTAGTTGTATGCATACATTTACTACTATGAAATATAACCAGAGCGTATTTGAAATATTTACTGAAATACTACTCAGATTTTCATTTTATTGCTTTGGTGAATTTTCTAAAAGGGCTTCATTTTTGTGCTTCATTTACTCCATCTTTTTCAAACTTTCCAGCTGATCTGTGTCTGACTGAACAGTTTCATAAAGGAGTCAATTCATTTGTAAAGAATAATTCTCAAAAGGCCAATTGTGAAGTTTGTAAACAGCCAAAAATTTCAGTTCTTAATAGTTTGTACAGATGTTTTATGAGTTTTTTTTCTTTTTTATTGTATTACAATATAACATTTTCTCTAAAGAATGGCTGGAATTGTTGGAGTTGGCCTTTCATCCCTGCACTTGGGAGGAAAAGGCAGTCAGATCTCCTTGATGTCCAGGCCAGCCTGGGCTCCATAGTGAGTTCCAGGACAGCTATGGCTACAGGGAGACCCTGTCTCAAGAAGACAAAAATAAAATAGATATTACTGTTTAACTTTGTATAATGAAATACCTCAGAATGACTTAAAATTTGTGTATGTGTGTGTGTGAGTGTATTCATTCCTGGATGTGTGTAAAGGTCAGAGGACAACTTGCAAGAATCAGAACTGTTTTTCCATGATGTAGGGATTAACCTCAGGGTATCAAGCTTGATTACAAGTGCCATTACATGCTGAGCAGTCTTGCTGGCTTTGTAATTGATATTTTTATAAATGAAATATATGATAAACACTTTATAATCTTCCTTGATAAATGGAGAAGGAAAATGTCTGTCATATTTGCATATTTTTTAAACAATGATAGTGCAAAGTTATTATACAAAAGGGAGGCCACATGTGAAATACATAGGAATATGATGTCACACAAATTCTTTTAGAAACTTAAGATTGCTATACTAAGGGCTGAGGAGATGGCTTAGTGGTTCAAAGCACTGACTGCTCTTGCAGAGAACCCAGGTTAAAATCCCAGCACTCATAATGCATCTAACAACTGTCTGTAGCACCAATTCCTGGGGATCTGGTGCCCTCTTCTGCCCCCCATAGGCACTGCATGTCACAGGTGCAATTAAATAAATGCAGGCAATCCACTCAAACACATAAACATAAAAATAATAAATACAATATTTTTAAAAAGTTTGCTATGTAATAAAACATCATGGGGAAGCTAATTAAATTCAATTTCATTGGGTTTAGCTTCTTTATAAAATGATAATACATTATATTATTTATTCTGATCCTTTGCTGGACAGTGTTGAAAATATCCTTCTTAGGATAACATATTTAGTCTTCATAAAGTGAAACTTGAGTATTTCATTTCATAGATGAACAGACACTGAGAGACAGAAGAGCTAAGCAAGAGTTTTAGGTCACACAGCTAGAACTAAGAATCCATGTAACAGAAGATGAGCAATAGATAGCATTTAATACAGCATGTGTTTATGTGTGTGTGGGGGGGTGTGGTCCAGTTTCAGTTAGGTATGAAGGGGCTAGCCTTTCAGCCAGAATTTGTCAGTGACAGAGGTGTGGGTCTTAAGTCATCCCTGACCCCACCCCCACAGGTGAGAGCAGCATGTGATACAGAGAGGAAAACAACAACTTGTGACTCACTTGTGACCCAAGCCCATGATACTGGATGGAATAATAGTGAGTTATGTATTCAGGGAGCATGATGCAGAGGTCTGGGATTGGCTGTGAGAACTGACATCATTCTGTTTATATAAAGGATGTGCTGTATACAATAAATTGAATCTTCATTACCAACTGACAAGATTCCCAGATTTGTTGTTTCCACACATGTGTAAGTTTAAACCCATCAGGCTTGTGTTTGAGTGCTGAGTGCTAGCAACAGCTGGGGAGAACCTACCCAGTGCCAGCCTGTGAAGTCCAGCAAAGGAGGCAGCAGCTCAATGATTAGTGATAATGTCATGTCTGTGTCAGAGGGAAAAGACTGAGGAGAGCTAAACAACCATCAGTCTGAGAGGTTCAATAGTGGAATCAATAGTTCCCTGTCTGGTGTTGGTGTTGGGTGCTAACTGGTGGCCTAGAGACAGATATTAACCACTAGCACATAAGGTTATCAGTTAGCTGGGGGCAGTTGTTTCTCCCCTTTTCCCCTAATTCCCTTTCATCCAGCAAACATGGTTTGACTCTCTGAGTGTCAGAGAATACTAGATGTGTGTGTGTGCGTGTGTGCGTGTGTGTGTGTGTGTGTGTGTGTTTGTGTGTGTTCAAATCCCTTGTAGAGAGGGAGATGAAATAAGGAAGGGAGAGTGAAGAGAAAGAAAAATGCACTAATGCTTTATTATATATTATATTTATATCAAGAATAATGTACATATTTAAATTAAATCTACATTTGAATAAAACTTTAAGATATCATTTCACTTTGATAAGACTGGCTAGGATCAAAAAAACAAATGTTACCAAATGCTGAAGAGGTTGTAGAAAAAGGGGGACACTAATCCATTGCTGGTGGGAATGTAAACTTGTACAGCCACTATGGAAAGCAGTATGGAGAATGCGGAAGAAACTCAAGATGAGCTTACCACCTGACCCAGCCATACCACTCTTGGGTATCTACCCACAAGACTCATCATACCACAGAGATACATGCTCAGCCATGTTCATTGCAGCTCTCTTCACAATAGCATAGAGCTATCGTGCCACTTAACCAATGAGTGGATAGAGAAAATGTGGTACCTCTACACAATGGAATTCTATGCAGCGGTAAAGAAAGATGGCATCATGAACTTTGCAGGTAAATGGATGGAACTAGAAGATATTATGCTAAGTGAAGTAACACAGCCCCCGAAAAGCAGACAATGAATGGTTATCCCTCATTTGTGGATGCTAGCACCAACAACCAAGTTGTAAGGCAAACTGAGCAACATCAATGTTATATCCCCTTTCCCTGAAAGCAACTGTGCTCTGATAATATAAATCCCTTATCAGGCTCTAGAATTAACCCAGCACTTATTTTTAGACTTTGTAATCTTGGTATATGAGTGGAGGATATTTAGGCATATTTTGGAGTAATACAAAGCTGAAAAGGAAAAATGTAAATCCTGAAATATGATATGGTAATGACAGACAGTTTGTGTATAGATGATATAATTTTGGTGTATGTGTGATATACATACATGCATATGTTGGAGTGGTACAGATCAGAGGGAATAACAGAAGAGGAACAGGGACAGTAAAGTTCCCCCAAGGACAATAATCCTCTGCTTTGAAAAAAAAATTGAAAAGAATCAGAGAGAGAGATACAGGGCAGGGATGGCAGGGTTCATGAACTCGGGTGGGGTGGGGGGCATGGAAGACAAGATGAGTCTAGATTGGACTGAGAAATGATTTATGAAATGCACATAACTTCAATAATTTTTTTAAAAAAGAAAAGGTGTTAGAAAGTATTTATAAAATATTTCTAAAAATTGTTCTGAAATCCATGGAGAATTATTCAATGACTGTGTGTCACTCATTATTGTATATTTGCTGCACATGACTTATGCAGTCACCTCCAAAGCCTTCTAATGACCATCAAAGTAGGTGCATTCAGCTCTACTTTATAGATGTGAAAACTAAGGGGCATGGTGAATGATCTTTTTCCATTGTAAGCCATCCTGACAAAATTAATTACAAAAAGGAGTTTAATGATGAATAATTATGATCAATGCTTCAGGTTCTAATTTTGTAGGACATGAAAAGGGAGGGTATTATTAAAATAATATGAGAGTAGCTTATAAAATTTATAAAATAAGTGTATATTATAAGGTTTAGTAGTTTAGAGGGTTATAATATCAAAATTACCAAATAATCTAAGAATCACTCTAACCTTTTCTTCACATTTTACAAATGTTTAAAATCTATGAGGATTTGACTTAGCATTTAGGAAAGAATCCCTTCTAATTGTGTGCTATTGGAATCTGCCTTCTCCAGAATGCATGTTCTTTTATTTATCTCTCATTCATCTTTAAATGTGAGCTTGAGGGGCTAGAGAGATGGCCTAGCGGTTAAGAGCGCCGACCGCTCTTGCAGAGGACCCGGGTTCGATCCCCAGCACCCACATGGCGGCCGAGAACCGTCTGAAACTCCAATTCCAGGAGAACTCCAGTTCCAGGGGAATCCGACACCCTCTTCTGACCTCCGCGGCATTGCACGACACGGGTGCATAAACTTGCATGCAGGCAGTACATTCATATACATACAGAAATAAATAAAATTAAAAAATAAATAAATAAATAAATGTGAGCTTGATAGCTGTATCATTTCATCTGAAGATATGCGCTCCATGTTGTCTTATGGATACTGAGTTAGGAGATGACAAGTGGCCAGGGATCATGAAATGTTTGAAAGTAAGCGTTCTGCTTTTGCTTTTCTGCAAATACGTGTTGAATACTATCTGACAATATACAACATTGCTTATGCAATGAATAACAGTACTTGACATCTGCTGAGGAAGCTCTTCTGAAATTTATATTTATATTCCATTGATATATTGCATTACTTCTTTATTGAGTCACGTCCCTGTAGGTCATTTTTGTTGAAGAATAACTGGCTATCATCTTTCTGGTCAATAGTTTTGGTAATAAAAATGTCTTTGTTAGGCAAGGTATCACCTACAAATTTGGAAGCAACCAAAAGTTTTATGAATAGCTGTCATTGAGCTTGTTTGTAAATTCTTGGGAGCTGATCCAACATTTAAATCCAAAATGCACTGCCCATATTCTTGTTTTAGAAATATTTTAATATAATTCAGCAATGGTCAATTTGTGTAAAGAGGTAGTATAGAGTACTGATTGTATACAAAAATATCAAATTATTTCCCAATAACTTATTAGCTATGTTATGATTATAACTTCAAAATCTAGCCAAACATTATTCCTTCAGCTGTAAAATAATGCCTGCCTTACCTGATTTGCTGGAATGTTAAAATGGTAAAAGTCAAGCAATAAGTGTGATTACTAGCAAGTAACAAAGTGCTTTCCACAGATGAGTGTTTAAAATTTATTGAACAAAATCCCTTTTCATCATCAAAAATACCATTCCAATGATCATGAATACACAGCAGAAGAGTTTTAGAAGCTATGAAAAAGAAAAAATGTCTCTGATCCAAGTGATAATGGCCCACTTTTCTCTGAAGCAGGACTAGACTTCAAAAGACTTTATGACAATGGAACCTCGGTATAGAGGCCATGATTTTTTTTTTCAAATTTAATGTAGAATCTCAAATTTATCTGTATTTCCCCATAAGGAAAATAAATTGGCTGGCTGGAGAGATAGTCTAGCGGTTAAGAACACCGACTGCTCTTGCAGAGGACCCAGGTTTGATCCCCAGCACCCACATGGTGGCTGAGAACTGTCTGTAACTCCAATTCCAGGAGAACTCCAGTTCCAGAGGAACCCGAGACCCTCTTCTGACCTCCGTGGCATTGCACGACACGGTGCACAAACCTACATGCAGACAGTACATTCATACACATACAAAAATAAATAAAATTAAAAAAAGAAAAAAGAATAAATTGGCATTTTTTTTTCCTAAGACCCGTGTATCTTCTTACAATCTCTTGAGGTATAGGTAGAAAATTTCTCTTTTTTTAGTTTCTGTGTGAAAAAGACAAGGACAAAAGAGAAGAAAAGGGATTAGAACAAAACACAGTTTATGATTGCTACTTATGGTAGAGATGCAAACTTAATGAAACAATCCAGAGTTAGCTTTCTTGTATCTTTTTTTTTTCTTCATGTCTCCCCATTCACAATACAGACCAGGCACAGTGGCCTAGGCTGAGGTGTACATGGGGTGGGTTTGCTCTGCCTCCTCTTTCTATACAATCAGTGTAGAAACAGTGCCTGTAGTAAGCACCAGGAGGCTAGCTTTCTTGTATCTTAAAACTCTAGTATTATTCTCTTTACTTGAAGGGTAAGGGTAGGGAACAGAAAGACAGATGTGTAAAGACAGACCTACTAAAGCAACACAAAGTTTAAGTGCAAGATCACTTGTTGATGCCAAAAGCACAATAGGAAGAATACCTTTCATGTTTATTTCCCTTTGAGAGGAGTGGCTGAGACCAGACAAGAAATAATTATCAGAGTGTCATCATCTGTCATACAGAAGGTCAGTACTGTGAGCTACTCAACCGGAGTCTGCTGCCTCTCTAGCCACTCACTGAGTATAAACTAGCTGCCTAGGAGGAATTTTATTTCTACAAATGTATTTGCATGGAGCATAAGGCTTCAATGACTTCCTCTAATTTGTAAATAACACATAATTGTAGATAATTTGAAAAATAACTTGTTTTTATAATTCTGCCTGTGAAAACATTTAACAAATTTCATATTTAGATTTCAGTTTTGGTGTAGTTCTTTAAGTATCTCTCAGTGTATAATACTTTTTAAAGACCTTCAATTATATATATATATATATAATATATATATATATATATATTCATTTGTTAATTGGAAAGTATAGACCTTTATTAACATCTTCTTGAGAAAATATACAAATGGATCTAGTTTAATACATTTCTTTATGTTCTTTATGTGTGACTAAAAATATACACTTTATGTATGCAGGATTCTTTTATCTTCTTCACAACCTTCTGACATTTAATACTATAAAAGATAAATCTAAATTTTGATGTGTATTTCTTTGTTTCAGATTAGTAATTGGGGCCCACGGTCTTGTAGATTTTATCAATAGTAATGACTGTATTACTGAAAATTATGACAGATTTAAATCTCTTGTCTTATTAATATATATTACAAGACTTTGAGCTGAGGATCATCCTTATTTACCATGGTGAATTTATCCCAATATTGCTTTAATTGTTGTTTCTGATCTATTCATGTGTGCTTCTTTCTATAATCAAAGGAATTAACTGTATAAAATTTCAAAGATAGACACATCTACTAAATCAATAATATTCATATTCATTCTTTTTTTCTTTTTTCATTTTTTAGTATTTTATTGAGTTTTTGTGCATTTCAAATATCACATTTCAATAAAACTTAGATCCCCCCGGTAAGTCCCCCTCCACCAGATTTCAGGCATTCTGTCATATATGTTAACTCCTATCTGGTCAAGCATTTCTACCCAGATGTCCCTCATTGCAAGTTCATCCACTGGAATTGAGTCAGCCTCTCTAGAGTCAGTCCCATAAAGAAGATTTACTATCCCTCACCCTACAGTAATCATTGCCAATAAGTCCTTGGCTGAGGTTGGAGCTTGCTGCCCATTTTCCCTGTTCTATGCTGATTTTTGTCTGATTGAGTTGGCATGGGTGTTATGCATGCTTTCAGCATTGCTGCAATTTCATCTTCATTCATTTAAATAATTATTGAGCTTTTATAATTCCATAGAACAGTTCTAAATCAAGTTTAAATCTCCTCCCTCACCTGTGCTCCTCTAATTCCCCCATCAGCCCTCATGTAAGTCTAATCAGCCCATCTAGAAATCATAAGTAAGGCCTACTTTACCCAGTAGCAATCACACTCCAATATTCCTCTCTTCTCCTTTCTGGACCCTTGCTTAATTGAGTTAGCATGGGTCTTGTGCTCCATGCCATCTTTTATTTTTATTAATTTTATTTATTTCCGTATGTGTATGAATGTATTGTCTGCATGCAAGTCTGTGCACCCGTGTGGTGCAATGCTGCGGAGGTCAGAAGAGGGTGTCGGATTCCCCTGGAACTGGAGTTCTCCTGGAATTGGAGTTTCAGACGGTTCTTAGCCACCATGTGGGGGCTGGGGATCGAACCCCCGGGTCCTCTGCAAGAGCAGTCAGTGCTCTTAACCGCTAGGCTATCTCTCTAGCCCCTTAGCTCTACTCTTCTACTGCCCATCTAACTTCCTTCCTCTTTCCCCAGTCCCAGAGCTCCCATCTTTTCCACTCTCCCCCAAATAACACTCTCCTTCCACCATCCCTCCTCTCCTGAATTCCCAACCTGCCCACACACATTGACCTTTTGCATGTCCCTCCATCGTCGACTCTCTGCCCAACTTTCCCAATTTTTCTACCTCCTCACTGCTAACATTGTTCCTTACCTCCTTCTTTCATGCTCTCTCTTTTCCTTTACAACCAGGTATCCTTTTTTAATTTTCCTGGCTCCTGGGGTTATAGCAAAATATATACTCATGTTTAAGCAATTGGTGCTACAATCCACAAATAAGAAGAAGACATATCACTTGCTTTTCTGGGTTTGTGTTATTTCACTTAGTATAACACTCTATAGTTCCAACTATTCACCTGCAAATTTCATCTTTCCTTATGACTGAATAAAACCCCATTGTGTAAATGTTCCGCATTTTCAGTTGAGGGACATTTAGGTTGTTTTCATTTCTTAGCTGTTGTAAAGAAAGCAGCAACAAACGTGGATGTAACAATTTCTCTACAGTATGATGAGTCTTTTGAGTCTATGCCAATGAGTGGTATATCTGGATAATACGGTAGATTCATTTTTAACCTTCGGAGAATTCTCCACACTGCTTTCCATAGTGGTTGCATGGAATTTTCATTCCCACCCGCAGTGCGTTAGCATTCTCCTTTCTCCAAATCCTCACCAGCATCTAGAGCTGTTGTCTTTTGATCTTAGCAGCCTGACTGGGGTGAGATGGAATCATAAAGTGTTTTTTTTTATCTGAATTTCTCTAATTACTGAGGATGTTGAGCAGTTTTTAAGGTGTGTCTTAGCTATTTTTATTTATTCATTTGAGAACTCTCTGTTAAGGTCTATACCCCACCTTTTTGTTAAGTCATTAATTGTTTTTTGTTTATTTGGTTTTTTTTTAATTCTTTGTGTATCTGTCAGATGCGTCACTGATAAAGGTTTTCCTCCCACTCAGAGCATTTCCTTTGCCCTTCTTCATTTTTTTTTTCTTTTGTGTAAAGTAGTTAATTAGGTACCATGTATGGATTATTGACCTTAATGCCTGAGCAGCTGATATCCCCTTTAAAAAGTCATCTCTTACACTTATATTTTGGAGGATACTGTTTTCTTCTAGTAGCTAGAGAGTTTCGGGTTTGATATTGAGGTTTTTGATACATTTGGAGTTGACTTTTGTGCAGGGAGAAAGATAAGGCTCCAATTCCGTTCTTCTGCAGCTGGAGCTCCAGTTTTGGCAGCACCATTTGTTGAAGACACTGTCTTTCCTCCATTGTGTGTTTTTGACATCTTTGTCAAATATCAGGTGGCTGAAATTACATGTTAAATGTCCTAGAAGGAATTGGTCAGGAGTAAATATACCTCAATGTAATTAAAGCCATTTACAACAAACCCAAAAGCCAACATCATTTGAAATGAAGAAACACACTGGAATCATTGCAATTAAAATTAGGAACCAAGAAGGGCTGTCCACTATCTTCATGTCTTTTCAATGTCATGCTTGAAACTCTCACAAGTGCAGCAAGACAAGAGAAGGAAATTAAAGAAGTAATAATTGAAATAGAAAAGGTCAAATTATTTGTAGACTATATGATTTTACACATATGAAATCTCAAAAATTCCAGTAGAAAACTGTGAGAAATGATTACTAATTTCAGTGAAGTGGCAGGTTACAAATCAAGTTACAAAAATCAGTAACCTTTCTTTATACCAATAACAAACAATCAGCAAAAAAAAAAAAAAAAAGAAAACTTTCAAGGAAGCCTTCTCATTCTCAGTCATATCCAAATAAAAAAATATTTAGGAATAAACCTAACAAAAGTCATTAAAGATCTCTACAATGAAATTTTCAAATACTTAAAGAAAGAGATAGAGGAAGACACTAGAAGATGGAAAGACCTACCATGCTCATGGATTAGTGAAAAATAACCATCTTATCAAAAGCAATCTATAGATTCAATGAGATGCCAATCAAAATACCCAGGACATTCTTCACAGAGCTAGAAAAACTTATCCTAAATTTATATGAAATCACAAAAATCCCCAGGGCAACCAAAGCAATCGTGGATGAAAAGAACAGCACTGAGGGAATCACCATACTAGATTATATAATAGAGATATAGTCATAAAACCATATGGTACTGGCACAAAAATAGACACATAGATCAATGGAACACAACAGAAGACCCAAACATGAGTAAATGAAATTTCATCTTCATTCTTAACGATGACATACATTCTAATACTGTTGCTGCTGCATAAGATGTATTTATATCAATGATTCAGTTCCATACATGTGCTTTCTGTTATTTCTTTAAACATATTTTAAGTATCTAGATCACATTACATGTGATTCTAGAATAACTTCTTTTACTTACTCATCTTTGCATTACATTTAATGTATTGTTGCTTGAGTTTTTTGAGAAGGCAATTCTTATTCAAAGAAAATTATTAATATAATCCTCGAGTTTTTATTGTACCATATTTTCATCAAAGATTTACCTTTCTACACCTTTATGTCATTTCCTTTTATGTTAAAACACTTTTGTTATTCTTATAACTTCTAATTTTCTTCCTTGGATGGGGATTCTCTCTTCAGAAGTATATGAAATAAAAGTAAATTTCATGACTAATATTTGTACTGTATTGAAAGACAATATAGAAGGTGGAGAAATCATGATTTGATATTATTTCATTTAGAAAAACAAAGACAAACAGAGGAGGACCAAAATGTTCTTTCATAGTTGGACATTTTTTTTATCCCTATAGTTTAGCAATTCAAAACCAATGGTCTAGCACTTGGGAGGTAGAGGTAGGTGGACCTCTGTGACATCTAGAAAAGCCTCATCTATCTAACATGATCCAAGCAAGCTGGGACTAAAGGAGGACCCTGTCTCAACAAGTCCCCCCAAAATCATCATCATCATCATCATCATCATCATCATCATCATCATCATCATCATTTAAAATGGCCTAGCATAAATGTATCTGTCCATACTAAATTCAAAACCAAATGGGTGGGAAATTGGTATTGATCATGCTAAGTTTACCTTGACACTGTAGAAAAAAAAATGGGAATTGATTAGAAAAAATGCACCATTGTCTAAAATATAAACCAGACAAAGTGAATTTTGATTGGCAATCCCAGGCAGTGAAGTAGCTGTATGAAAATATTATTGACATGAACGGCAACTGCAGATGCCACTAAAAGTTCTGTTTCTTCCCAAGCAGATCAAGACTCTTTTTGTTTGTTTTCATTAATTTTTGAAGTTTGGCCTACCACATAATGGATCACATTAGGCATTTTCATGCATATGTGCTATATTTTGCTGTAATTTGCCCCTTTCCACACTGTGCTTCACCCTCTGTCCCATTGTCTCTGGACTCTTTCCTGCAAACAAGTAGCAAACAGCCTTCTCTTCATTCTCTTGTCACATGCATACATGTATTACAACCTTCCATTTTTTCCTCTGATTTCTTCCCTCCTCTCATGATCTTCATTCTAGATTTATGATCTACATGTGCGCATACATATACTCACACACAAACAAATACATACATATATATGTTATATAAATGTACAATTAGGTTTTATGTCTGATAGAAAACATACAACATTTTTATTTCAGAGTCTGGATTATTTCAAGGTATCAGATATTACATTTTCAATCAATTCAACCCATTTTGTACAAATTTCTGTGCTGAATGAGATATATAGATCTAGCTTTATTTATTTATTTATTTATCTTAAGTTCTTTATTGAAGAGACTCTATCACATGTGTTTGAAACCTTTTTAAAAATCATTTGGTTGTAATTATATAAGTTTTATTTTGGGTTTTCTGTTCTGTTCCATTGGTTTACATGTATGTTATGACTTGGTAGTATAATTTGAGAGTAAATATTGTTTTATTCCATCATTGCTTATTCTGCTTAGGATTACTTTGGCTATTCAGAGTATTTTGATCTTCCATATGAATTTTAGAGGATATTTTTTATGTGAAGAATGTCATTGTAAGTTTGATGGACAATACATTGAATGTAAAGTGACCTGTACTTACTGAGTTGGGGTTAACCTGTGTCTTAAAGTCCTGGTATACTGTTTTATGAAATTGGTTCACCAGGGTTTGGTGCATATAGGTTCATGATTGTAATGTCTTCTTAGTGAATTGTTCCCTTGATCAGAATGAAGTGACATTCTTTATTTCTTCTGATTAATGTTAATTTGAAATCTATTTTTGCCAGATATTAAATTTGCAATGTCCTTCTTTCTTGTTGCCATTTTCTTAGAATATTATTTCCATTCTTTTACCTTATGGTAGTGACTAACCTTGAAGGTGAGATGATTTTCTTATAAACAATAAGAATATGATTTTTTCTTAATCTATTCAATTAATATATGTCTTTTGCCTGGGGAGTTGTGGCCATTAGTATTTAAAATTATTATTGGAGAATCTGCATTGGTTACTGTCATTTTAATTTGTTTGTGGTTTTGGTCCCATTTTGTGTTTCTGTAATTATGACTTCATTTGTTTTCTTTCTGTAGCCTCTTGGGCATGGTTATTCCTTTCTTCAGTCCTTTGTATTGTTTTGAGTATTCTACTTAAGGCTGGTTTGGTGGACATGAATTCTTTCGGCCTATTTGTGTCATGGAAAATTTTTCTTTGCTCTTTGACTATGATAGTTTTGCTGGGTAAAACTGGATTAGCATTTATGATTATTTAGAATTGGAATACATTGCTGCAGGCTCTTCTGGCTTTTATAATTTGCATTGAAAACTCAGCTGTAATTCTGATGGAGTCTTCTTTATGTGTAGCTTATTGTTTTTTTCTTGAAGCTTTATATATTCTCCTTTTTTTCTGTGTATTTAGAGGTTTTTACTATAATATGGAATAGGTAATTTCTGTTTTGGTCCTGTCAATTTGTGTTCAATGTGCTTCTTCTATTTGTATAGGTAAGTCTTTCTTTTGGGGTGGTATGTCTTTCTTGAAGAAAAATTTCTTCAGTAATCCTGTTGAAGATCTGTTTAATCCCATTGACCTTGGATTCTTCTCCTTCTTCTATGTATATGCTGTATAAATTTGATAATTTCATGGGGTCCCAAATGTCCTGCGTATTCCAATCCCATGCTTTTCAATATTATTTCTCATATTCTTTGCTTGAGAATTCTAGCTCTTCAAATTGATCACCCAGTCTTCAATTTCTGTTTTCTATTTATTCATGCTGTTGGTAAATCTTTTTCCTTTTAAATTGGTTTATTGAGTTTTTCAACTCCATCTGTATTTCAGCCTAAGTTTTCTTCAATATTCCTCTCTCTTTTGTGAATTCACTTTTTAAATCCTGAATTTGTAAGTTCATCATCCATTTATTTGTATTTTCTGGAACTCCAATCAGAAATTTATTTATAACTATCTTCTTTGTGTTCTTTGAATTTTTTTTTATTTATTTCTGTATGTGTATGAATGTACTGTCTGCATGCAGGTTTGTGCACCCGTGTCATGCAATGCCGTGGCGGTCAGAAGAGGGTGTCGGATTCCCCTGGAACTGGAGTTCTCCTGGAGTTGGAGTTTCAGACGGTTCTTGGCCACCATGTGGGTGCTGGGTATTTAACCCGGGTCCTCTGTAAGAGCGGTCGGTGCTTTTAACCGCTAGGCCATCTCTCCAGCCCCTGTTCTTTGAATTTTTTTATGTGTTCTTTAAAGCTGTTGAATTCTTTAACCATATTTATGACTGATCTCTAAAATTTAGTGTCCTGGGGTTCCTTAGTTAGTTTTCATAATTTCAATAGGATTAGTGAGGTTTGGTGAATTACTATTACTATTGTTGTTGCTATTATTATCATTATTATTGAGCTGAAGGTAAATTTCATTGATTCAAGAATTTCAAGCAATGTATTTTTACTATATTAAGAACCCCCTCTCCCATCTCCTCCCTCACCTTACCACACCCAAACCCCACTTCATGTCTTCTATAAATAAAAGAAAAACTCCATCCATCTTAACACATCTGAGCTGGGTGCCAGAGAAATCACATCTCATTAGAGTGTCAGTGATCAAGCTGGGTGTGGTGGTGCATGCCTTTAATCCCAGCACTTGGGAGCTAGAGGTAGGCAGATCTCTGTGAGTCCAAGCTCAGCCTAATCTACAGAGCAAGCTCTAAGACAGCTGGTACTAAAAGGGAGACACTGCCTCAAAAATACCAAAAAAAGTGTCAGTGATCTATAATTATTTTTTTATGTGTATGAATGTACTGTCTGCATGTAGGTTGGTGCACCCATATCATGCAATGCCAAGGATGTCAGAAGAGGGTCATTGGATTCCCCTGGACCTGGAGTTAAAGATGGTTCTTAGCCTCCATGTGGGTGCTGGGAATCAAACCCGGGTCCTCTGCAACAGCAACTGCTTTGTGCTCCGAACCACTGAGCCATCTCTCAAACCCCCTAGTGATCTATAATTCTTACACAGATGTGCAAAAGTAAGGGCCCACTCCCTTGCCTTTGTATGAGGTTTGGGGTCAGAATATGACCAAGTTTCTTAGAATAGGGTTTTCACACCTATTTTCTAGTTCTGTTTTGTCAAGTAAGGATTTCTTTTTCAGTTATCAGAAATGGTTAAGCTTCCTCATCTAAGTCAGTCGTTTGTAGCCTGTGCATGCAGGTTACACTCAGACTGTTTGGGGGCCTCACTAAGAATAATAACTCCATTGTAAGCCAAGATGCTCACCAGGTTGATTCACTACAGGGTTTTCCTGTGGGTAAAAACATAAACTAGGTCCTCACAGCAAGCTCACAGGCCTCAAATCCAAGATTATCTGAGTACCAGTAGGGAAGTTTCACAGCTTCACTTGATAGCTTTATACTGGTGTTCTCTAGTTTATGTTCGTAATCTGTAGATGTCTCAGGTTCCTACTGCTGTAGAGGACCACAGCCAAGTCTTAACAGACACGGGAATGTGATCATGGTTGAGCCAACCATAGGTGGGCTGTGGATGGGGTGGCCAGGCTGTCTTGTCTCTCCAGTTTTTTGCCCTCTTACTTGCCAGGTTTTGAGGTCAGAATTTTTATATCAGCAATGAAGCATCACAATCCTTAATTAAATAAAGAGACCCAGAGCCATGTTTTAAGTCCTCCCAAGAATCATGTTTTAGGTCTACTTGGCATCATTGCTCTGGCAGTGCCAGCTGCACTGTTGCCATCTTTGGAGTTATTTTCTTTCCTACTTGACTAGTCCTGAGCTCAGATTTTTGAGATCAATATAGAAGCATCTACGGTCAGGGAGATATCATCTGCCTCACATGGTCCAGCACAGTCTCTTGGAAGTCAGTGTGCCCTGAGGCTGGTTGCCCAAGGTTCACCTTGTTCTGCCATATTTTCTTGTTTCTGGAACATATTGTTTTATTTTCATATTATTTGTGGGGGTTTTTTGTTGGGTTTTGGGCATGTGTAATCCTTATTTATATAAATGAGGATTATATAAATAAATATATTTGTTTATTTTGGTTGTTTGTCTGATATGAAACTCCAGCCTGCCTGTATTGAGTTGAAATTTGATTCTGTTTATATTATTTCTTTAGTTTGGTGGCTTTCTGAACAATTATGAATTGGGCTTCAGTTTCTGGTTTTGATTTTTTTTTTTTTATTGGAGGGACAAGAGAGATTCAGGCAGCCTAGTCAAGAGCTTCTCAAGAGGGTCAAGGAAATCAGGGTTATTGGGATCAGCTGGGCCAGTTTTAACTAGCTAAGCAGAGCAGGGGCTGGTCCCAAAGCCGGGGAATGGTGACCAGTGCTGTGACAGATCTGGCTAACTCTCTTATCTGGTCATGTGTTTTCTGGAGGTTTCAGTATGGAGGTACCAAGGCCCAAGGAGAGAAGACGGAAACAGGACGGGCTGCTTCTTGTTAGCTGGTGGAGAAGGCTGAGCTCTGGGGGAGCTGGGGAATGGCTAACCGGCCCCTTCGAGTTAGGATCTCTCCTATAGCATCAGTGGGTGGGGGCCAAGATCAAGGAGAGCTGATGGAAACAGCCGGTAAGCAAACCTAATGCCATTCTGCCATCTACTCCTTTGTGCCTTGTTTAGAAAGTATTTTTACTCTTACTCTTTTTGTTCTCGTTTTAGTAGATTACTAGTGGTGGAGAAACAAAGGGTCAGTATGTGTGTGGGAAGAATCAGCTATCACTGTGCAGATAAACTGAAGCCTTTCCAGCAGTAACAATTTTTGAAAGAAGATATTCAGAGACTGACTTGCATTAGGCAGTAAATCCAAAGGCTCCCTAATTTTTATCCTAGGTTCAGATACATTTTGTAAATCTGACTTCTAGAAGTCAGAAAAAGCAGCTTAATTTAATTTCAGCTATTTTAACCACGAATAAGACTTACAGCCTAGATAATAACTATTGTTAGAAAGACAAGATATACAGATTCTCAGTGGTTATTTGTTTAGATTCCTGATATCTTGGGGGAACTTGGGTGCTTTTGTAAAGGTTTTGTATTTGCAGGAAATGTGCCATGAATGTTAGAGGTATTTTTCATTGTATGTATCTGGTGGCATTTCATTGTTCAGAGTTCTGACCTAAACTGAAGCTGTGAACAAGATCAAAATCACACTTGAGTCAACCAATTCTTTATTGTTATATTTGAAATAAAACATTACTGCAAAAATGTGTTCTGTTCATAGTGTCTTTTGTAATATAGTTTATGGTGCAATTATAATGATTGCTTAACTATTTTTTAAGCTTTCCATTGTGAGTGCCAGGTAAAAAGACTAGAGGATATTTACAGTTAAAATACTTACAGCAAATGAGAAACACGGAGATGATTTTCAGGCTTCTACTGTCAGTTGCCGATATTCCTTGTTGCTCTGATAATTGAAAAGCTCATTTTTCCAAAATATTGCTCAAACTACTATGAATGTGTATACCAGGCAGGAGAATTGAAGCTCCTTTCAAACTGGTGGTATACTGTCGTCTTTTCTATTTGGGTTCCTTTTGTTGTTTGTTTTCATTCTGTGAGTTTTGTTTTCCTTTCAACAATCCCTTTTCTCAATAATTATTTAATGGATTTAGTTGGTTGTATTCTGACTGTACTTCGGCGTTTTTGAAATTCGTTCTAGACTTTTCTAAAATACCTTTATCGTTTTTGTTTTGTCTCCTGCTGTGTAGAATGATCTGAATGTAGCCCTCTCATTGCCAGTTTCTTGTGCGCACTCAATATCTGATTCATGCTTCAGCAGAGATGTGTATTGCTTACTCCATTTTCCACTTTCTTTTTTGATTATGAGTTTGTGATATGATTATGACAACTAAATGACACTCAGGTTGCAACTTCTCTGCATGACGGTGATGGCATCACATTCCTTGGTTCTTGGTTGAAATTACAGACACAAATGTTCTTTTTTTCTTTTTTGGTCTTTTCGAGATAGGGTCTCCCTGTGGCCCCAGCTGTCCTGGAACTCACTCTGTAGACCAGGCTGGCCTTGAACTCACAAAGATCTGTCTGCTTCTACCTCCCAAGTGCGAGGATTAAAGGCGTGCACCACCACGCCCGGTAACACAGAAATATTCTTAAGAGAATGTTCCAGAAATCCATAATTGGTAATGAACAATTAAGTTGCTAAACATTATTTTGAAACAAAATGATTATAGACAGTATATACCTAGTGCGTGTGTGTCAAATAGTCGTTTTGAAATTTTATGTATACTAGCTCTAATCCTCGCAGTGACTACACAGAATACACTATGGTTTTCCATGAAAACTGAATATTTGGGAGAACAGATAACTTGATGAAGCTCAGGCTGTTCTTCATGTTCTCTGATTCTGCTATAACCGACCCTGAATTTCTTCTTAATCCATTGAAGAAAGCAATTTATCATAAAACAATGACCAATTGGAAGTGAAAACTACAGATTTTAAAGTAGAAGTTCTTGAGGAAAATTTTAAAATAATTTGATGGGAACTGACCCTCCACTGCATTGAGTTTTAAATGCACGAACAAATATGCACTTTGTACATAGCTCATATGGTAAATCTACTTCATAAATTAATCTAATATTTAGAGATAGGAAAGACTTTCCCATTAAATCCAATATTAACATTGCACTTGCTTTTTAAATATTTGCTGAACAAACTTTATTTGATTATCATTCTATATGTCATTAGTTGCAATATTTCTGAATTAACTTGCATAGAATTGTGTGTTAGTCTCTCCTGTGAGAAAAAGTATCACAGGCATCCACTTTGTAAGTTAATCTGCAATACCAATAATGGACTCACAAGAGTAGATGTTTAGTAATTATTTCCCAACTCACTAGCAACTTCGTGATCCATAACCTCCTCCTAATTGGGAGGATAAAAATCTACATATGCCGAACAAGAATATACTATCATTTGATGAATAACTTCACTTTTAGTGAATTAAAACATTAATATCTTGGAAATTTTGTATTCTCCATATTGACAAGGAAAGTCCAAATATAGAAATTAAATATTCTTCTGGGTTTTTTTTGTGGGGGGTCTTTTTGAGACAGGGTTTCCCTTTAGTCCCAGCTAGCCTGGAGCTTGCTCTGTAGACCAGGCTGGCCTTGAACTTACAGAGATCCACCTGCCTCTGCCTCCCGAGTGCTGGGATTAAAGGCATGCACCACCACACCCACGCCCAGCAACATTCAACATTTTTATAAGCTACATTGAAAGTTATTGTCATAATACATTAACATAAATCTTGTTAATTAATACCAATTTTTTTCAGAGGTTGGATTGGCCAGTTCAAGAGTCTGCTTAAGGCTTCTATAAGAAATCCTCCAGGCTAAAGATTTAAGTAACAGAAATGTATTTCAAAAAGTTTGGTAGAAGGCTGGAACTCCGAGATCAAGCTGCTGATGGGTTTGGTTTCTCTGGAGAAGTCCCTCTCTTTTGTTTCTAGAAACCCATTCTCCATCTGTTCTTGGCCCTCGTTCTGTGCACATGAATATCTTGGTGTCTCCTCCATTTCTTGGAAGGACACCAGTCATATTAGAAGAAAGTCCTACCTGCTCATCTTGATATAATTTTAAATACTGACAGTCTCGGGGCTGGAGAGATGGCCTAGCGGTTAAGAGCGCCGACTGCTCTTACAGAGGACCTGGGTTCGATCCCCAGCACCCACATGGCGGCCGAGAGCCGTCTGAAACTCCAATTCCAGGAGAACTCCAGCTCCAGGGGAATCCGAGACCCTCTTCTGACCGCCGCGGCGTTGCACGACACGGGTGCACAGACTTGCATGCAGGCAGTACATTCACACACATACAGAACTAAATAAAATTAATAAAAAAAAAATTAAAAAAAAATACTGACAGTCTCTCTAAAAAGATTAGTATGTGAACTTCAAATGTGAAATTGGAGGAACACATGTCCATTCATAACTGGTACTATTCTGTGCTTTATAAAAATATGTTCATTAATAATTCATTATTTTCATCCTCTTCCCTAACATAAATTGCAAAGAAAAAAATCTGAAGCCATTTATCTGAAACTATTTCTCAAGGGAAAGAAAATCAGTCTTTGAGAAAAACAACATTGTCTTTGCAAAGATTTTCAAATTCAAATGTTCACTATCACTCCATTAAGACATGAGCAGACACAATCATTACAAAGTGCCTTTACAGTAATTTGTAACGTTACTTAAAGAATAATAGAGCCTAACTATCAGTAACATAACTATGTTGAGAACATCCTGTTAATGTTTCCATTTCACTGGGTATGCTGTTCCCTTACTGCGGTTGCCAGAGCTCTATGGCCTGGGCCAATGTTGTATATTCAACATCTGTGATTAAGAGATCTTAATTTCATTGCTTATTCAACATAGCATGAATCAGTTGGCAAATCTAGCACCATCTCTGCATGTTGGGTCCTTGCTTTGCTGAGGGTAGCGTAGGTGCTCGTAGGGCAGACCTACACCAATAGTTTGATCAACTCAGTGCCTCAGAAGTGCACTCCTTGCCAGTTTTCCCAGGAATTTATAAGGTAATCTCTTAGTTGCGACTGCCCCCTGGTCATTACAAATTATTCCCAACACCCATTTCTTTTTTTTTTTTTAATATTTTCTTTTTTTTTTATTTTATTTATTTCTGTATGTGTATCAATGTACTGTCTGCATGCAGGTTTGTGCACCCGTGTCGTGCAATGCCGCGGAGGTCAGAAGAGGGTGTCGGATTCCCCTGGAACTGGAGTTCTCCTAGAATTGGAGTTTCAGACGGTTCTTGGCCGCCATGTGAGTGCTGGGGATCGAACCCGGGTCCTCTGCAAGAGTGGTTGGCGCTCTTAACCGCTAGGCCATCTCTCCATCCCCCCAACACCCATTTCTAAATGATCTTCATGTCAAATCTGTGTCCAAAATCTCAATATTCATGAACCTAGATAAAAATGTAAAGGTATACATTTCTCAGCAATGAAGAAAAAAAAAGAAAAGATGACCTAAGTAGGTAGAGTACCATTACGAAGAATGAAAACCCTATGAGGAAGCCAAGTGTGATGGTGTGCAAGCCTAATACTAACGCTCAGCAGGCTGATACAAGAAGTCAGAAAGCTTGTCCAGTCTGGAGCTATCTAGTAAGAGACCTCTGTTGAAAAAAAAAAGCAGAAAGAATGAAGAGAAAGAAAGAAAGAAAGAAAGAAAGAAAGAAAGAAAGAAAGAAAGAAAGAAAGAGAGAGACAGAGAGAGAGAGAGGAAGGAAGGAAGGAAGGAAGGAAGGAAGGAAGGAAGGAAGGAAGGAAGGAAAGAAGGAAGGAAGGAAGGAGAAATGGAGCAAAAGAGGAGAGAGAAAGAGAGGGAAGGTAGCAAAGAAGGAAAGAAAGGAAAGAAAAATGAAGGAAGGAAAACATAAATAAATAATTATAATCACAGTAGAGGTGATTGTCTTAGCATCCCTAATTCGCAGTCCATGTTCATAGAAACTAACATTTATTTTTCTTCCCCCAATTAAATACAGTTCAAATGAACAAAACTCTTGCATGGAATTCATGAAAATGTGTGTGCACAGTGTGCTGGAACATGTGAAGGTGAGCCCCAAGGAAAGCTTGAGAAAGGAAGCAGAAGGAGTTGAACATTCCTTTCCAATTCCAGAGTGGAATCTAGGAAAGGTGCCAAAATCAAGGCCACCTGGAGACACTTCTCTAACAGGGCAACTCTTCCATTTCTTTAGTGTTTTCTTGTTTCATTTTTCTTCCCACCACCAGGGTGCTTCCCTCGCTTCTCCTGTACCTTCTCACAGCTCTCTCCCTACTCTTCCTCCTTCCTCAATCTTCCTGGACACCTTCTCCTCTAAAACTTTACTTCAATTTGATACCTTCTAAAGCTAACAAGAGTAATATAAAGCTATTTTTTGTTTGTTTGTTTGTTTTTTAGTCTCTTTGAGACAGGGTCTCCCTGTAGCTCCAGCTGTCCTGGAACTCGCTATGTAGACCAGGCTGGCCTTGAACTCACAAAGATCCGCCTGCCTCTGCCTCCTAAGTGCTAGGATTAAAGGCAAGGCGTGCACCACCACGCCCGGCTGCTATTTTAATTTTTAAACTTTCTTTTGAAAATAGAAATAAACTTTCACCAAGTATCACCATTTTATCTTATTAAGACTTGTTGGTTTTTTTGTTTTATTCATGTGCATGTTTGTGTCTATTTGCTTGTATGTGCACACATGTAAAGTGAGTCTGAACTCTAGGGACTGTAGCTATCAGGGTGCTTGAAATCTACCAGGTCCTCTGGAAGAGCTCTTAAGTGCTGGGTCATCTTTTCTTTTGTTCTTATGTTCCTTACCACTTAAACATCTATTTGAGCTCTTATGTTAAATGAGGTCTTTTTTTTTTTCCTGAAAGCAATCAACAAATTGAATTTTCAACACATTCTTTTTTGCCAGGTTTATCCCCATTTTCTTTTCCTCTACTAGAGTGCCAGATGCAGACATCATCCATTGTTACTTCAACAATACCAACTCCTCTTGCTTAGCATTATTTTCTAAATTAGAATGTGTTCAACACTGAGTCATGCTGTAGGAGTTAACCTTGGATGCTCAAAACATTCCAGTTAGTGAACATCAGCACTCCTGTCTGCTGGTTTCTCAAAGACAAAATGATATTAAGAGGATAAATGTTCTTTTTCTCTCTGTCTAATCAAGCTATTCTCTTGAAGTGAGGATTAAATCTCTTCCAGGCTAGTAATTAAATTGTATTCCAGAATACTGTATTGTACCAAGAATCACTGAAAATCTTCAGCACAGCCTTTCTGTGCTATACATGATGCAAAACTAGATCCAGGTAAATGAACTCAAACATGTAAGTATTCTTTTAATAAATGTCACTATACATTTGTAATCCATGATTGTTTTCCTTTCCATCCAAGCTTAACTCTTTAAATAACAGTACATTAAAAAAAACAGTACGTTTAAAATACCTATTTTAAATTACATTTTATTCAACAATTACTTAATGAATTTTTTTTTGGTCTTTTTGAGACAGGGTCTCCCTGTAGCCCCAGCTGTCCTGGAACTCACTCTGTAGACCAGGCTGGCCTTGAACTCACAAAGATCCGCCCTCCTCTGCCACCCAAGTGCTAGGATTAAAGGCATGTGCCACCATGCCCGGCTAAGAACTTTGTGATTTTTTGAAAGAATTCATCAAGCATTGTTCTAAGTACAGCTGTGAGAAAAATAGGTAAAATTACATTTCTTGAACCTGATTATACTGTGTAGAGAGAGCATGGTTAAAGGAACTCCACATTTTATCAAACAGGGATTGCATCCAGAGATAACTTTAGAGAAGGAGAATAGACCATAGAAGGTAGAATGTGAACCAATGTGGATTTAGAGGGAATGGGAAATTTGGCTTGATAATTTATACTCATAAAATTATATTTTTATTTTATTTTTTAATTTTTCTTTTTGGTCTTTTCGAGACAGGGTCTCTCTGTCTCGAAGTGCTAGGATTAAAGGAGTGCGCCACCACGGCCATTTTTTTTTATTTATTTTTTATGTGTATGAATGTACTGTCTGCATGGAGATTTGTGCACCCGCGTCATGCAATGCTGCGGAGGTCAGAAGAGGGTATCGGATTCCCCTGGAACTGGAGTTAAAGACGGTTTTTAGCCGCCATGTGGGTGCTGGGGATCGAACCCAGGTCCTCTGCCAGAGCAGTCTGTGCTCTTAGCCGCTAGGCCATCACTCCAGCCCCCCAAATTATATTTTAAAATATGTGTTTTGATGGACAAAACATATGTATGTTTATGTCAGAAATTTTGGAAAAGACAAAAAAATCAAAGCTGACATAAATCAATTATAAATTGATTTCCAACACTGAAAAATTAGATTTTATGCTTTCTGTGTATTTTCTAAATCTAGAGACTTATATATATGTATGCATTCCCTTACATATTCACATATTTTTATAGACACAAGTAGACAAATATAGAGGTGAAAATTCATTAGATCCTGTTACTGTTTATAGAGCGTATCAGGTATCAGGTATAGGACTAAATAGCTTTGGATTAAGCCTGATTTCTAATTTTCTAATCTTGTCTAGTTCTGCGATCTTGTACAAGTGGTAGATGTAAAGTTTTGTTCTAATTTTATATTGAAAGTGGATTATAATGTTGTGTAACATTTCGTACAATGATATGAAAATATGCTGATCCTTACAGATTGGGTACTGTTGACAAACAAAAGAAATTCTACCCAAGTGGAACAATGAGTTATTAGGGTTATTTACAAGTACATGGATGAAGGATTACTTACATAAACATGGGCTAACCAAAGAGATCCATATCACCAAAATGCCTACTCTGTATGGATGGTGCCTTGTGAAAGCTGCATCCTAGGAGCTCCCTGCCAAAGTTGTATCAAAATGTTTCATCTCTCAATCAATTACTTCCTTATTTTATATCATTGGAGATTAGTTTGAGAATAGTTACAAATATTTAGAAGGTGGTTACACAGAAACAACAAATCGATTTCACAAACCAGTAGCAGATACTTCTCTACCACTGCTTCAACCTCCACAGGAATTTTTCCCTGGCTAGACTAACATCTGTGAGTTCCCTCTGTGCTGTGGGTCTTAAATCCAGCCAGAGAGACCTTAGTTTTACTAATGACAATTGGGTACATTTTGCCTGGAATTTTAGGAGTACAGCATGCCAAGTCCACAGCCAAGCAGGGATGTTTATGTTAGCACTACAGAAGCCACAGACCACAGAAGGAGCTTTCCAGATTAGATAAAGCCTGCCTTCTCCATATCTTGGAAACAAAATACAGTATACTCAGCAAATGGTCTTGCTATCTATTTGTAGTTTGCACCCAAGAGCTATCTTTATTGCCTTATGGTTTATAGGTCCTCGGGGCCCTCTCTGGCCAATATCCTTCGCACAGGAAGTTTCACATAAATACCTTAATGACTCCTGAGATTGTCCTTCCCACCTGTTCATGATATCTTTATTACAACTCTTTAACTGGTATCTCTACTGCTCTTCAGATTCTTATCTAAATCTTCAAAAGTAATCATACAGTGAAACTTGTCTTATAAAAAGTAGATAATATATCTAAAGACCCTCCACTTTTTCCTCCAAGAAAATGTACATTAATCTTATGTGGCCAATGGTTTACTAAAGAGAAATATTAACAAGTTTGAATAGAGCATGAAAATAACAAGTCATTTGTGTCAACTATCTCATCAGAAGAGTAACATGGGTACTACTGCATGAACAAGGTACTGGTCCTCTCTAGTCCCCATGAGCTATCCAGCCCTTCTTATCGAAGAATGCTGCTTTCAGTGTACAGTCAGTGGGGCCAGCCTGTGAGGCTCACTCTGCTCATGCCAAAAGGGATATAAGACTGCATTCTTTCCTTTCATGCTTTCTGATTCAACAGCTCCCTGGTTTTGACAAGAATTTCACCAATATTGTGATTTTTTCTTTCTCATTGGCCACATTGGCTTTAGGAAAGCCTCAGACTATGAGAACAATGACAAGTAAACATCCAGGAAAGAAATTTAAAATGAAAATTCTAAAAAAATAAATGTTTACACCTCTCCCTGCCCCCTTCTTTATCATTTACATGTTTTTTAAAAAGTCTATATCTTCCATGAAATTTTGCTCAGGATTTAAACCTGTCCCGAAGAAGCTCATTTCAAAGTATTCTATGGGGGTGGGGGGACTTGGTACCACCCACATACCACACAGAGAAACAGCTATATCAGGACTGACTCAAGTATACTGAATACTGAACCCTGAGATGGATCAACCTTGGTTGCATTTCTCATCACTCGTGCAATTTTTCATTCGAATTCAATTTGGGATTTGTCAGTCCTTGTCTAAATGTGAATTATGTTCTGTGACCTTCCTGAAAGATGGGAAAAGAAATGTCTGTTCACTTCAGGCAAATGTCTGGGACATAGTCAGCAGACCTAAGAAATAATTCTGTCCAGATTTCATTTACTGAACCAATGAGTTTATTGGGGTCTTTTATGAAGGCATGAGTGAGGGACCATTCATAGGCACATGGATGACTCAAAGGCAGATGCATCACCAAGAAGTCCACCCCAGCATTAACATCCCACGGAAGGTGCATCCCAGGACGCCCTGGACCAGTTTGCAGGGAGTTCTCAAATAAGATGTTTTTCACGTCCTTTAAGAGAGCCTTTGTGAATCTTGTAACATTCACTATCTTTCCGAGCCTTGGAAGTTTTATAACTTCCCCTTGTCTTATGAGTCTTTCTTCCATTCCGGGAAGGAATGTCTTAGTTTAGTAATAGGTATACAACAAATTGCATCGAGATCCTACTGTCCTAACAAACAAAAATGGTTCATACACACAGAAAGCTTGATTATATGTGCATACATAATCCACATTTCATTTTCATTTAATTTTTAGCAATATGCACAAATTATATGTCTTGATGATAAATAGAATGATAGCTCAATAAATGGGTGCAGCATGCCAACTCAAAGAATTTAGCACTTCACTTCCCTGGTAATTTAGTTATATCTTTATAAAATATGGATTATTGTAAAATAAATTCATTATCTGGGATCCTGGACTCCAGAACTTACTGGTTCTGTCTGTGCTTTGGGATCTGTTATCCTTCCTTCCTTTACGCCCTTCCCTTCCCATCCCTCCCAGTCTGTATTGAATCACAATGGGACATTAAATTCGAATTACTTGAACTTCTACATATGAGGAAAAAAGATGCAGTACTTGTTTTACATCAGTGTTTAGAACATCAAAGACCACACTGCATTACACTAGCATTAGTTATTAACATCAATTTATATTAAACTGTTACAAAAAATTCTGATTGAATTGGCTTTGCAATGAAGGTATAAGAATAAATGTTCTATTTTGATGAATCCTAGCAATTACAGAATAACTATCAAGTAACATTCTAGAAAAAAGTAATTGAATGCCACTAGCCAGATGCTACAATTTAGTGACCTCTTTCATTTTAGAATTTATTCTTATTCAGATTTAACTGAATTATATCCTTCAGAGAGATGAAATACTAAAATTGTGTTGACCTTACTTGGTAATAACAGATCTTATGTACATCCTGGCTAACAGTTTTATCATAAACTGTTTTCCAGGTTTTATCAAGCTGAGTGAATTGGGCAACATTTTGAACTAATTAGAATACAGTCCAATATCTACAGATCCATATTGCTATTAAGATTTATCTGTTAGGAATTAATGTATTTCTATTGGGTATAAATAAGTGCGTCTTTCATTTAAATACAAATCATTCTTCTCATTTCTATTTATGTTGAAGTGGCAATTACATTTAAACATCAATGATTACTTGAGCTAGTAAGTATCAGATTTTCTTATTAGAATAAATTTAATGTTCAAGATTCACAAGGATGATGACTCGATATATACAGATCTTAGAAATAAATTGTCTAAAGGTAGAATATATGATAATTATTGAGGATCTATAACTTAAAAATGCTTTATATTTTTTTTAATTAGTTTTTATTGATGCTTTGTGCATTTCATACATTTTTTCCAATTCAGTTCAGGCTTATTTCCCTTTCCCTCCCCCCCCACCCCCACCCCATCCCAGATCATGCATTCTGCCATAACTGTCCTGCATCTTTCTGTTTTTTTTTTTCATTTTTAGCTATAAGTGATAATCCATGAGTAACAAGAATCCTTCATGCAAAAACTATCTGCAGGATGTTGTGCCAAAACCCCCACAGCCCACCTTCCAGCAGGGGGTGACAGGTTGCTTTGTTCCAATCAAGTTGATCAAAGCGGTCCAGACTACATTGCTTTAGTTTCACCATTCACCCCAATCACAGCCCTTTACATTCTACCACGCCCCCTCTTCCGAGGTTGTTCCTAGGCTTAGAAAAGGGGGCACCGGGGATGAGAGGGTAAACAGTCCACTTCTCTGGAGCTGTTGACTTGGGACTGGTCAATTCTGGCTGTTTTTTCATGGGCTGACAGTTTGTCAGGAATAACCTTTCGCTTCCTACTAATGAAGAACAAGCAATTGGATATATAGGATTTAAGCAGCACTAATAGTTATGGTAGGTTACTTGCATAGACACATGTTTGGATATGTTAATCCATGAATTACAATTTTCCCCCTGTTAAATATTGACAGGGTCTTACTGTGGCTTATAACATCTCCTAACCTTTAGAGGATGTAAGCTTGTGGCATTCAGCCATGGGTTATTTCTCCAAGGGGGAGCCATGGCCAATTAGATTGGGATATACCGCATATGGCTGCCTCTGCTTGCACAGTATTTCCCAGCAGTTGAGGTGTAGCTTGGTGCTGACGGAGGAGTCTTGTGACTCGGGATGACCCATATTTGCTTTATTGGTTGTGGCCTTTGTAAACCAACTCTCTGGCATTCCAGAGGGCCCATCTGTACCCTTGCATGTGTGGGCTCAATACATCCCTCCCATTTAACGTCAGGTCTTCGGCAGCAGGTTCTTATTGCCTTCTCCTGTAGGTATCCCAACTTAGAGGCAAGGAGCCCTTCCTTTTTTGGGGCCTTGGATCCCCCTGGCCAACATTCCCCTGTGTAGAACATCCATGGCTGATATCAGAGCTCTCTTGTATGAATATATTTTGCCTGAGTGCATAGCCCTAGGACTTTAGTATTATATTTGGTTATGAAAATAGAGGATCCCTTCCCACAGTTCCCAGTCTATAGTCAATTAACGAAAGCAGTTTCTACCAGTTTGATAAGAGATTACCTCTACAATAGTTGTCTCCAATTTACAGTTGGGGAGCGACCTCATCATTGTCATATTTCTCCTTGTTCTATGGGTGGGAAGGCAAGGAAGTCTCTCATATCAGAACCTTTGTGGCACCTAGAAGGTAAGTTTCATTAGGACTCATTATAACTAGTTGTTACATGTAGGATCCACAGAGGGGTTCGATGTATATTTTTATTTTATTTGTATGAATGTACTACCTGCATATATGTAAGTGCATTCATGCTCTTCTATGCTAGGGGAGATCAGAAGAGGGTGTTAGATCCCCTGGAACTGGAGTTACAGACAGTTGTTAGCTGCCATAGGGCTTTTGTATTTGAACCCAGGTTTTCTGCAAGAGCAGTCAGTGCTGCTAACTGCTGAGCCATCTCTCTAGCCCCTGAGGATCTGTAACTTTTATTAGATGATTTTTAAATGAAACACTATAAATGATGCCATTATGCCCACTTTTTTATACACTCTGGTCATAGACCCATGTGATGGTAAAGATGAGTTTTCTGTCCCCTATTCCTGAAATGACAGCATTTACAGCTTCTAAGCCACTGGTGATTTAAGCACAAACAAATAAGTGTAAAAGTTTCTACCTGTGTATGAATGTGTGTGCACATGCACCTGCGAACACACACACACACACACACACAAAACATATTTGTACACACACATTTCTGTGTGCCCCATTTTCTTAATTTTAAATAGCATTTTGCCCATTTAGGTTTAGCCAAATAAAATCCCAACATTCTGCATGTTGTTACAACTCAGTAGACATCCTGGGAGACGATCGGTGCATTGCAAACTCAGGAAAAAATGTTTTTCTTTTTGTGATATCTAATTTATCCCATAGAATATTTTCTAGACAATGAATCCTTGAATTTCTTTTGTTTTATATGTTAAATTAGTTCATGATTTCGCATATTTTGATTTTCTGTGCCCACAGCAATAAAACGAGACTAATATCACAGAAATATTTTCTCTATTTTAAACACAATATAACAAAGGACATAAGACCATTTGTGGAGACTGAAACCCAGCTTCATCACTATTTTTTTATAACTTAACCCATTAATGCACTATTTTTTATTTGCTTTCAGTCTAATTGGATTTTTTTTTCTTTTTTTCTTTTTTCTTATGTGTGTGAATGTATTGTCTGCATGTAGGTTTGTGCTCCCGTGTTGTGCAATGCCATGGAGGTCAGAAGAGGGTGTCGGATTCCCCTGGAACTGTAGTTAAAGACGGTTCTTAGTCGCCATGTGGGTGCTGGAGATCAAACCCAGGTCCTCTGCAAGAGCGGTTGGCGCTCTTAACCGCTAGGCTGTCTCTCCAGCCCTAATTGGATCTTAATGATGCCTACCTATCTCATAAGTTTTTATAGAGTTGAGTGAATATAACTAAATAATCAGGAGGGAAGAGAAAGAAGGAGGGACAGCATTAGGAAAAAAAGAGGAAGGGAATAGAGGTAGAGGAATGGGTGGAGGAAAGAGGAAAGGAAGAAAAGCAAGGATCAATAATTAATTCTTAAGATCAGGAGCACAATGACTCCAATTTAAGTGCTATTTGCTTCTCCTATTGTACAGTCAATATGAGCTCCTTATTTACAAATAAATGCTTCTTTTGCCAATGGGTAATTATTGGTACTAGTTTAGATTTTAGGAACCCTGATTTACATTTATAAAGATTTTTCTGATTCCCAAGAAAAGTCTTTCATGATAGTTATGAATATGTATGAAATGCCACGTTTTCTAATTTTGTCTAAAGTTGAATATCTTAGTTACACTTTATCATGCTTTATCCTTTCATTTTACACCTTTTGAAATGGTATTGTTTTTCCCTGAATGAAAGACTAAAGAATACTGAGATGCTAATTTTGTATATACTTTCTAAAATTTTAGACTTTCAAAGAAGTTTATACTAAATGAAGTATTTTCAAAATATCCTAATTAAAAGGCAGTGTGCACCTCTGTTCCCTATCACTAAAAGCCTGTGCCAATCTGTATTAAAATGTTCAGTGTGGGTGGAATGATTTGCCTTGGAAATAATACTTGAGAACAGACATGAGTTACAAAAGGAGAAAAACAAGGCAAAAAATCATTAAAGCATTCACTGATTTCACATTAGGATAGTGTGCTGCTGCTTAGTATTAATCTCCACCTTGACAGAATCTGGAATCATCTGGGATGCAAGCCTCTGGCCATGCCTATTTTGGATTATCTCCGTTATATTAAGTAATGATAGAAAACACATCTTGACCGTGCACAGAACTACTCTACGGACAGGGGATCATGGACTGTATGGAATGAAGAGAGTGAACTTAGCAGTAACATAGGCGTTCATTACCTCTGCTTCTTGACTGTGAATGAGATATGAGGAGATGATTCATGAGCTTGCTGCTTTGACTTTCCCACCTAATAGACTGTACTTCGATACGTGAGCAAAAGAAAACCCTTTCTTAAATTTCTTTTATCACGCTATTTTATGACAAGAATGGGAAAGAAATTACAAGTGATAGTTTTGTTTTTTATTATGCCTTTGGAAATTTGGAGCCATAGGCAGTGATTTTTGTATCTGGCAGACAATTATATGTCAAGCCTTGGAATATATCCAGTAGTGTCATGCGGTTTTCTTTTAGTGAAGCTTCACAGAACTATAAACTGATACCATATTCCCTTGTATTAGACGGAGGCAATTTTCCAAGTAATTGGAAAGAGAATCCCTCTCTCCATGTTGAAGGGTAACCCATTTTATTTGTTAAAGACAGATGAAGAAATCTGTAGTAATAAAAAAGAAATTAATTTTAAGCTGGGTGCTTTAATGTAGGGTTGGTTAATTGCAGTGAAATGATGTCTTCTGTACAGGACATGGCCTGTGTATGCATGAACTCACAGTAGCTATGGCTACCTGTACAAGATTAACCTTGTTAACATTCTAGTGTAGGTGAGGAATGGGTTCATGAGGCTCTAGCCCTCACTGAAGAGCTATTGGCAATTTACAGCTACTGAGGGTTAGACAGTCATTTTTCTTTGAGGATGTGGCCTTTGGCAGGTTGCCCCTGATTGGGTGGCTCCACATATCCGTGTGCATGCTGGCAGCACTGGTAGTATTCAATAGGTTATTTTAAAACCAACACACAGTATTTTGCGGGGTAGAAAGATATTTGAATGAGTATGATCAAAATGTATGAAATCATCAAAGAAAACAAAAATAATTATTTAACAAAAGAGCAGGTAGTTATGAGGGAGATGTTTTGGAAGATACCGGGTAAAGACTGGGGAGCACTGGGGAACATTCTGGTAGATATGCTCATGATTCATATGGATACATGTATGATATTAACAAAAGTAACTTTTCTTTTTAAAAAATGTGGCTCATGCAATTAAGAGGGTCTTTGCCTGGCATAGTGACATGCCCTTAATCCCAGTCCTTGAGAGGCAGAGGCAGGTGGATCTTTGTGAGATCAAGGGCATCCAGATCTACATAATGAGCTCTAGGCCAGCTGGTATAACAGAGAGACCTTGTGTAAAACAAACAAACGAACAGACAAAATGTACAGCAAAAAGAGACTCTTTCAGGAGAAGTCTGTGGTAACATAGACACAGAATACAGAAGAAAAACAAAACCTACCCTCTCAGAATAAGGAATGGTTTCCTGATCTCTCTTGGCTCTGTGACTATATTCATCACTAAGATTTCTTCCCTTATTGTACAAAAAACACAAGGAATACAGACCAATAGGAAACCGTCCTGGGAACATGTTCCCAGGGACAAAGCTGTAAGTATTTTCCTCAAGCATTTACAAATGCCTTATTCTCCCCTGAATGCCAAGAGAATCTCACTGCTCAAATAAGCAGTTCTTCAAGTCTTCTGTCTTATTTATGACCAAAAGTCCACTCTGTGGTGTCATTTGTTAGATGTGCAATTGTTGACTATCTACTCTTTCATCTTATAGATTATTATAAAATATATGTTATGAAGGAAAGAGGTTAATGTAATTTTTGAGAAGTGATAAAATGGCTCATCAGTGCTTCCTTTTTGTTCCTTCCATCTTGTGACTCACACACTGTCTTAAATAGTCATTAAGATGGTCATACCGGGCTGGAGCGATGGCCTAGCGGTTAAGAGCGCCGACCGCTCTTGCAGAGGACCCGGGTTCGATCCCCAGCACCCACATGGCAGCCGAGAACCATCTGAATACTCCAATTCCAGGAGAACTCCAGTTCCAGGGGAGTCCGACGCCCTCTTCTGACCTCCGCGGCATTGCACGACATGGGTGCACAAACTTGCATGCAGACAGTACATTCATACACATACAGAAATAAATAAAATTAATAAAAATATTTAAAAAAAGAATTAAAAAGGATTTAATTCTGGGCTAACTGTGTGGCCTTAAACATCAAAAAGGAAAATATAACCAGAAAAAAGTATCAGGCTGTTGTAACTTAGATGCCCATACCAATTTGGCCAAGGGACCTAAGGGATAACTTTGTTCCTTGCCCTCAGAGGTCAACTAAGTCCCAGGGTACTATGCATTGGGGCATCTCTTGAAATGTCCTGCAAATGTGAGTCACCAGTCTTCCTGTGCAGGGAGGTCTTGGAGATCCACTATTGGGACTTCAGCCAGTGTCTAGTCTACAAAGAGGAAAGTCTGCTTATGCTTCAAAAAGGGAAGCCTGGTCTAACAAGACCTGACTTTGTCTTCAAGTGGATGGAACTGGTAAATGAAAAGCCAAAGGAGTCAGGGGCTACCCCCCACAAAAAAGACCTGAGTGACCCTTGAGGACCAGATCCTCAACTGAGAAAATAAAAACCTTGGTTAATCTGGGATAACTGTGTGGCCTTAAACATCCAAAAGGAAGTATAACCAGAAATAAATAATTAGTAAGGCCTGAGAAATTGTACTTCACGTATAAAACTTGAGATATTAGTAAAAAGACAAAAAACAATGCACTGTTGCTTTGCCTGACTTCAATTCTTACTGGCAAGTGCGGCTACCCTGTGGCATGCATATATGCATATTTTGAGTGATGCAAATTGGAAGGAACAACAACAACAACAACAAAGACTGGGTCAAAGAATTGACTGAAACAGTGAACCCCAAACAGTAAACTTCTGCATCGAAAATTTTAAAAGAGACTAAGAAAAAGTTGAAAAACACATTTGGCAGAATGCATGAGCTCTGGTGGGGGGCGCAAAGAACGGGGAATGGGTCTGGATTTGACTGGGAAATTTTGTATGAAATGCACACAGCTTCAATAAAAAAAACAGAGTAAAGAAAAAAATTAATATTCCTTAAGCTTTGACCCAAAAGAACTGGAGAATGAGGCTGGACACGTTCTAGCTTTCTGTATAACTATATGCATCATATCAAAGTAGTCCTAGCCTGAAGAATGGGCACCAAATTGATTCATTTCTTCATAGATCTTGCATGAACTTGTTGCTAAAACTCCTTCTCTGACAGAGATATAAACAACATCCATTCATTTTTCCCAAGGTCCCAGTTGACAAATCAAGGTGCGATGCCATCAGAGTTCACCCTGTGACATCAAGTTTATTTGTCTACATAAAAAAAAAAAAAAAAAAAAAAAAAAAAAAAAAAAAAAAAACAATGGAGGCGTTATTAACAGGAGTGTGGCTCCCTTCCCCTGTGGCTACACTGGTAACTTCACACAGCCAGGATGATGGCTTCCCAATAGCCTCCTGGGTTCTGGGAACAAAAGCCTAAGTCAACATGCCTGACTCAACCTTATGATTTTCTAAAGACCCCTCCTACTTTTCCTGCACTTTCTCTGTTAAAGTCATATATAAATGTGATCAGTGAGGATTTTACCTCCATTTGTAACTAAAATCATCTACCACATGTTAAGCATGATATTCTTTTGTTATCCTTCATGAAAAATTAAGTTGTGGAAAGAGTCAAATTGAAGAAAGTAAAAATAAATTATAGCAGTAAGGCACAGCTGAGCAGCTGAGTAACTTAAAGTACATCATTTACATAGTGAATGTTCCATATTTACTGAAGTTGATGACACTAATCAAGCAATCTTGCATGGGGTGTTACAAAGACAGTGTCATTTTGGTCTGCTGTGAATGAACTTATCCCAGGTCTCCTTTTATTCTCTTGTCCTTAGATATAATTAGGGTTAATTGATCTGACCCCTGTCTCCTTGTTGATCTAGCATATAAAAACTAATATCTCCACTGTAGGGCAGTATTAAGGTGATCTCATCTAGACTTTGTGGCTTCTTGGTCTATGGCTTGTGGTTTTCTTTCTCTTCCATCCCTCGGGGACCTTGATTTATCTTTAGGAGCAGGGAATCATTCACTTCACTTTTACTTTTGTGTGAAAACATCAGAATTTCAAGATCAGGAGTCAATCCTTTCTCAAGGAAGAATTTTTCACCATGTTTTTTATTTGTTCGCTTGCTTGTTTTGTTTTTAGAAACCATTAATTTAGGGGCTAGAGAGATGGTTCAGTGCTTAAGAGCACTGACTGCTCTTCCAGAAAACTCTGGTTAGGTTCCCAACACCCACATGGTGGCTAACAAATGTCCATAACTCTGGTTCCAATGGATCTGATGTCCTCTATTTCATGCAGAGATACATTTACATACATGCAGTCAAAACACTCATAAATATAAAATAAAAGAAAGGAAGAAGCGAGAGAGAGAGGAAGGAAGGAAGGAAGGAAGAAAGGAAGGAAGGAAGGGAGGGAGGGAGGAAGGGAAGAATATAGGAAGGTAAGAAGGAAAAGAAAGAAGCCACATCTTTCACCAAATCCTAGGTATCTTTCATTTGTGAAAAATAACAATCCTTCTGGCTGCTTACAACTTTTCCTTTGGCTCCTCGTTCTCTGTGTCCCATCTCCATCAAAGACATTGATTCCATCAAAAACATTGATTCTATCTAAATAGCATTCACTTTTAGGTGTTTTATGTTGTGAAAAATTTAAGACTCAGAATGGTTTTCAGGGCATGTTCTGATCCAGAAGAAGCATGGTCCAATCCCATGTTTTGCCCTGAGAAATCTGGCTTCAAAGACCAGTGCTAATCATCTCAAAACAGACATGCATCTGCTTCACTCTACCATAATAGTATGGTTGTCAGTCACATCATTTTGATGTCTCAGATGTAAATTACGTTTCAACTGTGCTGAAGAGAAATCATCTCATTTTGCTTTTCTTATGGCTTGTCTATTTTACATAAACGAATATGGGTCACATCTTCTTTTGATGGAAACAGGGTATACACTATGCCCAAATTACACTTTTCCCCATAACCCTCTCAAGCCACATTAAGGCTCATGGAGACAGATAGTTACAGTACTACTTTTCATTCCTCTCTCTTGACTTTGTCTTGCACACTGACTATGCATCAATCTTACAACATGTATTGAGTTCCAGAGAATAAAAGTCCCTTGCTTAATATTCAGTTCCATATCCAGTATAGTTTAGGACTTAAAAAAAGATCAACTGTCCAGGCACAATGGTGCACACCTTTAATCCCAGGACTTGGGAGGCAGAGGCAGATGGATCTCTCTGAGTTCACGGCCAGCTTGGTCTTCATAGTAAGTTCCAGGCCAGCTAGCACTAAAGGGAAATCCTGTCCCCCAAAAGACAAAGACAAACTGTATGTGGTAGTTGATAATAATTGTTAGAGAAATGTATGTGTGATTATGCCATCCAGTAGTGTCTATGGTATAAACCCTATGAACCAAGTGATGTGTAATTTTCCAAGATCTGAAGGAAACAATAAATGTTTTATAGGCGTGAGATATTATTGTAATGGTCTCAATGATCTTTACTAATTTCACAGTGTGTACAAGGTGACTTTAAAGTAAGAAAGGTTAAGAAGAGAAAAACAGATGAAATGAAAGAAATAAGCAATATATAGAGAACGAAACCAAAATATAAAAGGTATGAAGTGCATAAAAATCTAATAAAAATATACATTGAGAAAAAAATCTTATTAATTGACTTTTAGTGTATAATTAAGACTGATCTGTGCCTACCTTCAAAATGGTCCCTCTGTCATAATGCAGTGAAGAAAGCTTTTTTTTTTTATTTCTGTATGTGTATGAATGTCCGATCTGCATGCAAGTTTGTGCACCTGTGTCGTGCAATGCCGTGGAGGTTAGAAGATGGCGTCGGATTCCCCTGGAACTGGAGTTCTCCTGGAATTGGAGTTTCAGACGGTTCTCGGCCGCCATGTGGGTGCTGGGGATCGAACCCGGGTCCTCTGTAAGAGCAGTTGGCCCTCTTAACTGCTAGGCCATCTCTCCAGCCCCAAGAAAGCTCTTTACTCCACAGTAGAGTGAGATTCCTAGATGTATCCAGAAACTACTCATTTAAAATTCTAACAGAGGCAAAATGGTCAAACTATATTATATAATCATATGAGTGCTTTTAATTATTAGAAGGTAATTGGGGTAAAAAAAAACCCAAGATTAAATTCACATAGTAAACTTACCTCTTCTTTTTTCTTTACAAGAAAAAATATAATTTCTTATTTGTCCTTGGACTTATGAGGTGTTTCCCAAACTTTATATGCACAGTTCATGCATACATTATTAGATGTTTTTGTTGTTTTAGTGGAAATAAAGGGATTATTTTGACACTTAGAGTAAACCTTCTGGCCTGGATATTTTAATCTACTGACAATATTCAGTTGTTCTCTAAATGCTTTCTAACATTTATTCAAGTAGAATTTACATATAATGGAAAGTTTTCACCAACTTGACAAAGAAAGGTTATGTAAATTCTAAGAATCTTCTAATGTAATATTAACTGCCAGGTTTCACCATTCTATTGTACGGTCATTTCCATAAATCACTTGTTTCTGTTTTCCCAAACCAGTTTCCTAGTCTATCACTATTAGTAACAACTTTAAGTTCTAATGCTTTATAAGCTGTGACAAAAGATTTGCCACAGCAATGACGGGATCTATTCTTAAAGGTCAGCTTCCAAACCATAGCTGAGTGACATTTGGAAGGATAATCAAATCCTGGAAATTGCATGCCCACCTGGTGCTGTGTTCATATAATTATAGGGAAACTGAGGCTCAGTGTAGTCCTAATATTTATTTGAACCTTAATAGATTAGTACATAGAACCCCTAAATCACTTGCTACATCATTTAATGCTCATACTTTTTAACATATGGTATTGCCTTACTTCTTTCCTAGGGACTTATAAAAATTAGTCAACTTTTTAGCTGATAAGAATTTTAAGCATTTAATCTTTTAAAATGTATAAAGTTATGGTAAGATTAGAATGTTATCAATTGTAACATTGATCAAATAGTAAAACTAATCAAACTTTATCCTCTGAAAAACAGCACTAAGTAATGCCACCAGTACTAGAAGGTAGACTGAAAATTTAAAATTGGTTTCCTTAGATTTTCAGAATTTTGTATATGAATTCAAAGTTTAGTGGCAATTTATAAGTTATTGTGGAGCCAATATTGGTTGTACAGAGCCTTGGCCCCAGTTTCCAAAGGCCCCTGAAAGGAACCACATGATAAATATGATCATCTATGAAATTTGGAGGTTTACCTAAATCTGATGGCTTAGATAAACATGGATTAAATTTAGTGTTCATATTCAGAATTATAGACATAGACTTCACAGCAAAGACAAAGCAAGATATATTAGTCGGATCAAGTTCAGCAGAAACAGACTCTATGATAGGATCACAGCATGGGCCGAGAACATACAACTGTTTTCAATCTGATCATCAAAATCTATCTAAGGGCAAAACTTTCCTTTCCCACTAGACTGTAAAACGGAGTAATATATTATGCGAAAAGGAGTGAGTTTCAGGTAAAGCATTTATTTGTAAGAACAGATGAATATTTTTAATGAAGTATTTACTTCTTTTTTATCAGGTAATTGATGCATTTTTTTTGAAGTGAGCCAAATTATTAAGCATAAGCAATGAATGTAAGTAACATTCATGTAAAACCAATTTGCAAGTATCTATGACCAAATTTTAAACAACCCAAGGTTCCCATAGTCCAGTTGGAGAAGCTTGTATGAACAAGCATGTTGATCAAATAGGAGTCCAGTCTATATTGCTGTAGTCTCATGATTCACCCCAATCTTTCTGCAGCCCTTACATTCTACCACGCCTCCTCTTCCTCAAGTTGTTCCCTAGGCTTTGGGAAAGGGGCACAAGTGGGTGAGAAGCAAAACAGTCTATTTTCTCTGGAGATGTCATTTTGTTTCCTTCATGGGTTGACAGCTTATCCAGTGATACCTTTTTAGTCATACTAACAAAGCACAAGCAATTGGATGTACAGGCATTTAAGCAGTACTAATTATTATGGCAAGCTAAGCTGTGAGCATAGACACAGATGCTTAGATGGTATGCTAATCCACAAACTGTGGTTTCTCTATAAAGGGTGACAAGTTCTTATTGTGGCTTATAACTTCTCCTGACCACTAGAGGACATAAACTTGTGGCGTCCGCTGTGAATTATTCCTCCAAGGAGAGAGCTAATAGCCAATTAGATTTGGGATATATATAGACACATGGCTGCCACTGTTGCACAGTATCTCCAAGCAGTTGAGGTGTAGCTGATACTGATGGAGGAGGCTTGCTTGTCTCAAGGAGACCAATATTTTGCTGTATTGCTTTAGTGGCCTTTGGTAATGCTTTTTGGCATTTCAGAGGCCAATTGTACATTAGCAAGTGACGTCTCAAAACATTTTTTCATGCTTACACCAGGTCTTCAACAACAAGGACTTACCACCTTTCTCCTTGCATATATCCCACTTATAGGTAAAAGGCCTTTATGGTTTTGGGGCCTTGGATCCCCTATGCTAGGAAGAATAATTCATTGCTGATATCAGAGCTTTCCTGTATTAATATATTTTGCTTAATTACACAGCTTATAAAGACTTTACTATTGAATTTGGCTTTAAATAGAGAATTATCCTTTCACAGTTCCTATGTTTATCAGCCAACGAAAAAAGGTAGTTATACCTGTTTTGTAAGAAATTATCACTATAACATTTGGCTTTACTTTACAGTTAGGGAATGACTTCATTACCATCATGTTTTTCTTTTTCCTATAAAGGGGAGAGATAGGAAGGTTTATCAGCATCTGGAAGGTAAAACTTCATTAGGGCCCATTACAAACAGTTAACCCAAATATAATTCAGAGAGATGCTCAGTGTCTATGACTCAGGCAGTCTGAGATTCCTCTTTCTTTAATGTTCAGATGGGTCAGCCTTTCTGCTGGCATTTCCCAGTCCATCTCGCACAGCCAAAAGTTGCATGTTTTCAGGCATTTAGATTGGTGTTTTTACCTGTGGGAACATATAAATCTCCTCCCATTGTTAGTTTCAAGATCTCAAAATTGAAAATTTATCAATAGGTTTGGAACACAGAGTTTTCCATTTGTATCCCAGAAGGGGTACTACACCACCTCCAACCTCCCTCTTTTTCTTTTTTAAATTTTTATGTTTTGACCTATAGATGCCTAAGTTGTATTACACATACCTGTGATTGGGGTGAATGAAGTATTTACTTCTTAGAACAATCTGAGTAGATTTCATGATTACTATGTGCACTTTAATATAGTAAAATAAATGTGCAAATGCTTATGTGTACACATATATTCAGACACATATGCATTAATGTATTTATATGTGATGTGCACATGCAAATGCATATTTACATATAAATATATTATAAACATGGCCATAACTAGAATTACTTGCTTTAGTTAACAGAAAACAAAGGTAACAACATGAGAGATGAGATATTTAACCAATTATAACAGCAATCTTTTTGTCTTTTGTGGAGTGATCTATAATTCATTATTCATGGGTTATAACACTGTTCATGCACCATGAAAAGGCAACTGATGAGTCATCGTATGATAATTCTTTTGATAGAGTATAAAATATAAAGATAGAAAAAAACATAAAATTATAATAAAGTTAAAAATGAACAAGAGAGATGAAACAGGTACAGCATAACCTGAGCATGTAAAAGAAGAAATTATTTTCATTAAAATTTATTAGGAGGACAGTGTGATGCTTGTGGTACCAATCAAAAGCTGACCAGTGGTGTGCAGCTTGGGCCCCATGACCTACTTTGTTCTATATAAAATTATACATTAGCACAAGCATTTAAATAAAATAAGAAAAAATAATCTGAGGCCCATATCTACTGAAAATTTGAAAAACATGGTAAATCTGACCCAGAAATAAGGAAGGGTCAGCCCTGTGAATGGTTATGATGTCTTCACTTTCTTGGAAGACATTTCTCTCTCTTCTCCCACTGAGGCAGAATGCTAGTGGTCTTTGATAAGAGACCTTGAACTGTTTTGATCTTTTACATTTGTACTATTTCATTTATTTCTGGCTTTTGGTATAGAAAAACATCTCAGATTTTCTGAGACTCTGGTGTTAGTATGAGTTGTGGTAATAATATAATAAATCATCCTCTTATGATTGAGATACTATGAGATGATTTCAGAATTTGTTAGGTGAAATAATAACTTAGTACTTTGAAAGAAAACAAATTTTTACTCAATGTTTCAGTGATTGATCAATGATTTTGGCATACTCTGCCAAACATTTACATGATCCTTTGTTATCATGATTCTTTACTGTTTATCCTATGGATTTTCTCATGCTTTAAACAAATTTGTATGGGAAAATAATTTTGCTTTTACTCTTAAAAATCACAAGACAAAGAGTTAAAGATCTATTTAAGCATCTTCAACCCAACAATGGCAGCTTGGTTCAAATTTATGGTTAATGATTTTCTCAAATCTTACCAGCACTCTTTCCTCATTTTCACATTCCCTTGACCCAGAGTGATGCCTGTCCCATTTGTTGTGCTTCATTGAAACCTCTTGAAACAGCCCCTTTCTCATCCCTTCTGTATTATGTGCACCAAATGTAAGAAACTATTACATGGTGGTGTAATGGGTTTAATCCTTTACATGCCTTTAATGCCTTTAATCCTAGCACTTGGGAGGCAGAGGCAGGTGGATCTTTGTGAGTTCAAGGCCAGCCTGGTCTACAGAACAAGTTCCAGGACAGCTGGGGCTACAGGGAGACCCTGTCTCGAAAAGACCAAAAAAAAAAAATAAAATAAAAAAGAAACTGTTACAATAAATAAGCCCCATTACTGTGTGCTTTGCTACACATTGAAATAATATCCTCAAAGTTGTATCAGCATATGGTTCTGATGGGAACGTGCAACTTCTGTACCTCATACTATTTGACCTTTGGAAAGTATGGGTCATATTGACTTCTATACTATATAAATATAATATATGATTTACGGTATTGGTTTTTTGCTGTGAATTATGCATATGGCTAGGAATTTGATTTGACCCCTACTAAGAACCATACTGTAGATACTGGTTTCATAAGTCTGTTGACATGGTTCTGTTGACCCCTCCTCTAAGCCTGAGAAGGCCTAGAGCAGAACCTTGAATTTCCTGTTCTCTTCAGTTCAAAACACAATTAGGCAATTGTGTCACTAATTTTTAAATTGAATTGTTGTGTATTTCATAGAGAACATATAAATGTTAATTACCTTTATACCCCCCATCTCCATTAGTACCTTTCCACAGCCTCCCCCCACTGAAATTCATACATTCTGTCATTTGTGAAAGGTCAGTTGTGTCAGGTTAGTGTCCTCAGAAGTTCTGCAATGCAAGTTCATCCACTGAGCTCTAATCAGCCCATCCTGAATAACTCAATTTAAGAAAATCAGCTCTTCCTCACCCATCAGTAATCAGCTCCCAATAGTTCTGCTAAGATTGGGACCTGTTGCCCATAATTGTATGCTGGGTTTTGTCTGCTTGAGTTTGTATGGGGCTTGTGATGTAGGTTCATAGGAATAAGATTCCCAGAGCTTGTATGTTTCTATTCCCACATGGTCATATCCCTCCTCCATGGCTCTTACAATCTGTTCACCTGCTCTTCTGCAATGATTCCTGAGGCCTGGATGTGTGAAGATTAATATAGGAGTCCTGTCTGACTTTCCAGACTCCTACTCTCCATGTTTTTGGCATTTTTGCCTTTTTGTGTTCCTGACCCTCTGTTACATGAGGGAGCTACATTAGAGCAAGTTGAGAGACTCATTAGTGTCCTCTTTGTCTCTTGTCCTATGCTGCATGAGGCTTAGATGTAGAAGTTGCATTGCAGATGTGCCACTTGGGCTTGGACAATTCACAGACAATGTCTATGTGTTACCAGCTGTAGTACACAAAGCTCTCATAGCTTTAGAGAAAAATACTTGAGCTGAACATCAATTAATGGTCCAACACCAGCTTTAAGATCAAATAACCTCATCAATGACTGGCACATCATCTTACCTTGATGCAGTAGTGGCACTTTTATCTTGGGAAAAATCAATGGCTACCTATTTGGACTTAAAGTCCACCCAATGGGAAGAAAGTCAGGTGTGGTACTGTAAACCATAGCCAAATACACATTGATGGAAAGATCACAGATCTTAGAGAAAACTAATATAAATTCTTACTATGTGCAAAATATGTATCTTTCTATTTACAGTCAAGTATCCCAGCCATCACTCATCAAAGAAACTTCTTCTGCACCAGACAGAGATTATTACAATATATGTCCTCATTTTTAAATGAAATTTGTGTGTATTTCATATGCAACTTCTCCATCAGCCTTAATCACTTTTATATCCCCATCTCCACTGACACCCTCCCACAACCCTTTGCCCCCTTGAAATTCATACATTCTGTCATTTGTGTTAGGGCCTATTGTGCAAATTACTCTCCCTGGACATTCATCAGTGCCAGTTCATCCACCAAGCTCTAGTCAGCCTATCTGGAGTCCCTCCCTTAAAGAGCAGTTATTCCTAACCCAACTGTAATCAGCTGTCACCATTTTTAAATGAAAAGATTTGGAGCTGGAGAGATGGCTCAGCAGTTAAAGTACTAACTAATTGCTCTTGCAGAGATCCTGGGCGTCCCATTATCCACAGGGCAGCTGACAACCATCCAATCCATAACTCAAGTTCCAAGGAATCTGACTCCCTCTTCTAAACCTCCACCTGCTGAGAATGATAATGGTCCACTTACATACATGCAGGAAGTACACTCATACACAGAACATGAAAATAATAAATGAGATGTTAAAAATAATACATGAAAAATCTGCATCATGTTGGCTCAGGATATATTAACCTTGTTTAACCAGATCAATTAGAGAAAGTTACTGAATACAAAAGAGGCACATGGGTTAATAGATCTGGATCCTTAATATCTGTGGACTTCAGACTAATTGCTCATTATAAACCTCAGTTTCTTCAATGTACAATTGTATGTGTGCTTGTACAAGTTATATTCATGCACATACTCACACATATGTATATGTATGGGTTGAGATGTATAAGGTCTAGCTCTACCATATATACTTTAGAAGTTTATATTTGTTATAAACTCACTTTAACCCAATTCTTTGTTGCATAACAAAATATTTATTATCTGATAGTTTATACAATAAATCAGCATACTGAAATAGCAAAATATCTTAAGATTACTCTAAGAAAGTCATTTCATAAAAGTACTGTCAGTTCTCTGATAAATAAGGGACAAGATAGAAACAATAGAAGTAGTTAATATTATTAAAATATATCATGTATGTTTGAATCATATGGAGATATCATAATAACATACCTTTACTTGTACAGTTAAAATACACTAATATTAAAAGAATATATTCGAAAGAATGTTACAGTTTTGTATAACCTTAAGAAAATACAACATAAGCAGTTAAATAATACATTCATCCAGTCTCTTATGGATCGAGACACTTAAAGTCAGTCTCTTTGATTTTCCATTATTGTAGTCAACTACAAAATAAAAAGAAAAATCTGTTGTCTCCAACTTTTCAATTGTTTCGAAATGAATACAAGTATTAGAAAATAAATGTGCTATGCAATTGTCCTGTATTACATAACAAATACATAGCTAAAATCCACAAAGCTCGATAAATATTTAAGAGTGAGCACTTTAAAAATAGCTAGGTAATGCCAGCTTTGGCTTGGAACCCATTAAGAGGAGTGAATACAGAATCATGCAGAACTCAGTCTTCCAGCTACAGGCTTAAGCTTTATGAAGCTATATCAGCCCAAGTGGTTTTAAAGCACTCAGTGTTTTCAGAAAAGGAAATGACCACTCAGCCAGTATAGAGACATGCTAATGGGGCCTGTGAATTTGCAAGGAACCCTTAGGAGTATAATTTTATCTTTTGTCAAGGAATGGAAGAAAAGAGTCTAGAAAGGGTAAAAAATAGGTTTCATGTGCATAAGCAACACCTAAAGTGTTGTTTTTAAGTCATAATGACTTAAAAGATAAAAAAATAATCTAAGTAATTTTAGTGAAATTTTTGTTTTTTGTCAAATATGATTATTGGATGCATATTCATTTAATTTTAAACTATCAGCTCTCTATATATGAGATACTTTATAATTTAAAATTTTTGAAATGATTTTTTAAGTATGATCTCATTGCTCAATACAACATGGGTGATGATGATTAGGAGGAACTGAAAACAATCATGTCAAGCACTTTGGAAATGGTCAAATGAATGAACTGTAAGCAAGCAGGCTTTTACTGTGGAGGGAAGGCAAGGCTTCCTCATAAAGCCAGGAGTGCCTACTCTGCAGAGCATTAGAGGTGCTGTTGTGTATGCTGTCCTGGGACATGCACCTCTGGCAGTGTTGCAAGCAGTAGCTGAGGGGAGGAAAAATGGGAGGGAACACAAGAACTCCTACTTCCCTTTAGAAATAGAATTGAATAAAGTGGGCAAAACCAATTTCATGAACGTGATCTTTTTTTTTTTTTTTTTTTTTCCTTTTTTCGACAGGGTCTCCCTTATGTCCCAGCTGGTTTGGAGCTCACTTGTAGACTAGGATGTGACCTTGAACTACAGAGATGCCGCCTGCCTCTGCCTCCCAAGTGCTAGGATTAAAGGTGTGCACCACCACGCCTGGCAAACGTGTTCATTTTTTTTAACACAGTCTAAAAAGAGGAAAAGAATTTGGTGAGAGTTGGGATAATAAATGGGAGAAAAGTGATTCTAGGCTGAGAACAGAGTCGGATAACTGTGCCTGGAATCTACATTATATGTACATTCTCCTCTCAGAACTTCATTCTGGTACAGGACAAAACTCAAAGTGCCTTGATTGATTTCTGTGGAAATGAAATTATTGCCAGGCTATTCTCTCTCTTTTTCTCTTTCTCTTACTCTCTCTTCCCCCCCTTTTTTTTTTTTTACTTTTTCCTCCTACTCTCTTTCCTTCCTCCTGTCCTCTCTCTCTATCTCTCATCTCCTCTCTCTCTCTCTCCTCCCCTCCTACCCTCCCCTTCCCTCCCCCCTACCTCCTCCTCCCTCTCTCCTCCTCTCTCTCTCTCTCTCTCTCTCTCTCTCTCTCTCTCTCTGCCTAATAGCTTATTTTTTTCTTTCTTGGTCCATTAGCCTTTGGAGTTCCCCCAATGCATGCCTGAGCAGTGAAGTCTTAAACTGCATTAGTCACCTCTCTTGGGGCATGTTGTTTCTAAACGTGGACCACTGTGAAGGAAGGATTGACTGCTCAATTATAGAGCCCTTTGCTTTAAAATGTTTCCGCTCTTACAGAGGACCCGGGTTCGATCCCCAGCACCACATGGCGGCCGAGAACCGCTGAAACTCCAATTCCAGGAGAACTCCAGTTCCAGGGGAATCCGATACCCTCTTCTGACCTCCGCGGCGTTGCACGACACGGGTGCACAAACTTGCATGCAGACAGTATATTCATACACATACGGAAATAAATAAAATTAATAAAAAAAATGTTTCTAAAGCAATGCATTTTCAATTGAGAAGTTTCAACTGCTTCCTTTTCAATCCACAGTCCATTAAATAAAACAGGTTCCTCTACATGACTTTCAAGATCTTGAAGATTTGCTTTTAAGCAGCGTTTCTACTCCCTCGCTCTTCTCTCTGGGCTTGCACCTGGACCTTCTTCCATCTCCCATATGGCTGGCAATGGCTGGCTGCCCTGGCATCAGTTAGGATGGGACTCCATTATACCATTTACCAACTGTTTTCATTTGAGCAAGTTATTTCCACAGGGAGTACTGATTCTTCCTTTGCAAATGGGGTAAATGTAACTAGTTTTCAGAGTTTCTGTCGTATTTAAATGAGGGAGATATAAAGGGATTAGAAGCCTAACATTACTAATCTCTGAACATCATTAGCTCCTTTTGCATTAAATGTTATCCTTTGCTTTTTGTATGTTTGGGCATGGACTCATGTGTGTGTGTGTGTGTGTGTGTGTGTGTGTGTGTGTGTGTGTGTGTGTGTGTTTTCTTCTGCCCCCTACTAACCACATCATTTAAATGACTTTAGCAAACACATTTATCTTGCCGTTACTGTGCTGGAAAAGCAGAATTTGTCTTTTGTGTGTCCTCCTTTAGAGTGTTGATCACCTTCAAATATTAGCTTTGCGCATATTTGTCTGTGGACCTCTTTGGTCCCACTATGCAGTATACAAAAGCTTCAATTCTGCTAGCCATATAGAGTCTGAATATGTTTCTTAGGCTAACTTAAAGGGCACTGTCTTAAAATCTGCATAACCACATGTGGTGTTTCCAAACCAAAATTGTTTTGCGTCTGCGTTCCTCATCTAGAGGATTATCCAAAAGCAGGTGAGAAACTTCCCTGTGAGATCATCAGGAAAAATCATTTCTGAGTATCAGGGCAATGGGCTTACATTGACTTTCTAGTTCATTATTATGACCAAATCCATTTAAAAATTAATATTTACATGGCACCGTAAGCTATCACAGACATGAGACAGATCCACTGTATATAAAGCATATGAAAAGCACAATACATAAACAAAAAGACCATACTCAACAACACCCAAATGTTGATTTTGCCTGTTGAAAATAACTGTAAAACAATATAAAAAATCATTTTAAAATGAAAACTAATTGCATCAAATTTTAGGTTTTTTTTTTTTTTTTTTTTTAAGCATTACCCTCTGTTCTTAACCTTGGGCATAATTACTAGGCATCATTCAATGTGATATTTGTCATTTATAATTTATGCTTAATATTTCCTTTCTTCATTGATATATTTGCCCTCTGACCAGTAGTCCTTTGGTTGTCAGCAGTACAGTGGGGGAGAAGATTTTTATGGTCATATGAATCATGCAGCATGTACACATTATGTGTCTATGTTTATATTTATATTAAGCAATTAAAGAGAAAGGAGCTGGTGTTAGCATGGAGGGGTGGGAAATAACCTTCCCAAGAGTTAATTAATAATACCTATCCTTGACTCTGAGTTCATCCCTGTCACAAATTCCCTTCGTTTTATGTATACATATCAACAAGACTCACACATTATACTCTAGAGGAAGATACTATCCATGAACTGCCTTCATCCATAAATCAAATCTGCAGGTTGGTTTTTGTCAACCTGACACAAACTGGGGAAGAAGGACTCTCATTTGAGGAATTTCTTCCATCAGATTGCCTTGTGGTCCTCTCTGTGGAGCACCTTGACTGCAGTCTGGCATAGGATATGGTGTCATCATGCCCAGGCAGGTGGGCCTGGGCTATTTAACAAAGGTAACTAAGCAGGTAAGAAGAAGCAAACCAGTAACAACATTTCTCCAAACTTCTGCTTCAAGCAGTTCCCAGAGGCTTATCTTGGCTTTCCTCAGTGATGAACTGTTAATCTCTAAAATCTATCCAGTATCTGGTAATCCCCAGTCTACTTTTTAAGGTTCCACATATAAGTGAGCTCCTGCAGTATGTAATCTTCTGTGCTATGCTTATTTTACTTAATACAATCATCTCCAGATCTATCTATATCATAATTCACACATTTTCATAGTTTTTTATGAATGAATAGTATTCTATTCTGCATGTTCACACATTTTAAACCATTCATATATTGATAAATGGTTGGATAATTTCCATTCCTTAGCTACTGTGAGTAGTGCCGCGATTAACCCAAGAAAGATACAGCTTTGAAATACTAATCTCCTTTCTTTTAATTATATACCATTGGATGTCATTGGATTTTCCCTGGCTTTTTATACAAATTATATCATTGCAGTTTTATACTCCATGTTTTTGTTTCATTTTGGTTTGGTTTTTAATGAGTTTTTAGTTGATTGTTGTAACTGCTGAGAGACTGATGCTGTTTCATTCTTGCGTGTGTATGGATATCTGGTGTTCCTAACACTGGTAACTGAGAAGACTTTTTTGTTGTTGTTGTTTTCTAATGTGTGTTCTGACAGTCTTAATCAAATATCATTGGACTGTTTTTACATGCATTTATTCTAAACTCTCTGTTCTGTTTGATTTGTCTATGTGTCTGGTTTCCTATGAACACTATAATTCTTTGGTTAGTATAGCTTTTTAGTGTATTTTGATGTCAAGCAGTATAATGACTTCTTTGATTTATGTTGGTTTTGTTGTTTGTTTTGGGTGACGTTGTTTGTTTGTCTAAAGAATGCTCAAAGTAGTGTGGTTGTCTTTGCGCGTGCATGGTTCTATTTAAACATTAAGATTATTTTGCTATTCAGAATTTCACAGGCATTTTACAGGGATGGCAGTGGATTGTTAGTGTAACTGAAAGACAAGTTGTCCACTGAAGGGCCCCTGTCAGCTGGTCTTAAGTAAACAAGACAGCACCTAAAGGAAGTAAGGTAGATGGGCCAGACTTGTTTACAACTGAGGGGCCCTTGTCAGCTGGTCCTAAGTAAACAAGACAGTGGCTAAAGGAAGTAAGGTAGGCATGGCCAGGCTTGTTTTGAAACTTTTCCGATTGGCTCTAGCTATTTGACCTCTAAGATGATTGGCTGCTCCCTTGTGGTTTTTGCCTTTGTAAGCTGCTGTAGTGCTTGCCTGAGTTCCCCCGTCTTATTGTCTTCGGAACGTGGGAGGCTGCTAGGTGGGGCAGACCGTGCCTGTCTTTCCCCTTCTATCTGGTTGCCGTTCAGGGCAGGACTGCAATCCACCCTTTGATACCTTTGATACAGTCCCCCAGATGAAACAGGTTATCTGCAAAGTGATGCACCATCAAAAAAGCTCAGTAATCACGAAGTCCTGTGATCAAGTATAACGTGGACTCTCACTCATGGTGAGAGTAAAAGCAAACCAACACTGGACATCCACTGAGTCTGTTTTGTAAAAGATTTTCCTTCTTTTCTTTTCTTCCATTATCATGGTTCTGGTTTCTGAGAGACTGCCCCTCCTTGCACCATTTACTATCTTACCTGGCATGGATATACATGGAATACACAGTGCTAGGGATTGAACCAGGAGAGTTCCACCAGCTGAGCTACATCCTTGGCATTTTTTTTGTTTCTGATACAACTTCCTGTTCATATTTGTGGTTTGAAAATATTTTCTCATGCCTCTGTATTGTCTTTTATTTTCCTAATGGTATGCATTGAAGCAGAAAACTGTTTAATTTGATGCTCAGTTTGCCAAATTATTTATCTTTTCTGGTCTGAACTCAGGGACGTAAAGACAACCTTAAGAACTAAGAACTGGAAACCTCTTTGTAACAGATTTTAGAATTTTTTGTTATTAGAGTTTAATGCAGATTTACTGTGTTGGTGGCCATTTGCTTTTCATCAATCCCACATATTAGTAGGAAATAGGCAGAAACTTCATAATCTTAGGTGGTGATCCTCCTTCTACATAGCATTCCTGTACATTGTGCCAGTTCTTTTGCTGAATTCCTGCTCCTCCCACAGGTTTGGTGTGGAATTAGACATTAAAGTTTCCATTATTCTAACTTTCCAAATCTTCAAATGTGGTGTGCAACAGAGAATTTCCTTAGACAGGATCTGGTTTTTGCCACCCATTGAATTTGGCTTATTGAAACTTTGCCAAATACAGTTAATTGACTGATTGAGACAGGGTTTCACTATGTAGTTGTGACTGGTTTGAAACTCCCTGAGAGTTACTTGCCTCTACCCCTTGAGTGTAGAGATGAAAAGAATGCACTAAAGTTTCTGGCCTGTTTTATTTTTTTAACATGTGATTTGTTAGTTCTGGTTTTAAATGTTTATTTTGTCTTTTAAGAATATCCTGAAACAAAGCAGGAATTGGTCACAGTGTGGAAACTTTCTCATTATTTAAAATTATTTTCTCTAAAACTACAGACTTGATAAATAGAAAAGTGTTAAATAAGTCTTGCATAAGCTCATAGCAGCTGCTACCAGAGCAAAAATGACTGGGTCACTGTTTCCTTGCCTTCTGCCTTGTAATCCAGCATAACTTTTCTATATAGAATAATAATAACAAGAAGCAAAAGCAGGGTAAATGCAGTGTGTGAATATTATTTTACTGGTCTCCATGGCAACTACTATTACTCTGACATTGCACCCTGAAAGAGTTATATTTTGTGAGTAAATCAGTGTGGCTGCCTTGTAATGAAACTATGTTTACTAAAATTTGACAAGTCAAATTTGAAATGCAAGCCATAGTTTAACAGTCCCTATTTAAACTCCTGAACTCAGATCATCCCAAATTTCATTATAACCTGATTTCAACATCCCATTGATCATAAAGTCTGATATGACAGTAATAGAAAAGTAACTATTTTAAATTATGAAGAATATTCTCTCATATAACCAACAATGCTGTATGGGACTCTTTTGAAATTATTTAATGCACCTACTCATCCAATTCATGCTCACTATTCTGATGCCACAGAAGTCCCATGGATTGTTCTATTCTTCCTCGAACACTTCATGCGTTTTCTTACTCAAAACTCTGGGACTTGTTTTGCATTCAAACAGGGATAAATTCTCTGATCCTCATTCTATTCATATTTTCCTCACCCTTCATCTCTCAGAATGGAAGCTGCCATCTCTCCATCAAAATCTTTTTAGCACTTTTAAATTCCAGGCACTGCTTATCTATCTCTCTCAACTTTATTTCTTCTAATATTATATTTTGCATGTATAAGTATATTGTCTGCATGTATGAAAGTGTACCCGTTCTGTGCAATGCTTGTAGAGGTCAAAAGAAGACATCAGATCCCCTGAAACTGGAGTTACAGATTGTTGTTAGCCACCATGAGGGTTCTAGGAAACTAACCTGGGTCATCTGCAAGTGCAGAAAGTGCTCTTAACCACTGAGCCATCTCTCTGCCTCCCTCAATTTTATTTCTTCTTTTTTTTTGTCCTTTCAAGAAAGGGTCTCCCTGTAGCCCCAGCTGTCCTGGAACTCACTCTATAGACCAGGCTGGCCTTGAACTCATGAAGATCTAACTTCTTCTGCCTCCCAAGTGCTAGGATTAAAGGTGTGCACCACCACACTCAGCTTCAATTTTATTTCTTATGAGCATACAAAATATTAGGTTTAATTTTGACATTTTTAAACATAATTTTATGCTTTTTCATTCTCCTCCATCACTCTTATTTCACATCCACTTGTTTCTTTTTGTACCTTTTCACCCTCAGTAGACTATTCCATTTCCATGTCATATATGTTCGGTTGCTTTCCTTTCTCAACAAGCTCCATATCGTTCTTGTGATCTCCTTTCAGGTTCCATGACCAATATCCTCATATGCACCCCTATATATACATGCATACACAAACTGACATACTCACATTAAACTAGGATCCCTGTAGGAAAACATGTTGTCTTTATATTTTTGAGTCTACACTACCTCACACAATATAATATTTTTCCAAATCAATTTCACTTTTCCATTCTATTCATTGGTTGGTGAGCATATAAACTACTTGAACTCACTTGCTATTGTGAATAGAACATCAACAAGCATGGATATCTCCATGGTAAAATGGAGACTTTTTTCTTAATTTTTATTGGACTTTTGTGCACTTCATACAATATTTCTTTCTTTTTTTTCCCCTTTGGTCTTTTAGAGACAGGGTCTCCCTGTAGCCCCAGCTGGCCTGGAACTCACTCTGTTGACCAGGTTGGCCTTGAACTCACAAAGATCGGTCTGCCTCTGCCTCCCAAGTGCTAGGATTAAAGGCTTGCGCCACCATGCCTGGCTTATACAGCATTTCTAAATCAAATTTAAACCCATCCCCCTTTTCATGCTCCCCCATGCATCCAGCGCTCACACATTCTGCCATACATGTTGTATTAGTCACTTTTCTGTTGCTGTGATAAAACACCATGACCAAGGAACTTATAAAAGGAAGAGTTTATTTGAGCTTACGATTGGCGGTTCCAGGGAATTAGAGTCCATTGTGGCAGGAGGCGTGGTGGCTGGATCTGGAGCAGCAACCTTCATCTCTCAGAATGGAAGCTGCCATCTCTCCATCAAAATCTTTTTAGCACTTTTAAATTCCAGGCACTGCTTATCTATCTCTCTCAACTTTATTTCTTCTAATATTATATTTTGCATGTATAAGTAAATTGTCTGCATGTAAAAGTGTACCCGTTTCTGTGCAATGCGTAGAGAGTCAAAAGAAGACATCAGATCCCCTGAAACTGAGTTACAGATTGTTGTTAGCCACCATGAGGGTTCTGGGAAACTAACCTGGGTCATCTGCAAGTGCAGAAGGGCTCTAACCACTGAGCCATCTCTCTGCCTCCCTCAATTTATTTCTTCTTTTTTTTGTCCTTTCAGAAAAGGGTCTCCTTGAGCCCAGCTGTCCTGGAACTCACTCTATAGACAGGCTGGCCTTGAACTCATGAAGACTAACTTCTTCTGCCTCCCAAGTGCTAGGATTAAAGGTGTGCACCACCACACTCAGCTTCAATTTTATTTCTTATGAGCATACAAAATATTAGGTTTAATTTGACATTTTTAAACATAATTTTTATGCTTTTTCATTCTCCTCCATCACTCTTATTTCACATCCACTTGTTTCTTTTTGTACCTTTTCACCCTCAGTAGACTATTCCATTTCCATGTCATATATGTTCGGTTGCTTTCCTTTCTCAACAAGCTCCATATCGTTCTTGTGATCTCCTTTCAGGTTCCATGACCAATATCCTCATATGCACCCCTATATATACATGCATACACAAACTGACATACTCACATTAAACTAGGATCCCTGTAGGAAAACATGTTGTCTTTATATTTTTGAGTCTACACTACCTCACACAATATAATATTTTTCCAAATCAATTTCACTTTTCCATTCTATTCATTGGTTGGTGAGCATATAAACTACTTGAACTCACTTGCTATTGTGAATAGAACACAACAAGCATGGATATCTCCATGGTAAAATGGAGACTTTTTTCTTAATTTTTATTGGACTTTTGTGCACTTCATACATATTTCTTTCTTTTTTTTCCCCTTTGGTCTTTTAGAGACAGGTCTCCCTGTAACCCCAGCTGGCCTGGAACTCACTCTGTTGACCAGGTTGGCTTTGAACTCACAAAGATCGGTCTCCTCTGCCTCCCAAGTGCTAGATGAAAAGGCTTGCGCCACATGCCTGGCTTACAGTTTCTAAATCAAATTTAAACCCATCCCCCTTTTCATGCTCCCCCATGCATCCAGCGCCAGCACATTCTGCCATACATGTTGTATTATCACGGTTTCTGTGCCNTGCTGTGATAAAACACCATGACCAAGGAACTTATAAAAGGAAGAGTTTATTTGAGCTTACGATTGATGGTTCCAGCGAATTAGAGTCCATTGTGGTGGGCGGCATGGCGGCTGGAGCTGGAGCAGCAAGCTGAGGGTCACATCTCAAAATGAGCACAGGAAGCAGAGAGAGCAACTGGAGACTGCAAGGCTTGTTAAACTCACTAAGCCTGCCCCCAGTGACATACTTCCTCTAGCATGGCCACACTTTTTTTTTTTTTATTTCTGTATGTGTATGAATGTACTGTCTGCATGCAAGTTTGTGCACCCATGTCATGCAATGCTGCGGAGGTCAGAGAGGGCGTTGGATTCCCCTGGAACTGGAGTTCTCCTGGAATTGGAGTTTCAGACAGTTCTCAGCTGCCATGTGGGTGCTGGGGATCGAACCAGGTCCTCTGTAAGAGCGGTTGGCATTGTTAACTGCTAGGCCATCTTTCCAGTCCCATCTGCATGGCCACACTTTCTAAGACCTCGAAGAACAGTGCCACCAACTGGAGACAAAATGTCTGAATACTTAAAGCCTATGAGGGGCACTCATTCAAACCACCACACGTCTTGTATCTTTTTCTCAGTCTTTAATTTTTCAATGCAGAAGTTTACTGTTTTCATCAGAATTTTCCCATTTCAATTAGTTCTTTAAACAAGCCTTTTGTTGTTCTTGTTTTACCTTTAATTTTATATTATTCCAAAATATGCATGTATACACTCCACACATATACCAAAATTATGATGTCTGAAAATAAACTAACTATAGGTTAATTCCAAAACATGTTTAGGGATTAACTTTTTAACAGTAGAGTTGCATGCAGATAAAGAGAACTATTACAGTTCAAGACAAGCCTGGTCTACATAGTAAGTTCCAGGATAGCTGGGGCTACAGGAAAACCCTGTCTCAAAAAGACCAACAACAAAAAAGTAGAGAGATATTGTTTTACATCCCAAATTACATAGCAAGTTGATGTATGTGTTAATGTACTTTTTTATACAGTAGCATTAGGTATTATACTTACTAAAAAATAAAAAAAAATACTCAGTTTTCCTTAAGGATTTGGTGCTAGGGTCCTGTATTAGTCAGTTTTCTGTTGCTGTGATAAAGCACCGTGGACCAAGGAACTTATAAAAGGAAGAGTTTATTTGAGCTTACGATTGACGGATCCAGGGAATTAGAGTCCATTGTGGTGGGAGGTGTGGTGGCAGGATCTGGAGCAGCAAACCGAGGGTCACATCTCACAAAGAGTACAGGAAACAGAGAGGGCAACTGTAGACCATGAGGCTTGTTAAAACTCACTAAGCCTGCCCCCAGTGACACACTTCCCCCAGCATGGCCACACCTTCTAAGACCTCCATAAACAGTGCCACCAACTGGAGACAAATGTCTGAATACTTACAGCCTATGGGGGACACTCATGCAAATCACCACAGGTCCACAAATGAGGGACAACGTACATCATTTGTCTTTCTTGGACTGTGTTACTTCACTTAGCATTATGGGTTCTAGTTCCATCCATTCCCCAGCAAATTTCATGATGTCATCTTTCTTTACCACTGCATAGAACTCCATTGTGTAGATTTATACATTTTCATTATCCACTCATCAGTTGAGGGGCAGTTGGGTTGGTTCCAGCTCTTTGCAATTGTGAAGTGAATGCTGCAATAAACATGGTTGTGCACATATCTCTGTGATAGGATGAGTTCCGTGGGTATATACATAGGAATGGTATGACTGGATCAGGTGGAGACTCTTTTGAATATATTCTCACAAATTGTATACCTGGGTCACTTGGTAGTTCAGCTTTCTTTTTTAATTATAAAATATTTTACTTAATATAAAGTAAATATGAAAAACAAAAGTATGTAGTCTCTTCTCTCTCCTTTTCTTCAATTTCTTCTCATTCTTTTGTTTCTATCTCCTCTCATTTTCTGTTTCTCTCTCTCTCTCTTTCCATATTAAACACATTTTCCCCTTGTGTTAGTTGTTGTTTTTTGCTGTTTTAACCATTGAGCCATCTCTTCAACTCTAATTTAGCAAATTTTATTTTTTTTTAATTTTTTTTGAGCTTTTTCACATTTCATACAACCTTTCCAAACAAATATAAATCTGTTTTCCCATCCATGCCCTCCACAAGAGTTCATGCATTCTGCCATACATTTTAAGTCCTGTCTTGCAATTTTCTTAGTCTTTTTAACTTTTTCTTTTTTTTTTTTTAATTTTTTTAATTAATTTTATTTATTTCTGTATGTGTACGAATGTATTGTCTGCATGCAAGTCTGTGCACCCGTGTCGTGCAATGCCGCGGAGGTCAGAAGTGGGCGTCGGATTCCCCTGGAGCTGGAGTTCTCCTGGAGTTGGAGTTTCAGATGGTTCTCAGCCGCCATGTGGGTGCTGGGGATTGAACCCGGGTCCTCTGCAAGAGCGGTCGGCGCTCTTAACCGCTAGGCCATCTCTCCTAACTTTTTCAATGTAGAAGGTTATTACTCTGGTCAGATCTTTGAACAAGTCTTTTGTTGTTGTTCCTTTTAATTTTATATTACTATAAAATACACATATATACGTGGTTTAACCCATTTATTTCCATGCTGGGCCAGGCAATGCAGGAAGCACATGCATGAAGAACACAACACACAGACACATGGTAAGGTATGAATCCAAATATCAGCTACATGCTACCCCCAAGGAGTGAGCCATAGCCAATTAAATCTTTGGGGTGCACTAATATTAATCTGCCACTAACTGCTCCATCTTCAGACAAGTGAAATGTAGCTAAGGAGTCTTGCTTGACTCAGGAGACCATTACCATTCAGTGGTCTTTGTGGTGTTCTCTGGCACCATGGAGACCAGCTACCTGGCCATTTGCAGGCAAGGTCTCTAAACAACGTTTTCATGCTAACACCATGTTTTCAACAGTAGGGTCTTACTGCCTATTTTTGCATGTTCCCTGACATTCCAGGGAAATAGCCTTTGTTTTGTGGGGCTTTTAGTGCTCACTAGCCAATAGCTCCTTGTTAAAAGTAGTCCATTATTGGTACCATTAGCTTTTATCCATCCATATATCTCATGTTGACTATAAAGCAAATTCTAGAGGTAGGATGTTTATCCAAAGGGTCAGGCACAAATGCCCATCTATCCATACCTTTTTGTTGTCTTTTTGAGACAGGGTCTCCCTGTATCCCCAGCTATCCTGGAACTCACTATGTAGACCAGGCTGGCCTTGAACTCACAAAAATCCACTTGCCTCTGCCTCCCAAGTGCTAAGATTAAAGGCGTGCACCATGACGCCCAGCTTCCATACCTTTTAGATGTATAGACAAATCAACTCCTCTACTGGTATCAAAGTCCTCCTTTAATAATATGTTTTATTTAACCATTAAGCTTTTACAAATTTTGTAATTATACCTGGCCCTGGTACTCTCTTTAATTAATTTTGGGGGATAAAGGATATCCCTCCAACAAATCTCATGCCTGTTAGTTAAAGGAAGCAGCCAAACAAGTGCCATAAGGAGCCACTGCCATAATAACTAACTCAACCCAGAGAGATGCCTGCAGGGACACCTATGTATCACCCTATGTAGTGGTTCCCTGTAAAGTGGTCTTTTTTGTCAGACTTCTCTGGTTCTTTTTTGAGGTTTCAATGGGCCAATATTTTTGCTGGAACATTCTGGTCCATTTTTATAGTCCAAGGACAGACACTTTTCACAGGAATCCAAGTTGGTTGTGTTGCTGTCTGTGGGAACATACAAGCAAACACTCTTCCCATAATTAGTAAAGTATTGGGGTTGTCATTTTCCATTTTAAATTTGAAAAATTGACAAAAAATGTTTATAGTACAGAGCTCTCTATTTAACTGTATCCCACATGGAACCATACTGCCCTCCCCTTTTTGTAGTAGTGCCATGAATAGGACTGTCTCTCTTGTTTATTAGACTTTTCTATTTTATCTATAATTTTATGCATAATTTTTAAAATATTGTTAAACTTTTTCATACATCATACATCGTTTCTCAGTCCAATGTAGGCTCAAAATTATTTGATCTATAATTATTAAAACATAATTTTGGGGCTGGAGAGATGGCCTAGTGGTTAAGAATGCCGACTGCTCTTGCAGAGGACCCGGGTTCAATCCCCAGCACCCACATGGCAGCTGAGAACCATCTTTAACTCCAGTTCCAGGGGAATCCAACACCCTCTTCTGACCTCCATGGCATTGCACTACACAACATGAGTGCACAAATCTACATGCAGACAGTACATTCATACACATACAAAAATAAATAAATAAAATTAAAACATAATAATAAAAAGTAATTTCACAACATACCCATAGATAGGAAGCAAGTTGTAAATGTCCATTAAGTGCTTTTAAACTGTCTCCTATTAGACTGCATACTGTCAGTTAAAGGATGCAAAACCCAGTGTTTTGAGTCTAATTATCTTGTAGGAAAAAGAAATGTCACAGGTAATATTATACAATACTGAAAAATAAGGAAAACTCTTATGTACATTTAATCCCTAAGTTGTCAATGAAAATCTAGTACATATTATGAGTAAAAAAAATATTGATAGCAATCTGTATCCTCCATTAGCTTAAGTGTATTGCAAATTTTATATTTAAATTAGTAATAGGCATTTTAATTTTTACTAAACATTTAAATATTTTATAATGTGCAGACAAAGCTTGGGCAAAGACTGACTGAACATCTGTTAAATAAACCTTTACCACACATACATATTGTTTTTAAAATTACTTCGTTGAAATATGACCTTAGAGAAAGTTAGATTGTTCATATAATTTTATCCTTCCCCTATTGTAACAAATCCCTCTAGAACTTTGTTACTTATATTGATTGTTTTATATCTCCATATAGATTTTTACTAAAGTACCTCTATGTATGAACATGGAACAGTTATTTTAAACACATTATTTTAAACTATAAACTTTACAAAGCAGGTTTTAAATGACCAATTTTCTTAAAACGTTTAGAGATGTCTTATCTAGGCTTGGCAGGAAACTTTGTTCTAAAGATGATTCGCTGAGTAGTTTAAAATGTTTCACCTAGTGTTAAATGTTCTACACATAAAATACATTTGAATATGTCCTAGAATTTTATTTGACACAGAAGTAATTATTTTTTAAAAACTAACTTATGTACTTAAAGACTAAAAACTCTATTATACTCTAACATTATGAGAACCTTTTGGAATCTTTGTCTCAGTTGTCGAAGGAGTATAAATCATAGGTGGCAGTATATGCCCAGTAAACCTTTACTTGTTATTACACATTTGTCCTTTTACCAGTTACCTTTAATAAGGACATATAAATTACAGATAAGCAACTATAACCATTGTCAAATCAATTTATCTGCTAGATGTTTGAATATATTAACAGATCTGAGTCTGGGATGGAAGGGCCAGTTCTGACACAGAGTCAGCCTTTAATGAATTTAAGTAGTATGTGGATACATATTAAAACTCATATAAAGCCAAATAAAATTGTCAATACCAAAAGATATAAGATAAAGGTTTTATGAATCGAATCTATGTATCCTTGTTTACAGTTGACTCTTTAATAGACATGGACCTAGAAAGTTAGAAGAGATTAAAACTCAAACATGTATTCACACACACACTCACAGTTTTTAAGGTGGCCTATGGGGTAGAAATTATATTTGATTCTTAAATATAAATGTAAAACATATTTTTAATTTTCCATTTAAATTGAACCAAGGTTTTAATTTATGTTAATAGGATTTTTACTAATAGTAGGCTAGAAGTGATTTATCAGAGCCAGTGCTTTTTGTTAGATCAGGCTGACCTGAAACTTCCATAGAAATCCACCTGTCTCTGCCTCCAGAGTGCTGAAATTAAAACCTATGTTATTTCAAGTTAATTTTAAGAAACAGTTCAAAGTCAACCTAAACATTTAAGATTCAAGATGAATTGTTACTAAAGTGGGGAAGCAAAGTGCTCAGTTCACCAGTGATCAACTCACTTGTGCCTCTGGGGGGCGCTAGCTGGAATGCTAACCCACAGATACCCAAGCTCCAATTGGATTCACCTACATCCACACTACTGTGTAAAATTGGACATAGATGTTTACTAACTGGGTTTGTGTAAATGTTGCTTATATTTACTGGTTGGTTTCCTCTATATTAAGTTTTTATTTGGACATAAATTAGTCTTAGTAGTTTTACAGAGCAGTCATGGCCATTTGGGCCAGAAAAAGATAGTTGAATACTATTTCTATAGTATCTGAGATGTGGAGGCCAATACAAAAAGGGGGAGATGTAGTCAAATCCAATCTGAGCTTGAGTATGCATGGGCTACCATTCCAACCAGTGCCTGCCAGAGGCAAGAGTGAGAGTCATGGGACCTCTCTGTCAATGCCCATGGATTGGGATGTGATGATGCATAGGTCTGGGATTGGTGAGGTCACACTGCCTATATAATCCATTCATTTTGAATAAAGTGCCATTCTGTATTTGGATTCATACCTTACCGTGTGTCCATGTGTTGTGTTTCTCGTGAATGTTCTTTCTGCATGGTCTGGTTTGCCATGGAAATAAATGGGCTGAACCACATATATACAGTCCACACATATACCAAAATGAAAGAGTATGTAAGAATTAGCTGCTAAGTTCCACAAATGAGGGACAACATATGTCATTTGTCTTTTGGGGACTGTGTTATTTTACTTAGCATAAAGTCTTCTAGCTCCATCCATTTACCTGCAAATTTCAAGATGTCTTTTATTTTACCACTGCATAGAACTCCACTGTGTAGATGTACCACATTTTCATGGTAGCTAGCAGCTTTGCCAGGTTCCTGACTTTAAGAGGAATGCTTCCAAATTTCCCCATTTAGAATGATGTTGGCTGTGGGTTTCCTGTATTTGGCTTAAATTATGTTGAAGAATGTTCCTTCCAGTCCAATTCCCCCTAGGATTTTAAACATTAAGGCAGGTTGATTTTTATCGAAAGTCTTTTCTGCATCAATTGAGATGACCATATGTTTTTTTTTGTTGTTGTTGTTGTCTTTCAATCCATTGATGTTCTTTATGGCATTGATTGATTTACATATAAGAACCATTTCTGAATCTCTGGTATAAATAGGACGTGGTCATGGTAGATGGCCTTTTTTGATGTGTGCCTGAATGTGGTTTTGGTTTTCAGTTTTTGAGATAGGTACATATTTATTCCAACAATTGTCATAACAGTTTAGTCTCCTACTTGTAGTAGATAAGTGTTCACTTTTCCCTTCCTATTCAACACTATTTGTTGGCCTTTGTTTTCTTGACAATAGCTGTCATGGACAAGATAGAATCTCAACTTTTAATTTGCATTCTCCTGTGGCTAAGGATGGTGAATGGTACTAAATATTTATAGTAGTCATTTGTGTTTCTTCTTTTAAGAGCTGTCAGTTAATTTCATTAGCTAATTTATTGATTGGCAGAATTGCTCTATTGGTGTTTAAATTTTGAGACCTTCCATATATTCTAGATGTTAAATCCCTGTGTGAAGCATACCTTCTCGATAATATTTTGTACTTGTATGTGATCCATAAGAAGGAAAGGACTGTGTCTGTTTCCTACCTGCTTGATACAATAGAATTCAAGCATTAGTTATCACATACTCGGTGCTCAGGGATACAAATATTTGAATGAATATGATCAGGAAACTTCATTCAATAACACATAGTCTTCATCAGAACCCATCCAGTTGGCACTGTTTTCAGCCTTTATTGTTAGGCTCCTTGCTTGTGTAAGAATTTTTGGCTTGTACATTACAAGGACAGTTTATTTTTTGGCTTTGTTTTGTTTTTTGATTCATAACTTTCTGGAAAACTACAAGACAAATCTCCCTGTATGGTTGGTAAAATATCTGTCTCCTTTGCACAGTAAAATTTTGGCTCTGATTCTTCAGAAAGAAAAATCCAAATTTAATGAGTAAAGACATTACACAGATTAGAACTGGTGAATAAAACAGTTCTAAAATGTTGCTAATGCTCAATCAAATCTGGCAGGCCTGAGGGCATTAATATCTGGAACAATAGGAATAGTTGTTATTATTCAACTAAAACATAATTTCTTGGGTTTTTTTTCTTAAGACATTCAGTTTAGTAAGGAGTTCCAACTCAAATGTGAGTTTAGAAACCAACACTAGAACTAAAATCAACATCATTTGTGTTGTGTTAAAGAGTTACAAAGGGGAAAACATGAAGCTGATTTTACTAAAAGCCTTTACTATGGTTAATGCAGTAAAAGAAAAAATAAGAAAACCCATGAGAACGGAATTAAAATTTAAATTCATGTTACTAAATCTTTGATGTTTTCTAATACTACTGGGATAAATTGGATAGGAAATTATGGTTATAATTTACATATTACTTCTCTCTTGAGGGCTCTCCCAAATATTTCCATCTGTCTAATAGCATGTTCTCCGTGTGGCAGATTAATTATTATCACATTCTGTGGCAGATTTTCACTGCCTTTTGTGCCTACTTCCAGCCTAGGTGAGACGTGACTATTATCTATTTCAAACAATTCTCATTATTTTGTCTCTAGTTGTGCTTTGTCAAGCACCTTAAGTGGTATGTGTGTAGGCTACTGATTTAAAGTGATGTGAAATCCTCTTTTTGTTTCTAGCAAAAATGGTAGAGTAATGAAGATGATGTTATGAGATCCTTGCACAAGACAAACATATGGCTGATTTTTATGATGGAGTAATTAGATGACTACATCACAGTTATAGTTGCCAATGCAATGCAATTTTCCACATGATTTTGAGTCTCTAAAGGCCTGATCCAAACGTCTGTCTTGTCAGACATCACACGTGAAAGATTTTTTTTATTAATTGAAAGCATGAAGTGAATAGTGTTTTTGCCATATGTAAGTATAAAGAAAGCTGAAATTAGTATGCATTACTTAAATAAGCATCAATATTTACATAATTGGTATGTATTACTTGTTTACTGAATATGTACAATCTCCTTGGCATTTTATTGGCTTCAATAATCAGGGCTTATTTTTTTCTGCATCCCAATGAAATAACATAGGCACTAAATGGGCAAAATAAGAGGGTTAACAGAGAATTAGTCAGTATAATTGTTATGAATGCTTGTAAGTGATGAAATAAGTGAGAAACAAAATTAACTAAGTTGGTATGAGAAAATATGTTTTGAGTAGCTGAAATAGGTGAGACGTCCCTTGCTCCCTTGCACGTGCTGCAGGGATTTTGCTCACATACCCTACCACATTTCATCTACATTCTATTAATTAAGTTCTGAGAAAATTCAGGAATACCATTTAATTTGACTTGTCACTTATTCCTAGAGCTAAGGCTATCTCTTGTATTTAGTAAAAGGTCAAAAAGCATGGAAGTATTGAAATAGATATACCCAGGTCTAAATTTTAAGAGAAAATATAGGAAAGGAAATGTTATGGTGCTGTAGTCTATGAAGTAGAATTTTTCTTTTCTTTCTTTTTTTTTTTTTTTTGTCTTTTTCAAGTAGAATTTTTCAACACCAGTAGGTAGCACTAGACATTGACTCCTCATAGGACCTCATGTTAAAGGGGCAAGGATTACATAAGTTATGCTAATACATTACAAGTTATATATGCCATGTGTTCCTTTTTTTTTTTTTCTTTTTTTTTGTTTGGTTTTTTTTTTGGGTTTTTTTATTATTTTAATTTATTTAATTTTATTGTATGGTGTATGAATTAACTGTCTGCATGCAAGGTCCGGCACCCGTGTCGTGCAACACCGCGGAGGTAAGAAGAGGGGCTCGATTCCCCTGGAACTGAAACCTGAGTTCTCCTGGAATTGAGTTTTAGACGGTTCTTGGCCGCCATGTGGTGCTGGGGATCAAACCCGGGGTCCTCTGTAAGAGACGGTCGGCGCGCTTAACCGCTAGGCCATGTGTTCTTAAGTACCAAGATGTGTACGATAAAATAAAACATCCTATATTATCATCAAAATAGAAACTACCATATACAGTCCACACATATACCAAAATGAAAGAGTATGTAAGAATTAGCTGCTAAGTTCCACAAATGAGGGACACCTTCTAAGGCCTCCAGGAACAGCTACCAACTGAGGACAAAATGTCTGAATACTGGAGCCTATGGGGGACAGTCTCATTCAAACCACCACAGAGCACATGTACGATAAAGAAAACTGTGACTTTTAAGTGAAGTTTTTTTTTTGGGGGGGGAGCATATTGAGCATCTCATGCCTATGTATAATTGTGTAATGCATATGATTAAAATTAGATGCGTTGGAAGGACATGTGCATTAGAGAAAAGCACACTAGGGGCTGGAGAGATGGCCTAGTGGTTTACAAAATAAAAAAGAAAAAAACAGAGCACGACCGCTCTTACAGAGGACCCGGGTTCGATCCCCAGCACCCACATGGCGGCCGAGAACCATTGTCTGAAATCCAATTCCAGGAGAACTCCAGTTCCAGGGGATCCGACACCCCTTCTGACCTCTGGCGCATTGCACGACACGGGTGCACAAACTCATGCAGACAGTACATTCATACACATAACAGAAATAAATAAAATTAAAAATAAAAAAAAAAGAGAAAGCACACCGAACGCAAAGTGTCAATTCAAATAGAAACCAACCCTCACTACTAGTAACCATACTCCTGCTTATTAAACCCCATAAAGGGAAACCCTAAACAATAATGGGGCCCTTGAGAACTCTCATTCCTGACAGTGCTTTTCTTTCTGGTCTCTACTATTCACTTTTAAATAGACTTTCTTTGTTACTTTGCAATCTGTGTACACATTCATTTTAATTCATTGAATAGAATATCTGCTTTTATCACTTATACTTAATAGTTTACTAGATATAATAGGAAAAAATGTTTATGTAGAAAATTCCAAAGTTAAACACCTCAAAATGTTAATTTTCTGAAATGAAGAATTAAGTTTGGGATTTCATCGCATACCATATTAGGATTCAAAAATCAATGGTATTTATATGTATTGATGTTACCGGTTTATAGTAAAACATGGAAAATAGAAATTAAATAATGAGTATTAGTTCAAATAAAGTGAAATATTAGTTATGAATCCAATAAAACATATAAGAGGTTTATGTAGGTATTTGTAAGCAACATAATAAAATCCATAAAAATAAGAATAGTAAATATTTATAATAATGTAAATGTAACTGGAAGGTACCTTTAAGAAACTAGTTTTTTTTTTGTGTGTGAATGTACTGTCTGCATGTAGTTTGTGCCACCCGTGTGGCGATGCCAACGGGGGTCAAAGAGGGTCGGATTCCCCTGGATATGAGTTCTTCCGGAATTGGATTTCTCAGGACCGGTTTTCTCTGGCCACCATGTGGTGCTGGGATGCACACCGGGTCCTCTGTAAGAGGGTCGGGCTCTACCCTAGGCCAATCTCTCCAATCCTGTGAAGTCTTTTTTATAATTAAGACGGTAATGGGACATTTTGTGTGTGTGTGGTGTGTTGATTATCACAAGACATATGTTCAATCAAAGAAAATATAAATAGGAAACTGACAACCTTCCAGAAGAAAAAATTTGGAAGAAACACATTTCACATTGACCTTGACAATGATTTTCATGACATTTCATTAAAATTTAAGGTTATTGGCAGAAAGGAGAAACTGGGTTTACACATGTAGTCACATATACAATCACGCATTGGTGGCATTATTCATAATAACAAAAAGATGAACACCACCCAAATTTAATTCAGTTGATCAGTAGATTAACAAATGATATCTATACAATGAGTAATTACATAAAATAGAAAAGGGACATGTTAATAAAGATCAGTTCAATAGATCATAGACTTTAATGTAAGATGTGAAACTCTGAAACTGCAAAGAAAAGACACTTCAATCTAAAGATACAGGCAGTGAGTTTTTGAATAGGACTCCTGTAGCTCAGGAATGTTCCAATGGATTGTAAACAAGGTTAAATAGCTTCAGTAGAATAAATAATTACCAGAGTGAAGAGACAGACATCTACAAATGGGAGAAATCTTTGCTAATTTATACACATTGTAAATTGTCAGGAAATACTTCAGCACAGGAATATCTTGTTCTGGAAGCATTTGTTAAAAGATTGCCATTACTCCATTTGACTACTGTTCTACCTTTTAAAAATCAGTTGTCTACATTTGTTTTTAGTATCTATGAATTTTCTGTTCATCTGACAGGAGATAAGAAGTCCTAAACAGCAAAAATCAATTCAATCAACACATGTGTAAAAGAATTGAAAAGGCAATTCTCTAAGAAACACAGGCATGGTGGTTACATGCCTTTAAAGAACACGAAGACGGTACCAGACTGGGTTACATAGAAAGTCCAACAAAATAACGAAGCAAACACACAAACAAAATTACAATGGATAATATATAAGAAACTTGTTCAACATCCTTAGCTAACATAGAAATGCAAATCAGGACAATACTGAGATTCTATCTCACCTGTCAGGGCAGTTATAATCAAGAAAACAAGCAGATATAATTCTTATACACAACTTTATAATCCTTTATACATAAACTATTTTTCTCTAGCAGCTTCCAATACCCCCTCTTTGTTTCTGTACATTTAGTATTTACTATGATATGCCATAGGGTTCTGTTCCGGTACTGTCAATTTCCTATTCCATGTGCTTCTTGAATATGTGTAGGTGTGTCTTTCATTGATTTAGGGAATTTTTCTTCGCTAACACCCGTTGAAGATCTTGTCAATACCATTATCCTAAGGTTTGTCTTCTTCCTCTATGCCTATATCAAAGATTTGGGGTCTTCATGGTGTTCCCATGTCCTACTTACTCAAATCCGTTTTTTTTTTTTTTAATTGTATTGTATTTTTTTTTTTTTTTTTTTTTTTTTTTTTTTTTTTTTTTTTTATATTTTTTTCTGTTTTATTCATTCTACTTATGAGACTTTCTCCTGTTGTTTCAAATTGACGTGTTGATTTCTTTCATCCCATCTTCAGTTTTGGGCTTTTGGTTTTTTAAATATTTCTATTTATTTTGTGAATTTACTTTTTAATCTTTGTTTTGTATGTGGTTGTATGTACTGTCTGTGTTTTGGTTTGTTGTCGCTGTTGGGGTGCGCCCCGTGTCATGCGATGCACGGAGTCAGAGATTGAGGGTGTCGATATCCTTTGGAACTGGCTGGAGTGACAGACAGTTTTCAGCTCCATGTGGGTGCGGGGGGGATCGAACCCCCGGGTCCTCTGCAAGAGCGAGTCTTAATTGTTTTTGTTATTCTGTTGTTCAGCCTGGAGATTTATATTGAGTTTTCAGCGCAAGTTTTAGGCTATCCTCGCTTCTTTGAGTTCTTGAGTTGTTTGTGTATTCTGTATGAGTTCTTTGAATAAATGTTTATAATGGTTCTCTTAAATTCCTGATCAGGAGGCTCCCTCAAGATGATTCTCTTGTAGTACAGAGAGAACATAGCAGCTGGCAGGCCCTAACCTGGGAACTGTTGGAGACTGATTCCTGATAGTTGAGGGAGAGTAGGCCTTACTTATGATCTCTAGATAGGCCCTGACTAGACTCCAGTGGAGAAACTTGCACCCAAAAGGAGATCTGGAATACAAAATGCTGAACCAGATTGGGACGTTACATGTGGTAGCAAGAATACATGAGGATGGTGTGCGGATGGGGAAATTGATGGGCCACAGGGACTCAAATTTGGTATGATTCAGAATTTCTAATCGAAATACACAAAAGATCAATAAAAAGAATTCACAAAAGAACAAACAAACCAAAAATTCAGGCTAGGAATAATGAAGGAAACAGATGGCTAAAGGCTGCTTGTTGGAATGTAAAGCAACAGGGCCATGTGGGTTCCTTCATATGTGGCACGTATGTTTTGAAAAAAATCACATGATAAGTAGAAGGGTTCAGTGGGGAATCAGTAGGGAGGAAGGGAGGACAAAGAGAAAGTTATAAAGGGAGAATATAAATAAAGCAGAATCATGTATGCTGTGAAAATGCCATAACGAAATCCACCATTTTGTATGAATTAGTAGACATCAATAAAATCTGAAAATGTGTATCCCCTACAATGGACTATAAATATATCCTATATAACATATATAATTATATATGATATAATATAATATTGAACTCAACCTTGCAAGCAAACCTAAATTTGGCCTGGTAGGTATGACACTAGGATTTTTTAAAATTTATTAAACAATTGATGCTCCTATAATATTAAAGGATGGGGAATTTATTTAAATGAGATGGGTAATACATGGATCATCTCGCGAAAGAGCGGCTTTCTCTTTATTCTGTACATCATGGCTTGTCCCCATAGGTTGAGTAATTTTTCCTCACATGCCGGCGGTCCCCCTCAGAGTTTTGCACTATTGCATTGCGGTGACACCATATTGCGCACTTTTCATTCTCGCATTAGTCCCTTCAGTTTTCCCCTATTCTCACAGTACTTGGACACTTAGTGTTCCCTCCACGCTCGTTCCCAGCCGGTGTCGAACGTTCCAAGCCTTTGGCACAGGCATGGACCAAGGGCCCACACATAAGAACCACAGCAGCAAGGTGGCAAGAAGTGGGAAGGTCTTGCTTACAATGTTCATTGGGAGGGCTAAATTAGAACAGGTTTGTTGCCCTGATACAGTAACTCTTAACTTGCTGAGACTAGGTGCGGTGTTTTGTTGGGTTTTAATTTCTCCATCTCGGCAAACTTTTTTTAGCTAAGTTACTGATGTGAGAGAGAGAGATAGAGAGAGAAGAGAGCGGGAGAGAGCGAGAGAGAGAAAAAATTCATGGCACTGCTTTAACCTTTTCCAATGGGTCCCATTGGACCTGTGAGATAGATACTGTCATGTCTTGAGATCACCCCACTTGAACAATTTGTAATAGGGGTTTTGTGGTTGGGTCCATATAGTTCAACTAGAACTCAAATGCCACTCCTGAATTCTGTGGGATGGAGCAGCCTGTACTGCTCTTCTACATTCCCCTTGGCATTAGTACCAACTTTTTAACTCTGCAGCTTGCCAGAAAGCTGTAGATTTTAAATGTGTAATCCTAATTAACCCAACATGTGCTTTCACATTAGGAAATCCACATTCCCACGATCCCACTCCCATAACGGATGCAAAAGGCGATCAGCCAATTCCATTTTACCCTGTGGCCCACATAAGACAACAAAAGTAACACTGAATTGATACGATAAAGCAAAACTGATGTTTTTGAAGAATGAAATTTCTAGTAGTCAAAATCTCATGTTCATGACTTAGAGGACAAAATAAAAAGAGAATGCAGAATGCTCTGAAGCATTGAATGTGGCTTTTGGGTCAACTCATGGCCTCAGTGTACTTACTGGGAAAAAAGGATCACAAATATTTTTGGGTAAAACTTTTGGTAGGACATGTACTATGAAATAGAACGGGAATATTGAAGATGGTTTTCTGAGTGTCCCGTGTGGGATACCCTCATGAGATAACACGCAGTTTTGGGACGGGGAATCCTAAAGCCAAATCGTGCATTTTTCTTCTTATCTGGTACTTTTTTTAAAATTTATTATTTTATTTAAGTTATTTATTTATTATTAGGTTTATTTAGGGTTTGGGTGTGCGAGGTACTGTCTTGCATTCAAACAATGATTCCAATCTGTGCACCGGTGGCTGCAATGCTTGCGGAGGTCAGAGACGGTGTCGGATCCCCGGGAACTGAGTTTCTCCTGGAATTGTTGTTACAGACGGTTCTCTCAGCCCATGTGGGTGCTGGGGATCGAACCGCCTGGTCTCTGCAAGAGCAGTCAGTGGCTCTTAACTTATAGACAGCTGCGGAGGGGGAGGGGCCATCTCTCCAGCTCGATCTTGCCATTTTCAAGAAGTTGTCTTGGAGCACAAACTAGGAGCCTCTCCAAACTAACTTCATTTAGCTGAGTTATGTTGATGAATAATGAAGATGGATTTAGGTTCTATTAGAATTAAAAGATCTGGATTATGGCCAAATGCAGATAGGGTGATAAAATTAAACAAAACTAACTCATGAAATTCCACCTGTGCCCCCTCACTGTGTTCTAAGCCTAGGGAACATCTGCGGAAGAGGGGCGCATGGTAGAATGTAAGGGCTGGCAGCTGTGCATGGGTGTAACGGTGGAAAACGTATAAGATGTAGTCTGGCACACTCATTTGATCACTTGATTGAAAACAGAACAAACAACCTGTCACCCCTCCACTGAGATGGTGGGTGCGGTGGGTTTGGGGGCACAACATCCTGTGCCGATTGGTTTTGCATGAAGATTAGCGTGTACTCATAGGATTATCACTTATACTAAAAAATAGAAAAAAAAAAATACAGAAAAGACTGAGAAGTTATGAAAAAAAAAAAAGAAAGCATGATCGGGATGGGGGGGGGGTGGGGGGGAAGAGGGAAGGGAAATATGCCGGTACTGAATTGGAAAATGAATTACATGAAATGCAAAACCATTCAATAAATGTAAATTAAAAAAAAGAAACATGAAAAAAAAAAATAAAATAGAAATATTTTTTTTTATTTTTTAAAATATTGAAAAAAGAAAACTTTTTTTAAAGCCATCGTTAAGAAGTGATACTTTTAGTTTGCCTTATAACTTGCGTTAAAATAATAAAACTTTTAAACAAAACTTTTAATGAGAGTTTTGAAATCCAGAATTTGCAAGCCTCTTGCTTAATATTAATGTTCCTTCACATTTTAAAGATCATCCTACTAAATTAAGTATCAATATCTATTAAATCCGTATTAGTGTTATCCAAAAAGAATTAATGGTGGTGGAGAAAGAGAGAGATGGTTGTGAGAAGAAAAAGAGAGATTTGTAGTAAGGAAATATAGGGGGAGAAAAGAAGGGGAAAGAAAAAAGGAAGTGAACAGAGTTCAGGAGGGCCAAATTAAAAGTTGGATTTTTGGTGGACCTTCCCAACCAGTTTGCCTATGTACGTACCAGTTTTCTCNACATGGCCTGCTGCTTCTGCAAATATAAAACAGAAATCGAGGTTGTCTGCAAGACAGTCAAAATTAAGTGTAACCTTGGATGTCTGACAAGCAACGCACATTGTCGTGAGTCTCTTGTTTGCTGATGTTTTAATTTTGACATCTAATTTTTAACTTGTAAAGATAATTTTAACAAATATATAATTGCTTATTTTTATTCATTCATCCATAGAAAAACTCTAAATTTCCGAACTTCTCCCATGCTGAAAGTGGAGCTCTCAGTCATTATTGCATGATTTTAAATATATCTGTTTCATGTGCATAAAGAGCAAGAGAAAGGAATGGAAGGGGAAGGATAACATAAACGGCCACACACTGTGTACCGTGCTCTCTGCTTGGTGTCTTGCCATCCAATGAGCATTTCTTCATAAAGTGCAGTACAGTCTGTAAGCCGGTTTTATATTCATTAGATCTCAAGTGCTCTCTGGCTTATGGGGCAAATGTAGATTGGTTTTGTTTGGCTTGCTTTGCAGGTTTTCAAGACTGTAAGTGATGCCATTTTATTTAGAGTCTGAGATTCTGTAACCAGTGAGTGAGTGGTGCCTGGCTCTCCTAATGGAACAGAGGGCTCTTCACACCTAGACTGACCAACTCTGTACTTGCTCTCAAACATTCATGCGATTTTTAAAGTGTTTTCTCTACATTCTGAGATCAGACCCAGGGCCTTGCACTGCTACGCAAGCACTCTAGCATTGAGGTTAGGATAGAAGCTCTTCATCCTGACAACCTAAAACCTTGTCTCAATTTTTTTTATTTAAAAAGGGATGGGGATATAGCTCCATGGCTGGGCATGTGCTTAGCTCTGAACTGGTTTTCTATATATTATGTCTGTTAGCACTAACTGCATTTCAAAATGTGACCATTTTCTTCTCTAGATAGCTTGAATACAAGTCTCTACAAGTGATCTGAGGAAGATAATAAAAAATAGCAGTTGACTACTCATATAAACATTATGTTGCTTTATAAAAAATTTTTATTTTCCTTGCATGGTGGCACATGCCTTTAATCCCAGCACTCAGGAGGCAGAGGCAGGTGGCTGTCTGTGAGTTGACCAGCATGGTCTACATAGTGAGTTCCACGACAGCTGGGTCTACGATAGACTCTGTCTCAAAAAGACAAAAAAAGTTTTTTTTTTTTTTTTTTTTTTTTTTTTATTTATGTATAATGTCTTTCTCATGATAGTCAGATTGTACCACAAGTATGCAGTGCCCACAGGAGCCAAAAGAGAGTGTCAGCTTCTCTGGAACTGGAGCTATAAATGGTTTTGAGCCATGATGCGTGCCCTTGGGACAAACCCTAGTTCTCCACATGAGCAGCCAGTACCCTTAAGTTCTGAGCCGTCCCTCCAGCCCCCAGTGTTGCTTACTTCTTATCCTCTCCCTCGAAAATAGCAAAGCAAGTGTTCTTCATCTCCTTTTACACGTCAGAAGTATCAACTGCTGTTGCCACATTCCTGGGTCACCTGTCCCCAGTTCTAGGCTGTCCAAAGGCCCACATTCCTCCTTTCTCACTATTCTTACTTCCTCTGACCTTCATCATCACCCAAATCCACTGCACACGGTACACCTGACCTTCATGTCCTCAGAAGCTCTGCACGATCCCACATGAAACTGGAAGAATGAGAAATGATGTGAGAACAGAGCAGGCCTCAGACAAAATTGTTTTGAGCGTTGTGTCTTTGAGGACTTCGAGGTAAGTGTATTTCAGAAATTGCTATTGCTCTATAGATCAACTGCATATGAGAACAAACCTGGGAAATTAACTGTGTCTTCTCCTACACCCTGGTTCCCTCCAAAACCTAAGGGAAGAACCAGGAGGGTATGGTATGTATTCTAGTTTGCTTTCAGATGCCATGACAAAACATTCTAACCAATACCAACTTGGGTAGAAAAGAGTTTATTCATCTTACATCTCCTGGGTCACAGTTCATCACTTAGGGTGCCCAAGGTAGGAACTCAGCACAGGAACCTGGAGGCAGGAGCTGAAGCACAGGCGTGGCCCATACTCCAACTGCTTTCTTATACAGTTCACAACAACCTGCCTGGGGAGGGCACTGCCCATATTGGGCTGGGCCCGCCCACATCACTCAACAATCAAGAAAATACCCCACAGATATGGCCACTGGCCAGTCCAACGGAGGCAATTCCTCCAATGTGCTCCTCAACCCAAGTGTGTAAGTTGACACTAAAGGTATCTGGCACAATTGACCCCTTGTCAACTTGGCACACAAAACATATAAACCACAACCTTTCCATTTCTTGTCCCCAAGATAGGATATACATTAATATTATATTAATTATATTGATATAATGTATATTAATATAACTGAGCATATTACTTAATATATTCATATTAATATATTAATGTATATTAATATAACATTGATATTACAACATAAGGCAATACAACCTTAAAAGCCCCACAGTCCTTAAAAAAATCCAAACACGTAAATGTTCACAGTCTCTTTGTAAAAAACAAGTCTGTCTCAGCCGGGGCCGTGGGGTGCACGCCTTAATCCAGCACTCGGGAGGCAGAGGCGAGGTGGATCTTTGTGAAAGTTTCAAGGCAGCCTGGGCTACAGAGTGAGTTCCAGGCCAGCTATGATAGAGGCTCAGCGAAAAAAAAACCCTGTCTCAAAAAAGACCCCCACCCCCCACCCAAAAAGGAAACAGTCTTCTCTATATTCAAAAGGGAAGGATCAGGCCACTAAGCAAAACCTAAGTCCAGCAAAGTAGCTCAAGGCTGGACCCGGGAATTCACTCACATGATCTTTTGGGCTCCCGGTTTCTTGGCACTCCCCTGTCTACAAACAATTCAGCTGTCCACAGCACATCACAGCTCATGCTCAAAGGCCCAGGCCTGATCCCCCTTTCTTCAACACCTGCCACTGCTCTTGGTGGTCTCCCATGGTCCTGGCACCCAAAAAGCTGGGGTCTCCATGGAAACTGAGGCAGCACCTTCCCCAAGGTCTCTTCTGACCTTTCCTGGTACAGAAAGCCTCAGTCTTCTCATGACCCCGGAATCCTGGGGGCTTTCACTGTAACTGGGGCACTTTCACCAGTGGCCTTTCCATACTCTCCTCTCACAGATCCAAGCTTCTCAGTCTTCGATTGGGCCCTCTCAAGTAACTTACAAACAGAAACTTGCAGGAGACCTTACCACACGTTACCAAGTCTTGCTTCCAGTATGACCTGGAGGCTCAGGCCCCTCTCGAACCCACAGCTTCTTGTGCACGACCCTGAGGAATCTTCTTCCCAATCACAATGATACTGTTCTCTGTTAATAAGGATCTTTTCAGGACGAACGACGATAATCATCGCTAATTCACTCATCCGTTCCAGCCAGTAAAGCAAAGGTTTCCTCAGGTTCTGTCCCTTGTACTCTCACACAGCTGATTCTTCGCCCAGCTGACCAAGACCTACAGATGTCTCAATTCAAAAAATATCAGCCCTGATGGTCTCTGGTTCCCTTTGAATTCACAAGCCAGGTTCTCCATCACACTGCTTTCTCCAAACTTTCACAGATTACAGCACTAAGACTCTAAGCACTCAATGGCTTTTCCTGACCAGAAGTTCCACTTCCATAATCCTCTACAAAACACCGAGGTCAGGTTCTTCACAGCAATAGCCGACTCTCTGGTATCAAATTTCTATGTTTCTATTTGCTTTCTTCTTTCTCTTCTTTTTTTTTTTTTTTTGTTTCTTTTTGGAGACAGGGTCCCCTGTAGCCCCAGCGTCCTGCGAACTCACTCGGGTAGACCAGGCCTGGCCTGAACTCAACTGGCCTCTGCCTCCTGGTGCTAGGATTAAAGCATGCGCCACCACACCAGTTTCAGTTTGCTCCATTGCTGTGACAAACCAGTCTACCCATACCAATTTGGAGAGGAAATAGTTTATTTCCGCCCTTACAACATCTCCCAGCTACAGTTCTACCACTTAGGGGAGCCCAACGTAGAAACTCAGGGCAGGAACCTGGAGGCAGGAGCTGAAGCACAGGCCATGGAGGAGTGCTGCTTACTGGCTTGTTCCCCATGCTCCAACTGCTTTCTTATGCAATACACAACAACCTGCCTGGGGCAAGGGGGGGTGCGCACTGCTCACTTTGGGCTGGGCCCTCCCACATCACTCAACAATCAGGAAAATACCCAACGTTATGGTCACAGGCCAGTTAAATGGAGGCACTTCCCTACTTGAGGCTCCCTCAACCCAAGTATGTCAAGTTAACACTGAAGCTGTCTGGCACGGTGTTTTTTCTATGAACATCCTTCTGCTCTAGGAGCTAGGATTTATGGGGTCTGCTAGGAGCAGACCCCACTGGAAAGATATGGATAGATAGGAAGAGATGGCAGTCCATCCCATAAGGATCAACAGGTCTCTGCTTTAGCATCTTACTCTCCTCAGAGCACTGTCCTTCCTCATGGTCAGCTGTGCTCCTAGCCAGATCACAGCACACTGAGGAGATGGAGAGAGAAAGCTGTGTGTGACCTCTGTGTCTGAGGATATGGGAAAGTGTAGGTGTATGAGTGTGAGGAGGTCCTGTGCAAGTCAGGTCTGCAGACAGGCTCATAAGTGGGAAAGCATTTGTCTAGTAGCTCGGAGATTTTATTGGGGTCTAGGCAGTTGGCTGTCCTAAACAGACTTCCTATGTTCTCACTGGAATGTTCTGAGTGGGCAGAAACTTTGCCAGTAATTCTTTCTCTTTTTTGTTGCTGCCATTTCGTGGGTTTAAGTTTATTTTTCTCCTCGCTAATGGCACTCCCGTATTTGCTGCCCCCTAATTTATTTGATTGGGTTGTGTGGCTGTGGACTGAGCATGGGCTGCCAGTCTTCTCTTACCAAAAGCAATCTTTTCTTTTTTGAAAGGGGAAGAAGCAACTATATTGAACCCAGAAGGAACATTCATGAAGGCGTTACAGACCCGGAAGGAAAACATTACCACCGAGTTCACTATTGAACCTGAAAGTGGATATTCAGAAAAGGCTGATGATAGCTTTTCAGATTTCATGAATGAGCAAATAGACTTTAATGATGAAAATGATGTTATGAGTGCACTAATTTACATATTTCCATATGCCTCAGAGGGAAATCTGGAAGATGTAATATCAAAGATGTTACTATTCATTAAACTGCTTTTTACTAATGAACAAGATGAAAGTAATACTTCGGGATCTTTGGAAAACGGTACCGAGAGCTCACCTAATAAAGCTGCATCCAAGCCCAATGTCTTGGCTTATAAAACTAAATATCAAATAGTAATATCAAAGATGTTACTATTCATTAAACTGCTTTTTACTAATGAACAAGATGAAAGTAATACTTTGGGATCTTTGGAAAATGGTACCGAGAGCTCACCTAATAAATCTGCATCCAAGCCCAATGTCTTGGCTTATAAAACTAAACTAAATAAGCTTTATTTTCTAGAAAATTTGTTAGATGCAGAAATTGATGAGGTTAGAAAGAAAGAGAAAACTGCCAGGCTTAAGCATCAGTCTAGCCATTTAGGGTCAAAATTTAAACAACACGCATTTGAGAAAAGATGGGAACCTGCCCAGGCAGAGGGAAGCAGTCCTGCAGAGACTGAGAAAGAAGAGAAAAGGTTCCACAGGATGGACAGAGTCCTCAAGGGACTAGGACACCTACAGAAAAGGCACTTCAAAAAAGCGAGCAAGAGGAGCCTGTGGAGCAAACAGGGTGCCCCCCCATCTGTGGAGAACATTGCCAAAGACAGGCCGCTCAGGAGTCCACCCCCCGTGGAGCTGCAGCAGAAGCCCGGGAGGTTAGTGGGAAACTCCTATCCAGAGCCCTCACTCCCAAAGGAACACAGCGTGGCAGTTTCTTCCCCACGACGGTACCTGATGGGCAAGGCTTCCAATTCAAAATCACTACCTGAGTTCATAAAGAAATGAAAAGACTTGACTTACACCATGTTTGTTTTAGAACGTGCAAACGCTAATGTGAAGGGCATGAAGGGTTCTAAACCAGCTTCACAGTCTGAAAAGAGACATCACAACCTCAGGAAGAAAAAGTCTCATTTCCAGTTGATTGCAAAGAGGCCAGGTTCCTCTGCAGTGAGGAGCACCATCAATTCCCAGGCACACAGTGCGTTTTCATCTTTAGAAGACCAAGACCTGAGTTCTAAAGAAAAACCTTTCCCAGAATTTGCTGCCTCAGAACAATCTGAAGCAAAATCATCTAAAGGAAATCAGGCTGAAACAAATGTTATTCAAGGAAGTAGCTTACGAAGCATGACTGAGTCTGAAGAAACTAAATCAGAAAATACAATCCCTGAGAATCCTGCTGCAGGTTCTGCTGTGCCTATAGCAGTTCCAACTGTTGAACAAACTGGCGAGACAGACTCAGAAAATGTCACTGAAGTCAGTGACTCCCAACACCTCCACAATGCTTACCTGGTGGTGCTTCCGGAAGGTAGAGTTCGAATCTCAGCTGGACCTGAACCTGAAGCCCCTCATCCCCAACAACAACGTGAGGAGGCTCATTTCTCACATTATCAGGACTTTGAAGATGGACTGCTTTGAGGCCCACATGCAATTGTCCTGTGCCAAGCTCATCTCCAGAACAGGTCTCCTGATGAAGCGCCTCATGAACACAGGACTCAAGGTGGCGCAGAACCAGACTGGGATCCAGACCGGTGGAAAACTGAGAACTTCCTCATTGAGACCAATGAACCCTAGAATTAACCAAAGGCTCTGTAGTATACTCAAATCATGTGTAGTATAATCTCTGCAACATAGCCCCGAAAGTTCTCAATCATTTAAGCATGATACTAGGCACTCCAATTGAGATCTTTGCGGTTTGCCACATTACTGAGCCAGACAATGATCCTGTCCATCTTTGCTTCTAAAATCAGAGACTGGACAGACCTAAAACACAGAATAGGATACAATGCATTAGGCAGGAACACATGATCGATTGCGCTAGTGTTCTTTAAGAATCTGCAAGATACTCACCTGGAAGAATGGGTTTTTGAACATTTGATTCTTTTTTTTTTAAAAATTTATTAAAATTAATATTTTATTTATTTTTTATGTGTATGAATGTACAGGTCTGCATGGGTTAGTGCACCCTTATCGTGCAATGTCTCAGGAGGGCAGAAGAGGGTGTCGAGAATTTCCCCTGGAAACTGGAGTTTTCTCCTGGAACTGGAGTTCTTGGAATTGGAGTTAAAGGTGGTTCTCAACCACCATGTGGTTGCTGTTGATACGAAACGCGGGGTCCCTGCAGAAGCAGTCGTAGTTCTTAAACTACTAGGAGGGCATCGCCCATGCCCCAACTTTTTCGTGCTTTTGTTTTGTTTTACCTTGTTTATCAAAGTCAGGATCTTGTACTCACACTACACAAGGGCTCAACCACAAAGCTACATACCACAGCTCTTAGTTTTGAGGAGTCAGTCTCACTATGTAGTCTAGGCTGGCCTAGAACTATAGGACTTCCAAGTAATCTTTATTCAGAAATTACTATTCTTCTGTAGATCAATTGCACATGGAACAAACCCAGAAAATTATGTCTTCACCTACACCCCAGATCCCTCCAAAATCTAAGGGGAGAACCAAGAGGATATGGTATGTTTTTCCACGTACATCCTTATGCTTTAGGAGCTAGGATTCATGGGAGCAGACCCCACTGGAAGGAGCTGAGTATGTAGGTAGGAGAAGGAAGATAGTTCATTCAGTGAGGATGAGAGTTTTCTGCTTCAGCATCTCAGCCCTTGCTCCCCTTAGAGCACTGCCCTTCCTCAGGTCAGCTATGTGCCTAGCCAGAGTAGGGCAGACTCACCTGGTGGCTTTGGTTGGACTTAAACTCATAGCAATTTGCATGCTTCAACTTCCAAAATGCTAGATTACATACATCAGTTATGATGCCCAACTCAAAAATAGGTTTTGAGGGGCTGAAAAGATGACTCATCAGTTAAGAACAATGACTTCTCTTGGAGAAGGCAAGATTTCAGTTTTCAGAACCCTACATGGCAGTTAAGAACTATCCATGACTCTAGTGCCAGGGTATCTGACTCCCTCTTCTAGGTTATGCAGGAATTTCATGCACTTTCACACATGCAGACAAGATACTCATACACATAAGAAAAAATAAATAAAAATTTTAAAATTAAAAGAAAAAGTGAGTTTTAAACAATTAGACTTCAGTCATCATCTTTCATGAAGGTTAATTGTGCATTCTTCATCAATGAACCCATTTTTTTCATAATTTTGTTACTTAAGAACAAAAACGTGCTTTTATTTATTCACTTAAATAATTAATATTTTGTGCTGTTTAGCTCACAAAGGAGGTTCCAGGATATGGCTGTGACAACAAAGTCATCTTGGCACTATCTGTGACTGTAAATAAAAGGTATGAGAATTTGAACTACCATTTTCTATCATCTACCACTGCAAAAAAGACAATACATACACATACGCGCAAATAAATCCCCATCTAACACGACTATTTATGAAAAACTCAATGAAACAAAAACCAAAGCCACTTTTCCTCTCTCTCTAAAAATACTGATTCCCAACGTTTTATCTCACATTATCGGCTCAAAAGACTATCCCTGCATGTAAATAATGTTAGAGACACTCTGAAATAAAAAAATAACCTTAATTCTCAAAAAAGAGACAATCTACTCCAGATGCTTATAAAGCATAGACCAGCACAAGAATCAATATTAGCAAAGATCCCTAAGAAAAAAAGCTCTAGCCCACTATCCCAGTAGAGCCATCCATACTACTTCCTTATCTTTCACTACACTCCTAGCTGTTGCTTCACTTGTGTGTAACGTTCACCATTGTAATTATTACGTATTACATGGTTTTCTACTGCATTAGTTAGATGATAGCCTGAAAAAGCAAGAATGTATTTTGAGCCTACAGCAGATAGCAGTGGTTCTCAGTGGAAGAGATATCAGGCATTCCCTACTGAGGAAAAAATACAATCCAGTACTTAAAGTAGTATACTGAGCCAGGCACTCAGGAAACTGAGGCAGGAAGGTCAGGAGTTTAAAACCACCCTCAGCCACATAGTGAGTTGAGGCCAACTGAGCTATACGAGAAGCTCTTTAAAAAATACAAAAATTAGCATGGCATTTGTGGGTAGCACACATTAATTAATCCCAGCACTTGTGGGCAGAAGCAGGCAGATATTCTGTAGGGGGGGGGGGGGGGATTCAGGGGCACCTGGTCTACATAATTAGTACCAGGCCCACTTGTGGTAACAGGAGAATCTCTAGTACCACTAAAAAAATAACAAAATTTTTTAAAAAATAACAGGTAGAGAAAAACACCAGCCAGACCAGCACTTCTACCATTTGTGTATGGGAGTTAGGAAAAAAAAAAAAAAAAGCCTGATGGCCTGCGGAGTTCTCATGTCCTGTGCGTACTAAGCTGAACTATTTCTCCCAGACACCAAGGTTTATGAAACTTCACCCTTTAATATTGTAGTCAATGGAAAACAATTAATAAATGGTAATAGAACAGCTGCTGAATTACTTGGTGACCAAGCAAAAAAGATTACCACCGTAGATCACATCTTAAAGATCAATGTCAGCAGAGTGTGGTGGCACAAGGCCTTTAATCCCAGGTACTTTGGAGGCAGAAGGCAGTGAAATCTCTTAGTTATTTCAAGGCCAACCTGCTTTACATAGCAAGGTTCCAAGCCAGCCCGTGGGTACAGGGAGACCCTGTCTAAAAAAAAATCAATTCATTTCAGTAAATGTCAAAAAAAGACAATAAATAAAAACCAACCAAATCATTATGATTAATCCATTTAATCTTCTCTTTTCTTCGCCAAAGTCTCATGTAGCAAGAGTCGGCCGGAAGCCACTACATAGCCCCATGCGGGCCGTGAAACCCGGATCCTCCTGCGTATAACGCTGCCTTTACTACTACAGATCACCGGCAGTGTACATCAGCTTTTAGAGTTAGTTTTTTCAATTTTTTGTTGTTGTATATTTTTGTCTTGTTTCACTTTGTTTTGTTTGAGACAGGCTCTCACTATGAACCCCTTGTGAGCCTGGAACTCGCTGTGTAGTCCAGGCTGGCCTCAATTTTACAGAGAGCCACCTGCCTCTGCCTATTTTTAAATTAAAAATAAAAAAAAAAAAAATTTGTTTTTATTTTAAATATCTTTTTTTTTTTTTTTTAATTATGTATATGTGTTGGGGGTGCAGGTGCCCTTTGGTGGCCAGAGGGATCAGATTTCCACTTGAACTGGAGTTACTGATTGTTTTTAGTTGCCATGTGGGGTGCTAGGAATCTAACCTGGGTCCTCGGCAAGAAAAGCAAGTGCAGAGCTGAACCGTCATTCTTAGCCCTTCATGATGTTCTCTTGTTAAAATCCTAGTATGTCATTTCATTTGTGTTTGTGTTTGATTGTGTAATAGGTGGAGGTAGTGATTCATTTTACACCAAAATAAATATGCAGTTTAGTAGTCTTTTTTAAAGAGGTTGTTTTCTTTTCATTTGTGGTAGTGTAATGTCCCATGTTCAATGTACTGACGTCATGGATGTTGTGCGAAGATAAAAGAGGGTTTTCAGAATCCCCTGGGGAGTGCAGCATTTATAGGAGGGCCGTTTGAAGCTTCCAAAATGGGTGTTTAGAACCAAACTGGGGCCCTCTTCAAGAACAACAATCGCTATTAACTGCTGAACCATATTTCTAACCTATTTTGCAATAATTTTTATTGAACTTTTCCCTCTTTCTTCACTGGTCTAAAATGCTGTCTTTATCTGGACTCTCATACATTGATCCTGCTGTTTGTCCTGTACAAATAACAGGATCATGCTACTTCATCCCAGTTGCTTTGTGCATTAACTGAAATCTCAGTTGCTGAATAACTCATTCTACCTTTGTTGGGCCAAGATCCTTCCTGATTTTTTTTTTATATATTCATATGTATACACTTAACAAAGTATCCTCTAATTAGTTATTAGTTTGTAAAGAAAAAAAAATGAATAGCCAAGGCATGGTGTCACATGCTTTAATCCTAGCACTTGGGAGACAGAGGCAAGTGATCTTTCTGAGTTCAAGCCAGCCTGGTCTACAGAAGGAGTTCCAGGACAGCTGAGGCTACAGGAAATCCCTGTCCCAAAAAACCAAGAACACAAAAAAATTGAAATAGGTTTTCACATAGTTTTTATTGGTTACTGTGATCTGCCACACTTCAAAATCATGCAATACACCATCATTGCAAGGAGGCAGAGGCCCTCGACTACTATAGATAAATCCCAAGCCCTGTCTTATTATTACTATGTTTTTCATTTTGTTTCTTTTTTAATTATTATGTTTTATCTGTATGGAGTGTTATACCCCTAAATCTACATAAAAGCACCTGTGTTGTATCAAGTCTTGGAAACTCACTCTATAGACCAGGCTGGGTTGAAACTCACAGAGATCCACCGCCACTGCCTCCTAGTGATGAGATTAAAGGCTGTGCACCACTGCCCTGTACTAAAGAAGGTTCATAGATGCCAGTGCTGGGAATCAAACCAAGGTCCTCTGCAAGAGCAGTCCATGCTCTTAGCCGCTGAGCCATCTCTCTGCCCCCAAAAGGTTATTTTTATGTCCATTAGTTTGTCTGTGTGAGTGTTCTGTCCCATGTTTGCAGGTGCCTATGGAGGCCAGAAGAAGGTGTTGAATCCCCTTGAGCTGGAATAATAGGCAGTTGTGAGGTGCCTGATGTGGATGCTGGGAACTGACCTTAGGTCCTCTGGAAAGAGCAGAAGGTGCTCTGAACTCTAGCTGTGTTTTTAATGTAAATTTTTATTAAGCATGCATGCAACAAAAGGTGTTTAATCCCAGCACTCAGGAGACAGAAACAAGCAGATAGATCTCTGTGAGTTGAAGGATGGCCTAGTCTACATAGCAAGTTCCAAGCCAGCCAAAGCTACATAGTAAAACCCTGTCTCAAAAAAGAATTTTTTTTTTATTGTGGTGTTTTTGAGACAGAGTAACCCTGGTAGTCCACCCAGCTGGCTTGAGAACCTCTCTGTAGGCCAGGCCTGGCCTTGAACACACAAAGATTCGCCTGCCTCTGCCTCCCAATCCTAAATGCTAGGATTAAAAGCACCACCACACCTGGCATGATTTCTTCCTTGTTTAAAAAATGTATTTTTATGTTTGTAGGTTTAGCCTGCTTGTATGTAAGTGAACCCTTGTTGTGCAATGTCCATATAAATTAGATAAAATTCAGCAAATTATTTCTAATAAAAACATTAAATTTGAAAATTAATATTCTTAACTTCATTAAAGTATCTATCATAAGCCTAAACAATGGTGTTATTTGAAATTTAAGAGAAAGAACTAATATGCTTTTGGTTTAAAAAAAAAAATAATTTGATTTATTATTTGATTTCGGAGCATCAGATCCCCTGAAACTGGAGTTAAGGACATTTCTTAGCCACCATGTTGGTGTTAGGAACTGAACCCAGGTTCCGCGGTAGAGCAGCCATGCTCTTACCTCTGAGCCAATCTCTCAGCCTGTATTTCCTCTTAGTTCCTCACAGAAGAATGCAATATTTTTTAATCACACAGAACTTACACATCTTCAGTTAAATTTATGCTGAAATACTTTCTACATTGCTATTGCAAACAGGATCTTCCTTCCGGTTCCTAGTTCATATTGGACGTACATGAGAAAGTCACTGTGCTTGGCATGCTGATCCTTCATTGTGGACTAGCCTACTCTCCTGAATCCTCACATTACTTCTGATAGCATTTTCATTGATTTTCTTGGGCTTTTCGTTGTTGTTTCAAATGCAAATAAAAGTTTTTGTCCTCTTCCAACACTTCTGCACCATTTGTATTCCTTATTGCATGGGGGGACCTTCTCAAGGATGCCCCGTAGCAGTGATGAACGGAAAGGTGGCTCAGGGGTTAAGAGCACTTACTCTCTTCCAGAGGGCCCAGATACAATTCCCAGCACCAACATAGCTACTCTGTCACCCTCTTCCCACCTTTTTGGGCATTACATACACCAGTAAACATATCAGCAATTAAAATACTTGTACAAATCAAAATAAATCATTTTTGAAAAAGCATATAGCTCTTGCTCTTAATTTTCAAATAATACCATTGCTTAGGCTTCTGATAGATACTTTAATGAAGTTAAGAATATTAATTTGGGGCTGGAGAGATGGCCTAGTGGTTAAGAGCACCGACCGCTCTTACAGAGGACCCGGGTTCGATCCCCAGCACCCACATGGCGGCCGAGAATTGTCTGAAATTCCAATTCCAGGAGAACTCCAGTTCCAGGGGAATCCGACACCCTCTTCTGAACTCTGCGGCATTGCAGGACACGGGTGCACAAACTTGCATGCAGACAGTACATTCATACACATACAGAAATAAATAAAATAAAAATAAAAAATAAAAAAAGAGAAAAGCACACCGAACTCAAAGTGTCAATTCAAATAGAAACCAACCCTCACTACTAGTAACCATACTCCTGCTTATTAAACCCCATAAAGGGAAACCCTAAACAATAATGGGGCCCTTGAGAACTCTCATTCCTGACAGTGCTTTTCTTTCTGGTCTCTACTATTCACTTTTAAATAGACTTTCTTTGTTACTTTGCAATCTGTGTACACATTCATTTTAATTCATTGAATAGAATATCTGCTTTTATCACTTATACTTAATAGTTTACTAGATATAATAGGAAAAAATGTTTATGTAGAAAATTCCAAGTAAACTCAAAAATTATTTCTGAAATGAAGAATTAAGTTTGGGATTTCATCGCATACCATATTAGGATTCAAAAATCAATGGTATTTATATGTATTGATGTTACCGGTTTATAGTAAAACATGGAAAATAGAAATTAAATAATGAGTATTAGTTCAAATAAAGTGAAATATTAGTTATGAATCCAATAAAACATATAAGAGGTTTATGTAGGTATTTGTAAGCACATAATAAAATCCATAAAATACAGAATGAAGTAAATAGTTATATAATGTAAATGTACTGGAAGTCTTTTTAGAACTATTTTTTTTTATTTCTGTATGTGTATGAATGTACTGTCTGCATGTAAGTTTGTGCACCCGTGTCGTGCAATGCTGCAGAGGTCAGAAGAGGGTGTCGGATTCCCTTGGAACTGGAGTTCTCCTGGAATTGGAGTTTCAGACGGTTCTTGGCCACCATGTGGGTGCTGGGGATCAAACCTGGGTCCTCTGTAAGAGTGGTCGGCGCTCTTAACCGCTAGGCCATCTCTCCAATCCTGGAAGTCTTTTTATAATTAAGACGTTAATGTTACATTTTGTGTGTGTGTGTGTGTTGATTATCACAAGACATATGTTCAATCAAAGAAAATATAAATGGAAACTGTACAACTTCCAGAAGAAAAAATTGGAAGAAACACCTTTCACATTGACCTTGACAATGATTTTCATGACATTTCATTAAAATTTAAGGTTATTGGCAGAAAGGAGAAACTGGGTTTACACATGTAGTCACATATACAATCACGCATTGGTGGCATTATTCATAATAACAAAAAGATGAACACCACCCAAATTTAATTCAGTTGATCAGTAGATTAACAAATGATATCTATACAATGAGTAATTACATAAAATAGAAAGGGACATGTTATGAAAGATCAGTTCAAAATAAGACATGAACTAATGCAAGATGTGAAACTCTGAAACTGCAAAGAAAAGACACTTCAATCTAAAGATACAGGCAGTGAGTTTTTGAATAGGACTCCTGTAGCTCAGGAAATGTTACCAAATGGGATTGTAACAAGTTAAATAGCTTCAGTAGAAGAAACAATTACCAGAGTGAAGAGACAGACATCTACAAATGGGAGAAATCTTTGCTAATTTATACACATTGTAAATTGTCAGGAAATACTTCAGCACAGGAATATCTTGTTCTGGAAGCATTTGTTAAAAGATTGCCATTACTCCATTTGACTACTGTTCTACCTTTTAAAAATCAGTTGTCTACATTTGTTTTTAGTATCTATGAATTTTCTGTTCATCTGACAGGAGATAAGAAGTCCTAAACAGCAAAAATCAATTCAATCAACACATGTGTAAAAGAATTGAAAAGGCAATTCTCTAATGAAACACAGGCATGGTGGTACATGCCTGTAATCACACTTGAGAGACTAGTACCAGACTGGGTTACATAGAAAGTCCAACAAAATAACGAAGCAAACACACAAACAAAATTACAAATGGATAATATATAAGAAACTTGTTCAACATCCTTAGCTAACATAGAAATGCAAATCAGGACAATACTGAGATTCTATCTCACCTGTCAGGGCAGTTATAATCAAGAAAACAAGCAGATATAATTCTTATACACAACTTTATAATCCTTTATACATAAACTATTTTTCTCTAGCAGCTTCCAGTACCCCCTCTTTGTTCTGTACATTTAGTATATTTACTATGATATGCCATAGGGTTCTGTTCCGGTACTGTCAATTTCCTATTCCATGTGCTTCTTGAATATGTGTAGGTGTGTCTTTCATTGATTTAGGGAATTTTTCTTCTCTAACCCCGTTGAACATCTGATTAATGCCATTGGTCTGAGATTCTTCTTCTTCCTCTATGCCTATGATGCATAGATTTGGTCTTTTCATGGTGTTCCACATGTCCTACTTACTCAATGCCGTTTTTTTTTTTTTAATTGATATTGCATAGTCTTTGCTTGAGGAGTCTAGCTCTTCAATGTTGTCATTCAGTCTTCTGTTTTATTCATTCTACTTATGAGACTTTCTCCTGTTGTTTCAAATTGACTTGTTGATTTCTTTCAATCCCATCTTCATTTTGGCTTTGGTTTTATTCAATATTTCCTATCTCTTTTGTGAATTTACTTTTTTATTTATGTTTTTGTATGTGTATGTATGTACTGTCTGTGTGTTGGTTTGTGCGCCCGTGTCATGCAATGTCGCGGAGGTCAGATGAGGGTGTCAGATTCCTTTGGAACTGGAGTTAAAGACGGTTTTTCAGCTGCCATGTGGGTGCTGGGGATCGAACCCGGGTCCTCTGCAAGAGCGAGTCTTAATTGTTTTTGTTATTTTGTTCAGCCATGTATTTATATTGAGTTTCCAGCGCAAGTTTATGCTTATCCTCTTTTTGAGTTCTTTGAGTTGTTTGTGTTTTCTTTGAGTTCTTTGATAATGTTTATAATTGTTCTCTTAAATTCTGCATCATGAGGCTCCTCAAGATGATTCTCATTGTAGTACAGAGAGGAACATAGGCATCTGGCAGGCCCTAACCTGGGAACTGTTTGGAGACTGATTCCTGATAGTTGAGGGAGAGTAGGCCTTACTTATGATCTCTAGATAGGCTGACTAGACTCCAGTGGATAAACTTGCACCCAAGGAGATCTGGATACAAATGCTTGACCAGATGGGACTTAACATGTGTAGCAGAATACATGAGGAATGGTGTGCGGTGGGGAATTGATGGGAAACAGGGACTAAATTTGATTAAGAATTTCTATGAAATACACAAAAGATCAATAAAAATATTTCAAAAAAGAACAAACAACAAAAAATTCAGGCTAGGATATGAAGGAAACAGATGGCTAAAGGCTGCTTGTTGGAATGTAAAGCAACAGGGCCATGTGGGTTCCTTCATATGTGGCACCTGTATGTTTTTAAATCACATGATAGTAGAAGGGGTACAGTTTGGGGAATCGTAAGGGAGGAGAGGAGGACAAGAGAAAGTTATAAATGGATGAATATATAATCAAAGCATATCATGTATGCTGTGAAAATGCCATAACGAAATCCACCATTTTGTATGATTAGTATACATCAATAAAATCTGAAATGTGTATCCCCTACAATGGGATATATATTATATATATATATATATATATATATATATATATATATTGAACTAAAAATTGAAAGACAACATAATTTGCCTGGTAGGTAGAAACTATGATTTTAAAATATGATTAAACAATTGAATGCTCAAATAATATTAAAGGAGATGGGTAATTTATTTAAAGGAGATGGGTAATAAATGGTAATATAGATAAAGAGTATTTATCTTTATTAGGTATCAATGGATTTAAAAATAGGTTGAGTATTTTTAATAACATGCAGGAGGTAAAACTAAGATTTTTGCATATTGAATTGCTTGAAAAATATTGAGAAATTTTCTTATAGCATTAGTAAAGTAAGTTTTCCCATTCTCAAGTACTTGAAATTAGTTCCAAGCTATGTTCCAAAGCAGTTGTATAAATTTCCAGCCTTTGGCACAGCATGGAAAAGCCCACACATAAGAACAGCAGCAGCAGGTGGCAAGAAGTGGGAAGTTCTGTGCTTACAAATGTTCATGGGAGGCTAAAATATAGAACAGGTTGTGCCCTGATACAGTACTGCTGAGACTAGTTGCGGTGTTGTTTGGTTTAATTTCTACATCTCTGCAAAACTTTTTTTAGCTAAATTACTGATTTTGAGAGAGAGAGAGAGAGAGAGAGAGAGAGAGAGAGAGAGAGAGAGAGAGAGAATTAATGGCACTGATTTTACTCTTTCAAAATGTCACATTGGACCTGTGAGATGAGATACTGTCATGTCTTGAGATCACCCCACTTGAACAATTTGTAATAGGGGTTTTGTGGTTGGGTCCATATAGTTCAACTAGAACTCAAATGCCACTCCTGAATTCTGTGGGATGGAGCAGCCTGTACTGCTCTTCTACATTCCCCTTGGCATTAGTACCAACTTTTTAACTCTGCAGCTTGCCAGAAATACTGTAAGATTTTAAATGTTGTATCCTAATCTGAACCCAACATGTGCTTTCATTAGGAATCCACTCCCATAAAGGATGCAAAAGGCGATCAGCATTTCCATTTTACCCCTGTGCCCACATAGACACAAAAGTACACTGAATTGGATACGATAAGCAAAACTGATGTTTTTAAGAATGATAATTTCTAGGTATTCAAAGATCTCATTTTCATGACTTAGGACAAAGTAAAGAGATGCAAATGCTCTGAAGCATTGATTTGGCTTTTGAGGTCTACTCATGGCCTCAGTGGTACTGGAAAAAATATCACAAATATTTTTGGTAAACTTGGTAGGCATGTACTATGAATGAGAACTTTATATTGAAAGATTGTTTCTGAAGTGTCCTCGTTTGGAGATAACCTCATAGATAACTCAGTTTGGGAGCTGGAATCCTAAAGCCATCGTGCCATTTTCTTATATGTACTTTTTTAAAATTTATTTATTTATTTATTTATTTATTTATTTATTTATTTATTTTGGTGTACGAATGTACTGTCTGCATTCAAGTCTGTGCACCTGTGTCGTGCAATGCTGCGGAGGTCAGAAGAGGGTGTCGGATTCCCCTGGAACTGGAGTTCTCCTGGAATTGTAGTTACAGACGGTTCTCAGCCACCATGTGGGTGCTGGGGATCGAACCTGGGTCCTCTGCAAGAGCAGTCGGTGCTCTTAACCGCTAGGCCATCTCTCCAGCTCGATCTTGCCATTTTCAAGAAGTTGTCTTGGAGCACAAACTAGGAGCCTCTCCAAACTAACTTCATTTAGCTGAGTTATGTTGATGAATAATGAAGATGGATTTAGGTTCTATTAGAATTAAAAGATCTGGATTATGGCCAAATGCAGATAGGGTGATAAAATTAACTCATGAAATCCACCTGTGCCCCTTTTCTAAGCCTAGGGAACAATCTGCGGAAGAGGGGGCGTGGTAGAATGTAAAGGCTGCGATTGGGGTGAACGGTGAAACTACAGAGATGTAGTCTGGACACTCATTTGATCAACTTGATTGAACAAACAACCTGTCACCCCTCACTGAATGGTGGGACTGTGGGGGTTTGGGCACAACAGTCTGTAGATTGGTTTTGCATGAAGGATGCTTATACTCATGGATTATCACTTATAGCTAAAAAATGAAAAAAAAAAAACCTGAAAGATGCAGGACAGTTATGGCAGAATACATGATCTGGGATGGGGGGGGTGGGGGAGGAAAGGAAAGGGAAATATGCCTGATCTGAATTGGAAAATGATGTACAAAATGCACAAACCATCAATAAAAATTAAATTAAAAAAAAGAAACATGAAAAAAAAAATAAAATAAAATACAGTGATGCTTTAAAAAAAAAAGAAAACATGTTTTTAAAGCATCGTTAATAAGTGATACTTTAGTTTGCCTATAACTTGCTTTAAAATAAAACTTTTAAACAAAACTTTTAATGAGAGTTTTGAAATCCAGAATTTGCAAGCCTCTTGCTTAATATTAATGTTCCTTCACATTTTAAAGATCATCCTACTAAATTAAGTATCAATATCTATTAAATCCGTATTAGTGTTATCCAAAAAGAATTAATGGTGGTGGAGAAAGAGAGGGGTGTGAGAGAGAAAAACAGAGAGAGTGGAGGTAAGGGAATAGAGGGGGAGAAGAGAAGGGGAAAGAAAAAAGGAAGTGAACAGAGTTCAGGAGGGCCAAATTAAAAGTTGGATTTTTGGTGGACCTTCCCAACCAGTTTGCCTATGTACGTACCAGTTTTCTCTACAAAAACTCCTCCACACAGATACAAACCCAAAATAGAGCTTTACCAGCTTTCTAGGTAACCCTGACAGGTTGAGATCTAAAATCAACCGTCACAAATCCAGTTAAGTAGTTTAAATGTAAAATATATGCCTGATATTTGTTATTCACTCCAAGTGAGGGTATATATCTGTTCTTGGTTTTCTTCTGCCTTACTTTTCATAAAAGTTTTATAAATGACTTCTGCACCCTTTCCCTTCTATTCTACCCACAAATTACTTACACATTCCAGAACTGATCTGACTTCCTACTCTACTACTCAAAAGCCTCCTGATTTTCCATAATACATTAACTGAGGCATATTCTTATGTAATTGGTACTCTTAAAATCTAATCTATAAAGTTTTACAAAGAATTTGTATGATACAGTATTAATGAGGAAATTTTTAAAGCAGTAAACAATGCTTGGTACTAAAATACCAGCTAATTACCCATGAGTGAGAAGGTTTTAGGCTTTAGTGAGTTAATTAAAGTGACATAACACTACATTCTCCTCTCAATATATATGCTTATATCCAAAGACAAAAGCTTGTGTATACTTTACACTCATTTCTAACAATTTGCTTGTGTATCATATTCCCCCACAAATAAGTGGCATTTTATATTTATTTAATCGAATTTATCAAGATTGGCCTAGAGAAAAAAAAGTCAAAACTGTATAGATTTATTGCAGGAATAGTGGAAAAATCAAGTGAATAAAAACTACTCATGGATAAATAATTAAAACACATTTGTGTATCATTCATAATTTTAAGACCAGGAAAAGAAATAAAATTTGGTGGGATGGGGCAGCCATTTTCTACCTATCAAAAACAAGATGCTCATTTTTTTGCCAAAATATGTCCCCTAGTTTGTTCAAGTTATATAATAAGATTTGTCATAGCTTCTGTGCTATTCTTTAACTTTGTAATTTCTACAGTGAGCACTATCTTCTTCTTAAAACTTGTGTGATAGTTAAGCCAAGGAAATCATTATAAATCTCCATCCAAGCCTGAGAAACACTATAGCCAATGCTCTGGGTTATCTTAAAGAACTTGACAATAAGTCCCTATTCCTAAATACACCACATATTCGCATCATAGAAAATGGAGAAATTAAGCTTGTACATACCTAGAAGTTTCATCCATACCAGTAGCTTACCTTGTGCTAGAAGGTTCTATTCATGGTTCCAAAAGAGAAAAGAAATCATCAATCTTATCCAACTGTAAACCCTGGGAGTTACAATAATGACTGGCCTGGTAAGACCTGCCCATGAGTGCAATAGTGGTATACATGTATAAGAAATAATAAAACACTTTCTTATTGGATTTAAGATCCACTCCACAAGATAAAACTCATATCTGGCACCATTATCCAGGGCAAGAAGACACTGTGGCTAGACAGATCATAGGCCCGAGGAGAAACTTACTCCTGTTAGTCTACTAAATGGATATAGCATTAAATCAGATCCCAAGGATTTATTTTTATACCCATATATTAGTGCATCTCTCAATCAGCATAAAAGACGTTTCTTTTTGCAGTACCTGGCCATTAACATGGAGACTCACAACTGGTTAAGGTACAGAGAGTAAGAGACTAGAGAATCCTCAGCTTTAAATGGGACATTTCTATCAATCATCCCCTCATTCCAAAGCTCAGGAATCACAGAAAATATGGTAGAAAGATTGTAAGGGAAAGAGGCAGAGAAAGAATGGAATGGAACAATGTTCTGGATACAACAGGGCAGTTGCACATATGACCTCACAGCAGTTATGACAGCATGCACAAGACCTGAGCAAGCTCGAGCTGGATACAATCCTAGCATGAAGGAAGTGGGTTTTAGAAGGAATATACCTACCTCACCACTGGACAGGAGAAATTCAATTATAAGGCCTTGCTGCTGGAGAGAGCCACAGAGGAAACCAGCCCATCGATGTGTGTAGTACGGGAATATGGGCAGTACTGGGTTTAGGTCAGACAATGGAAGGAAATGGATAGTTCATGGAAAAAGCTCAGGAGGATATTAATTTCCTTATCTGGTGATTCAGCTGGATTGTGTGGGACTTAGTGAAGTAGTGTGGGTGTTAGATGTTATCAGTAACCTGTCCAGAGACAGGAATTTGAAGTTCAACAATGAGTTCTGACCAAGAATGGTTGGAAGCAGCAGATTGGAGCCATTTTGCTGGAGATAATTATTGAGACTTCTGCTTATGGAGGCAAATTTCTACTAAAGGCAATTGTTTCCAATTGGAAACAATTGCCTTTAGTAGGATCTATGCATGAAGGGAAAAAAATTGTTACAGGAACACAGCAATGCTCTTTCTTAACTCTTATTATCTGATCAGCTTTTTTTATTATAATGTGTCATCTTTTCCCGACTTTAGATGATTGTCTAGTGCAAGATGGTGCTTAAGATAGACAAAAAGAATGTTTTCAACAATACTCATCTGAGTGCACTGTATGTGTGGTTCCTGTATTTTGCTTCTGGCACACCTAAATGTTCATAAAATAACAATTTTTATAATTGTTGAGATAACTCCACAAATATTCAATCGATTTCTTTTTTCCAGAATTTTAGAAAAATAAAAGTTCAAACTAGAAGAAAAGCTGTTTGTTACTCATACCTTTTTTGAAAAATGTCTCAAACTCTTCTTTGGGAAATAGAAGCAAAACCAATTCAGTCACCTCAGAGTACCTTCTGAGAACAACCATCACAGTCATAACATTCTGTATTGGCCTCTGATACATGTATCTCATTAGTAAAACTCACTGTTTTAAATTTTCAGGTTTGAATATAAGCAAAAGTGAGACAACAAATGAAGCTTCATTAAAGCCGTCTCGCAGATCCTTGCCTTGCCTGGCCCAGAGCTGCGCTCGTTCAGAAATCTTGAGCCAATCTACTTCGCTCTTCCAGTCAACCGAGAGTGAATCTCAGGCTCCCACTTCTGTGACCTTTCTCTCTGCTGAGAAATCTGAACAAGGTGAGCATCAATACCTACTATTCTTGTTAAACTTAAAAATATGAGAGTGTTTAGTAATTGACTCCTTCCTAAGTTGTTCCATTCAGTCAGCAATTATTGAGTTCTTCAGAAATAGGCTGCATAATAGAGAGACCAGTACCAGGTACCAGTTATGGGAAAGGCTATCTGTCAGCCAGATGTGTATTTACTTCTGCCTTGTCCTTCAGGTGACCAAAGCCATAGAAATCTGCACCTTATACTGTCTGTTTTAAGGGGAAGACAGACCAAATTCGTGAATCCTCAGTTCATAGGGCCCCTGCTTTTATGTCTCTGTTACTGGGAAATAGCATCCTGAGGCGTACTTTGTTACCACTGTTCAAAAATGTTTCAGTAATAAATAATTTTGTTTCTTAAAGTGAAACACCACCATAAGATAGTTTAAGGAATCCTACTCAGAAATGAAGAAAAATATACACTACCACAACAACTCAGAATATATTAAATCCATCTAGAAAATTTGATATGTAATAATCAGGAATATATCAAATATTTATTCAGTAAGTCATTAAAACCCTAGGATAAAAAGAGAGAAAGAAAAGTGTTCTAAACAACCTTGAAAAAATAAAAAAATAGGAGAAATTACTATATACCTTTACATTGTAACCCTACATGTAAGTGATCCTAATTCTGAAATAAGGATATAAATAGACTCATCTAGTTAAGAAAGATCTAGTGCCTCCTGTCAGTAGGAAACTCACATAATTGACAGATAACCATACACTAAAATTGAAAGAATGGAAAAGTGTGTTACAAAGAAACAGAACTTCAAAGTAATTAATATTTAACTACCTTCATATCAAAAAAGGCAGATTTCCAGTCAAAATTAGAAGAAATAAAGGGGCTCACATTTATTAAACCGTATTTCTATAAAGAATATATAAGAGATAGCCTAGCGGTTAAGAGCACCAACTGCTCTTGTAGAGGACCGGGGTTCTATCCCCGGCACCCACATGGTGGCTGAGAACCGTCTTTAGCTCCAGTTCCAGGGGAATCCGACACCCTCTTCTGACCTCCGCAGCATTGCACGACACGGGTGCACAAACCTACATGCGGACAGTACATTCATACACATAAAAAAATAAATAAAATTTTAAAAAACAAACAAAAAACATATATAAATGAACTATTGGCCCATAAAAGCATATGAAACAAAAGTTTTTGAATATAAAGGGATAGACAGGTTCATTTACTCATAATAGAAGAATTCCCTACCCCACTATGTCAAAGTAAGGTCATCCAAAGAACAACACAATAACCACCAGTAACACCAACAACAGCTTTAGAAATAAACTGCAGAAGAGATCAAACATAATTACTAGACATTTTTGTAATATCGCATTCAAAAGTCATGTAATAGACATTGTTTTAGCAATTTGTGAAACTTTCTTCAGGTATACTTAAAATTTCAGGCCATGAAACATATCTTAACAGAGATGAGCATGGTGATGCACATCTTTAATCCCAGCACTCAGGAGGCAGAATTGATCTCTGTGAGATCAACACCAACCTACCTAATCTACATAGTGAGTTTCACATCACCTGAGGCTACAGGGAGACCTCAATAAAAGTCTTAACAAATTCCAAAAAAAACTTTACCTCTGTCTTATAAAATCCTAATCAACAACAAAAAGAACTGAAAAATCTATACGAATAAAAATTTAAATACCTCTGTATTTTCAGTGGCACACTGGAAAAACAGGCAAATTTTTAAATGTTAAAATCAAATGAAGCTGGAAACATTACATAGCAGATTCTGTGGGATTTGCAGAGTGAAATGTGTTGTAACATAAAGTTTTTGTCTATGAGTGTTCATATTGACAAATCAGACCCATTTCCAATAAACTGCCTATGATGCATTCCACAGTTTTCAAACAGCAAGAATAAGCCAAACCTCAATAAATAAAGGGCATGGTGGAAATGAAACAGTGATTTAGTGGATAGAACAAAGAATCAGTGAAATAGTTGTTTCTTTGGAAAAAATGTGAATAAGATCGACAAAATCTTAGTCAAACTAACCAAAATGGTGACATGAATAATAAAATTAAGGAAAAAGGAATATCACAAAAAATAACATGAAGGCTGTGGAATCATTAGTGAATAATTGGAAAATCTAGAAAAAACATAACTTCTAGACATGTGTATGACAGTGAAATTGAATGAAGAGTGTATAAAAACACCTAAACATATCAGTAGTAAGCAATGTGATTAAATTAATAATAAAACCATTATTCTTTGGAGGGGAATAATAGACAGGACTGACTATTGCACTTTATCAGAACATTAAATTAGAACTAATACCAATGTCACTCAATTTATAAGCCTTAACATATAAAGAGAAGCATTGCTTCACATTCATTCTAAGAAAGTGATTTTACTTTATAACAAACCTGGATAAGGACAGACCCGTAAAGAAAAAGTAATTTCTTTGATGAATGTAGATGTAAAATCATTCGCAAAATACTAACAAACCAAATTCAACAATACATACTAAGATTACCATGAATAATGACTGAAAGTTTATTTCATTGTAATGATGCAAGGATGGTTCAACAAATGCAAATCAATAAATGTAATGTAGCAAGCAAATAACATTAAAAAGATAAATCTGGGGTTGGAGAGATGGCCTAGCAGTTAACTGCTCTTGCAGAGGACGCGGTTTCGATCCCCAGCACCCACATGGCGGCCAAGAACCGTCTGAAACTCCAATTCCAGGAGAACTCCAGTTCCAGGGGAATCCGGCACCCTCTTCTGACCTCCACGGCATTGCACAACACGGGTGCACAGACTCACATGCAGACAGTACATTCATACACATAAAAAGTAAATAAAATAAAAAACATAAATCTCCCCATCATCTTGATAGATGCAAAAAAGGCCTTTGACGACAATTTCAAGACCCATTAATCATGAACACCCTTAAAAATTAGGAATAGACAGAATATAACTTATACCATAAAGACTATATTTGACAAAGATACTAAATATAGTTTACTGAATGGGGCAAAGGGAAAGCATATCTCTGAAATCCGAATGAGAAAGGTGTTTGCTTCTACCTATGCTTAGTCACTGAAGTGCTTTTAATCAGAGGCAGAGCAACAGAAAAAAATAAAAGAAGGAAAGAAAGCACAAAATTGAAATATGTCAAATCATCCCATTTAGCAATGATACACTTTTATGTAAACAATCTACCAGAATATTCTTAGATCTCTTAAATAGTTCAGTAAAGTAGTACAGTTCCAGGCAAACATACATAACCCAGTATCTTTTTCTATATAACAATAATAAACTTAATGAGAAGGAAATTAGGAAAACTACATCCAGCAAGTAGTAGAGAGGAATTTTTTTTGTCTATTGAGACAGGGTCTCCCTGTAGCCCCAGCTGTCCTGGAACTCACTCTGTAGACCAGGCTGGCCTTGAACTCACAGAGATCCACCTGCCCAGGCCTCCCGAGTGCTAGGATTAAAGGTATGCGCCACCATGCCCGGCTAGTATTGATTTTTTTTTCTAATTTTTATGTGTGTATGAATGTACTATCTGCATGTAGGTTTGTGCACCTATGTAGTGCAATGCTGTGGAGGTCAGAAGAGGGTATTGTATTCCCCTGGAACCGGAGTTGAAGACGGTCTCAGCCGCCATGTAGGTGCTGAGGATCAAAACCGGGTTCTCTGCAAGAGCAGTCGGCGCTCTTAACCGCTAGGCCATCTCTCCAGCTCGAGAGAGAGAGAGAGAGAGAGAGAGAGAGAGAGAGAGAGAGAGAGAAATTTCTAAACAGCAGCTCTAGCCAAGGAGCAGGTGACAGTTAATGGCTGGTGGCAGTTAATGGCTGCGGAAGAAAGGAGCATCACTTTGCTTTAGAGTGTGGCCACTAGGAGGTTCTCATAGGCAGTGGGTGACTCCCACCCATGGGTAAATGGGCAGCAGTAATAGAACTCAATGAGTTAAAATTCATAAATAAACAAATACATAAAGAGGACAGGAAGCTGGGAGGGCGATGGGATGAGAGGAGATTTTGCGTGGATGTGATCTAGATTCACTAGATGCGTGTATGAAAATTCGCACAGTATTAAAAAAAAGAAACTGAAATTTAAGAGAAATACATAGGAATAAGCCTAAAAACACAGGAATTAAACTGTCCAAGAAGTGGATGGAGAGAATGGCTCAGAATTTAAGAGCTCCTGTTCCATCTCTGTACACTGTCTGTAACTCTAGTTCCTGGGGATTCACTGCCCTCTTCTGACCATAGTAGGCACTGCACTTCACTACAGGGATGCACTTACAAACAGGCAGGCAATGCACCCATACACATAAAATAAAAATAGATAAATAAAAAAGTTAAAGTTAACGAAGATGGTGAAATGACTCTGTAATGAAAACCTTAAAACTGTAAAATAAAAAGATCTCCCTTAGGGATCCATTTGCAGACTTAATGCTTTTTGTTTGTTTGTTTTCGATTTTTATTAAAATGCTTGGGATACAGACCGACCTTTTGTAAATGACAGTTTTACTCTTGCTGGAATAGGTTACATGTGCACTCTGCTAAGACAGAATGAAGAGTCTCAATTCCTGGAGTCCTGCACAAGGCCCTGGCGGAGCTATGTTCCTTGAAGCAGCTTTCTTAGCTCCCTTATTTTAGGAGCAACACTCTGGGGGCAGGAAACAGACTGGTGCCACTCTGCAGTCACCTTTCTCCAGTTGCCAGAATAAATCACTTTCACACAAGAGCTGCCCTGGGGAAATCCCATAGTTTTCTAGATTGCTACAGAGAGATTAACTGCAAACAGAGAAAACACAAATAAGGAAACTAACACTGAGGCAATCACACCTGTCACGTTCCTGGTCAGAGAAACATGGGCAGCCTTTAGTAGTACTCACCTAGTTCATCCACCTGAGGCTTTAACAACCCTTTCCACATCTGTTCTGTCTCAGTCCAGCTGTGCTTGCCAGACAGATCCCTCACCAGGCCTATGCACTCACGGCCCTGCACTGCAAAAGAACACTGCCCCAGCAGGACAGTGGTCTAACAATAAGAACTCACTCCCCAGGAGTGTGTTGCTCACAATCCCCAGCCTCTCACTGAACACAAGTCCTCCGAAAAGAAGCATCATTATCATAATTTTCACTGAAGGAAACTACCTCTCACCTTTCATTAAATGAAGTAATAAAGACACCCTCCATCTTTAAGCCCTATCTTTTCTTTTCATCTCTACTACAGGAGTATAAGTTAACATCACGAAAACCCAGTTTCACATGTGGCACTGAGAACACGAAATGCTATAAAAATCCACTCGCACTCCCATGAGCAGCTGCTCCTTCCACACTGGCTTTGCTGCCTTTGAGCCAGACCTAAGTCCTACACTCGGTGTTTTCTCTGTTTATTTCTGGAATGGAGAAAAGCAATTTCATACCACACCCTGCCCCAACCTGGAAAAGTTTCAGATGTCAACCTTTAAACAGCAACAAAATAGATAACCAGTAAGGTTAAAAAAAAGAGCTCATGAACAGCCCAAGAGAGAAACCAAATTCTGGGAATGGAAAACTTAGAGCCCACTGACAAAGTTATTCCTAGGTTCCTTCGGTGCCAGCTACCGCCACAGATGGCTAAGTTCTCAACTCCCAGAATTAAGAGCTGTTGACTTTGCCCTATGCCTTCTATTCAGAACACTCTCCCCTTAGAATCTATACAAAGTATCTGACTCTAACCACTGGACTCTATGAGGCATGTTCGCAACTCTTTTATGAGGCTAAGGTCTCTTTTACAAGTGACAATGAAAAGGGAAGTTGCTGCAGAGAGAAATGACAGCACAACAGCAGGAAACCCAAGTGCTCAAACTGGTAACTTTGTAAGGAAAAGTAATACAGTAACAATAACTTGCCTTACATTCACCCTTCCAGTGAACAATGCGCTGCTCACTCCAAGACGATGGGTGCCCCTTACCACAGTGGAAACCTGCCACAATTGCAAGGCCAGAGCTCTGTCCTTTCCTAGGTCTCCCTGCACATAGATACCACCTCCAAGGCAGTTACATACACAAGAGAGCTCTGTCCTCCAATGTGTATCTGTTCGTAATTTTATGAAATATCTAAATTCCACTTACTGGTTAAAAAACAACAACAGAAAAGAATAGAAAACTCTAGACCAAGTAAATATTGAGCTCAAAAAAGTTAGAGGAGGGTTACCAATTACATTAACAAAACTTTTTTTTTTTTTTTGTATTTTTGAGACAGGGTCTCCCTTTAGTCCCAGCTGGCCTGGACCTCACTCTGCAGACCAGGCTGGCCTTGAACTCACAGAGATCTGCCTGCTTCTGCCTCCCAAGTGCTAGGATTGAAGGTGTGCTCCACCAAGCCTGGCCCACAACACTTTCTTTAAAAAATAGAATCACTTTCTTTTGAAATCAACCACAGTGGTGAGATGTGTTTTTCCTTTCTTTTTTCATGCCCTTTAGGATTTTCCACATTGTATATATGCCAGACATTTTCAAACATTCACATATTATAACTCTTTGTGAATTTCTGACATATCTAAGATGTTTGTGTTTTTCATACACACTGTGAAGTTTTGACAGTGAATAAGATTTTAAGAACAAAATTCTATGAGACCTCTGCTCAGTATGAAATTTCTGATGTGCCTTAAGACATGAGCTAAATGGAATTATACCTAAAATCATTTTTAGAATTAGGATTTATTTAAATTTTAGATTCTGTGATATTTGACAAGAATGGATGAACAAGTAAAACTTCTTTCAAGTCTTTAAGTTTCTAGTTATTCATACCTAAGAATTGTCTCATATTGAATTAAAAATGAAAATTTATGAAACTTTACCATTTTATATTTCTAAAATTTTCTTCAGTGAACATTGCAGTTTTCCTAAAATTTAAATGTTTATTAAATATTTAAACAAGATTATTGCATTTAAAACTTTCCCTCTCATATAGATTCTGTATTGTTCTCTACAGAATGATCCCAAGATCTGCCAAACTTGTACAATTGTAAACTGTTTCTCCAGTATGCTTTCTTGTTACATTTTTGATTCTGACATATGTTTAAATGAATGACTGTGTCACTTATATTTCTGGTATCTCCTTCCATTATGAATTCTGTGATGTCTTCTAAGATGTAACTTATCAGTAAAGGACTATCCACACTTTTCACATTTGTAGGGCTTCTCCCCTGTATGAATTCTCTCATGTACTCAAAGATGTGCCCTTCGAATAAAGGACTTGTCACATTCTTCACATTTGTAGGGTTTCTCTCCAGTTTGAATTTTGTTATGTACTCTAAAATTTGCCAGATGACTAAATGACTTGTCACATTCTTTTTTTTAAGACTTTTTTAGGGGCTGGAGAGATCACCTAGCAGTTAAGAGCACCGACTGCTCTTGCAGAGGACCCAGGTTCAATCCTCAGCACCCACATGGTGGCTAAGAACTATCTGTAACTCCAATTCCTGGAGAACTCCAGTTCCAGGGGAATCAGAGACCCTCTTCTGATCTCTGCAGCATTGCACAACATGGGTGCACAAACCTACATGCAGATAGTACATACAAAAATAAATAAAATTAAAGACTTTTTAAAAATTTTTTCTTTTTTCTTTTTTATGTGTATGTATGTACTATCTGCATTTAGGTTGGTGCACCCATGTCATGCAATGCCCCAGAGGTCAGAAGAGGGCGTTGGATTCCCCTGGAATTGGAGTTAAAGATGGTTCTTAGCTGCCATGTGGGTGCTGGGGATCGAACCCGGGTCCTCTGCAAGAGCAGAGGTTATCCCCTTAATGAATTCTTCAATGTACTCTAAGATCAGGTCTTCAAATAAAAGACTTGTCACATTCTTCACATTTGCAGGGTTTCTCTGCTGTATGAATTCTCTCATGTAGTCTAAGATTAGGCCTTTGATTAAAGGCTTTGTTACATTCTTCACATTTGGAGGATTTCTCTCTAGATTGAATCACATGATGACTTCTATATCTGACATTTTTATAAATAATTTAGCATGATCTTCACATTTGTAGGATTTCTCTTCATCATAAATTTTCTGATGTCTTCTAAGTGTTGTTATGGGCTCCTCTTTCATCCACTCAAACCTATCTGGTTGACTAGTCTCCACTCTCTTCACATTCCAGGGCTCTTTGCTTTGCTCCAGACAGGAGACCAGAACAGGCTTACACCTAGCAAGAGCTATAGACACCAGATTATTGTAATTCCAACATCATATCCCTATACAAAGCCCTCTGAGTAGACTCTAGGCATTTCCACTCCTCCTGGGAGAAGTCAGTGGATACATCCTTAAAAATAAATGGATCCTGAAAAGAAGTCATCTCTCTTCTCCTACAGTGACTTTCTTTTCTAAGAAATCTGCTTTTTTATATAATATTTTTATTGAGGTTTTGTGCATTTCAGACATTTCTCAGTTCAGTTTATACATATTCCTCTTTCCCTTCCCCCCACCCCACCCCAGATAATGCATTTTGCCATAACTATCCTGCATCTTTCTCTCAGTCTTTTTTTTATGTTTAGAAATTCACATTTTCCTCCTTTAATTTTATATTACTCTAAAATATACATACATACTTTCCACCCATATACGGTAATTACAGAGTCTGAAAGTAAGTGGTGGATTGATTCTAGAGCCCATTAACAGATTTACATTATAACAACATAATTGCTTTCAGATAAACAGAAATATAAAAATAATGTTGTTCAGCTTGCCTTTCATCTGGGGATTTGGTGTTAGCATCCACAAATGAGGGAGACCATTCGCTGTTTGTTTTTCTAGTACTGCATTACTTGACAGTGTAATGGCTTCTAGTTCCATCCATTTACATGCAAAGTTCATGATGTCATCTTTCTTTACCACTGAGTAGTACTCCATTATGTAGATGTACCAGATTTTTGTCATCTACTTGTCAGTTGAGTGACATTTGAGTTGGTTCCAGCTCTTCACTATTCTTAAGAGAGCTGCAATAAACATGGATGTGCATGTATCTTTGAGGTAGGATGAGTCTTGTGGGTATATACCCAAAGGAGTGGTATGGCTGGGTCAGGTGGTAGGCTCATTTTGAGTCTTTTAAGGGTTTTCCACACTGCTTTCCATAATTGTTGTACAAGTTTACATTCCTATCAGCAGTGGATGAGTATTCCCTTTTCCCCACAACCTCTCCAGCATTTGGTGTCTTTTGTGTTCTTGATCTTAGCTGAAATTGTATGAGCTCAAGTTTGGATCTTCAATTTTGTTCTGTTGGTCAATGGGTCTGTTCTTGTGCCAGTGCCAGGCTGTCTTTCTGACTATGGCCCTGTAATATAGCTGGAAGTCGGGTAGAGCAATCCCCCTGTATTGCATTTTTCACTCAAGGTTGCTTTAGCTATTAGGGGTCTTTTTATCCCATATGAATTTAAGGATTTTTTTTCCAAGTCTGCGAAGACACTCATGGGGATTTTGATTGGGATTGCATTGAATCTGTATATCAATTTGGGTAAAATGGACATTTTTACTATATTATTTTTTCCAGTCCAATAGCATAGGAGATCTTTCCATCTTTTGATATCATTTTCAATCTTCTTCAGGGGTTTAAATTTTTTGTTGTAGAGATCACTGGTATCTTTGGTTAGGTTTATTCCCAGGTATTTTACTATTTTTTGAGGCTATTGTGAGTGGGAAGGTCTTCTTTTACTCCTTCTCCACTTATTTATTGTTGGTGTAAAGAAAGGCTACTCTTCTATAAACAGTCTTCTCTGTCTTTTAAGAACCTTCCTTTTAGTTCACTGAAAATCCACTTCACTGAATCCCCTCTGCAACAGCCAGTCCATGTGGTTCCCGTGGCTGAGCTGAACTTGTGCATCCATCCAGTGCCGGTCTAGTTCTGCCTGCCTCTGTTTCCCCAGCACCCTGCTTCCCAGGTGGAAGGCTCTCAGGTCTCTGTGGAGTTTTCCAGGTCCTCAAGGACCAAGGGTCCTGCCGAACTTTTGCCAGTTAATGCTTTTATTTGGTCATACTGTGACAATTAGTCCACAATTAATGCAATCCATATAAACATAACAATGATATTATTCCCAGAACTAGACACTCAAATGACCACAAATAACACAAACAATACTGAGCAAAATGAGTAATGTGTGTGGTGTACACACACTTGTGATCTCGGTATTCAGACCAAGGCAGGAGTTCATGTTGCTGTGACCAGTATTGATTACACAGAGTTTCAGGACAGCCTGTCCTACATAGGGACATTTTATTTTAGACAAAAAACAAACAAACAAACAAACAAAAACCAAACAAAAGCCAAACAAGTTATACTACAGATCTACAGTTCTCCAGTAATGAAAACAGTAAGATACTGGCACACAGTTACACACATAGACAAAAGAAATCAAATAGAGGCTTCAGAAATTAGTCTATACAGCCACAACCATCTTATGTTGGATAATAGAGTAATATATATGTATATATACATATATATTATATATATGTGTGTGTGTGTTGGAGACAAGGCAGGATTTTTAACAAACCCTCCTAAAAAAACTAGATATCTGTATGCAAAATACTGAAACTGCATAGCTATGTCTCACCCTTTACAAAAAGAAAATGAAAATAAAGGAACTTTGAATAAAATCTGGAACTTTGAAACTATTAGAAAAAGTAGAGAAGCACTTCCAAGTAATAAGCATAGATAAGACCTTTTTTTTTTTTTTTTTTATCTTTTTGAGACAAGGTCTCCCTGCAGCCCCAGCTGTCCTGGAGCTCACTCTGTAGACCAGGCTGGCCTTGAACTCACAAAGATCCACCTGCCTCTGCCTCCCAAGTGCTAGGATTAAAGGCATGTGCCACCATGCCCGGCAAGAACTTTCTTAATATGACCCAAACAGCTCAGAAAATTGTGAGTATTGACAAGTGGAATTGTCAATTAAATCAAATTAAACTAAATTAAAAAGCATCAAATTAAAAAGCTCATACATAGCAAAGAGTGTAAGATAGCCTACAGAATGAAGAAATGTCTTTTCCAGTTCTTCATATGAAAGCAGAACAATTTTCAGAATAGGAAACACAATAAACACCAGAAGAATGAATAATCAGAATGAACAAATTAACCAAGCACTCTAGTAATGAAGGAAAGGGAACAATACATTCATACAAAATATTTGACAACTGTGGCCATCAGGGAAATGCAATTCAAAGCTACATTGAGATCCAGGCATGGTAGAACATGCTGAGACCCTAAATTTTTGATGTAGATGCTGGAGGATCATTAATATGGCCCAGGTGATATATGGCAAGTTTAAAATAAATGTCGGTTATATAGTAAGTCTCTTTCTCTTGATAGACAGACAGAAAGATCAGCCAAATAAAAACAGAAAAATCCTTTACATTGTGATTGTTCCCATTCAGAATGGGCATAATTAAGACAATTACAACAGTAAAAGAATTCCAGTGGGGCTATGGGAGGGGACCAGTGGGGAAAGGTATATAAAGATGATTAAGATTGATTGAAATGCTTTGTATGAAACACACAAAAATTAAATAGATTTTTAAAATAAATCAAGTAATTTTGGAAAGGATATTTGGAAAAAGCAAACTTTATACATCATTTGGAATTAAATTCGTACATTCATTATGGAAATGAGTTTGTGTGATGCCATAGGAAACAAAGGAAGAACAAAATAACCACTTGCATACTCATTTTGTATCTATTCACCATTATCAATAGATTTAGCTGTAATGGAATCAGCCTAGGTGTCCATCAGTGGGTGGGTGGATGAAGAAAAGATTGTGTATAGTCACAATAGGATATTACCTAGCCAAAAAGAGAATGGAAAGAATGTCATCACAGGAAAATGGATGGAAATAGAGATTCTCATGTAAAGTGAAGTGAGCCAAATTAAGAGAGACAGATACAGGATGTTTGAATGTAGAGAAAGGTCAGGAAAGACAAGTCAGACTATTAGTGAGTAGTAAAGAGATCGGTGGGTGGAGAATGGCATAAAGATGGAAACAGGAGAGCAAATATGATCTAAGTACATTTCATGAAAATAAATTAATTACAGTATAAGAAAAGGTCACCATAAAACCAATTTTTGTACAGCTGATGTATTTTAAAAATAAGAAACATTGCCAATCCGGTCATGGTGGCACACACTGATAGGATATGCTGAAGAGGCAGAGGCAGGAGGGTCTGGAGTTTGACAGCTTGGGCTAGTAGTACTTTAGCTGTCAGTGGTGGCACAAACCCATAGGATTTGCTGAACGATGCATAGGTGGGAGGATCTGGAGTTCAAGGGCAGCCTGGGCTACAAATTTTGCCAGGTGTGGTGGCGCAAGCCTTTAATCCCAGCACTTGGGCGGCAGAGGCAGGCAGATCTCTGTGAGTTCAAGGCCAGCCTAGTCTACAGAGTAAGCTCTAGGCCAGTTAAGACTAAAGGGAGACCCTTTCTCAAAAAGGCACCCCCAAAATAAATAAAAATAATAAAAAATAAGAAACTTCTAATATTTTAATCCATAGTGACCATAAATCGGTGATGAGTTAATTGCGTGAAGTTAAGCTAGTGTTACCAACAAAACATTGGCAGAGAAAAGCTGAAATTTAGGGAAATACAAAACAGATGTCACAGTGAAGAAACCTGAGTGCCAATATAGGAGCTTTGTTCCCCCACTTGCCCATCTAAGACAAGATTATGTTTTTATACAATCCCTTTTCATAAAATCAAAAGTCGCAATAGATCCCCACTCTGCCATTCAGAAGAGTTGGTGTGCTCCCCTCATTTTTCTCTAGGGTATTTTTTTCACCAGAAAATTAATTATGTTATGATTCTCAGATTGCTTCTTTCAAGTGACTTGAAAATATCAAATACTTTTCAATAATACTATATAGGGACTAAGCATTGAATTTGGTTATGTTCAACAAAGTGTTATTTATTGAGGAGCTTTAAAATATTAAGATATAACATAGGTTTTTCTATTCCAAGTTAGCATTTAAATATTTCAAATAAAATATAAATGTCATACTAACTTAAAACATTTTTCCACAATGAACATCATTTGAACACTGGCCATTATAGTCACTTTGTTTGTTGTGCTTTTATTTCCACAAAGTATAAAGTGTCAATTTTTATCTTTTTCAGTTAACCCTAAGGAGAATAAAAAAGACTTGTCCCTAAAATGTTCCTTTTCTGATCTCAGTGATTTTTGCTTAGGTGAGTTGATTTCTATTATTTTATTCTTCCTTTCCTTTCTCCAAGTGTAAGTTATGTTAGCCTGTGTTTTAGAGTCAATTTTTGTTGAATGAAATGACTTCAGTCAAGTCTCTCTTATAGTGGTTTTTCAAGTGCCATTTATTTTAGTTTTTGTGTTTCCTGTGTTCATAAGTATGAGTGTACTCTTTCCTAAAACATAATCAACTTGCATGTTATAAACCATTTACTTTTTTTTTTTTTTTGGTCTTTTCGAGACAGGATATCCCTGTAGCCCCAGATATCCTGGAACTCGATCTGTAGACCAGGCTGGCCTTGAACTCACAAAGATCCACCTGCCTCTGCCTCCCAAGTGCTAGGATTAAAGGCGTGCGCCACCATGCCCAGCTCCTGTTATAAACCATTTAAATACGTGTGTTAAATGTATTGAGTTTGGATTAAAGTGTTGACCTGATTTAAAAAAAAAAGAATTTTTAAGGAAAAATGTTCAAGTTTGATCTTCAAATTTGAGAAGTACATATAATTTTCAGTGATTTGCTATAATTAATTCATTTATTGTATAATTTAAAATTCAAATATATGATTTGTAATGAACAATCTTATAACAGAAAATAATTTCTGCTTTTAGCCACTGGAGTAATGGATAGTAGTTAGCTGCCATGTGGGTGCTGGGATTTGAACCTGGGTCTTCTGCAAGAACAGTTTTGTCAAATTTTGTCACTCTTTTTTTTTTTTTTTTTTGAGACTATGTAGCTCTGACTGTCCTGAAAGTACCTTGGTGATCTCATTTATAAATTAGAATTAGTAACCCATGGTTTTCAAGATTTATGTATTAAGTGAATATCAATACTTCCATTATATCTCCTAAGTCATCAAAAATTTCAAGAGATATCTATTCATTGATCTGTATAGTATTCAGTTAAATTTCACCTCAAATTCTGCTGGATTCACAGATTTTTTTTGTGAAAACAATTCATATACAAAGTGTCTATTATCAGTAAAATATGATCCCTATGACATAGCAAAACAACAATAACTTATTGAACTTCTCATCACATAATACTTTTCCAGCTTCAATTCATTTAATTTTCATAAAATCCCTCAGGCCAGGGGTTGTTACCAATGCCTATTTACAGATGAGGAACCTGATTCTCCAGAAATGACATAACTTCCTTTTTGAGTCAAAGTTACTCAATTGGAAATAAGCTCCAACCCAGGAAGTTTTAATCCTCAACTTCTCCATTGCCATCAAACCAATTTAAGGTAAACAGTAGGTAGTGATGTCTATGTAACATGAATTCTGCAACATTTAAGTATCTGGCTGGGAGCAGTAGATGGGGGTGAAGTGGCATGGTGAAACGTGCTTGAGGAAAGCTAATCAGGGGCTGGGGAGACACTTCCAGGAGGAGCATTTGCAACTCCTGCCAAGGATGTGTGTTTGATTCCTAGCACCCATACGGTGATGCATGACCTTCTCTGATTTGAGTTCCAGGGAATCAGAGACCTGTTCTGACCTATGTGGGCACAGGTCACATACCAGAACACAGACATAGAAGCAGACAAATCATTAATATGCATAAAATAAATAAATATTTAAAAGAAACCCAATCAAAGATTTTAATATTTTTGTTTTCTCCATTCTTTGTTTTTGATGGCTTAACTTTTAATTCTACCTTTTAAAGTATTTTACTCGTTCTTTAAGAATTCCATACACTGTATTATGATCCCCATCTCCTTTCAGATTCACTTCTCCCAATCTCTCCACCTGACTTCATGTCAGCTATTATTTTTTCAAGTCTATGGAGTCTAATTTGTGTTCCCCAAATGTTCTTGGGTGTAGGTCCATCTCCAGAAGCCTTGCCAACCTCTGAGGATCCACCCCCTTAAAGAAAACGAACTCTCTCACTCTCCCTCTCTAGCTATTAATCCTTATAATTCCTCAGCTAGTGCTGGGATTTCTTGCCCACCCTACCCCTGCGTGCTGGGTCTTTGGTCTGACCTGGGCTTGAGCAGGTTGTCACAAGTTCCGCGAGTTCATATATACAATTGCTCTGTGGTATCCAGAAAACGTGACTTCCTTGTATCCTCTGGCTCTTACAATCAACCTCTCCTCTTCCACGATGATCACTAAGCATTAGGAGAAGGAATCAAACAGGTGGCACATTAAGGGCCCAGAACTCCAAAGTTTCTTATTTCTTCATTTTGACTGGCTGTGGGTGCCTGTGTTATTCACTGTCTGCTGCAAGAAGATTCTTTGGCAAGAGTTGATATGCCTGAACTGAATTGGAAAATGATGTATGAAATACACAAAGCATCAATAAAAAAAATTTTTAAAAGGAGTTGAGAGATGCACTAAATTATAGGAACAACAATAAGCCATTAATAGCTGTGTAGTAGTACTGTATCCAATTACTAGAATAATAATAGTAGGTCCTCTCCTATGGCCTGTGATTTGTTTATCAACAGAGTGTTAGCCCTGATAACCATTCTAGGTATGGGCTCCATCATGTGAACTGGGCCTTATTTAATTCCAATTAGAAAGTGATTGGTGACTCCCATAACATTCAGGTCTTTATCACAATACAGAGCATATCTTGCCAGGCCAGTCATTGTTGTAGATCAAAGTGTTCATAGCTGGGTAGGGACAATGATTAATTTTGTTTCCTGGTAGTACCGCTATCACCTTCCTGGAGCATCTTATAGAGCCAAACTACCACTGTATTCTGTATTACCAACATGTACATATGCAAACACACACAAACACATATACACTCACTCACTCATATATTCTCACAACAAAATCATGATCTAGTTAACAGTAATTCTGAAATCTTGATGTAGCAAAAATCTTGCTCATTACTATTGGATTCCCCATTACAATTGTCCACCATTTTCACATTATCTAGGAAAATCACAGAAGACAGTAATTAGCGTTAGTAGGTTTGATTCTGCCCAGACCCACTGAGTAATTCTTAGAAATAAAGTATACATATCTGATTAACATACATATATTTGAGTTTGGCCAACCAAAGCATTCATCTGTGTAATCAAATTGTAAAATAAAAGATTTTGCTAATGCTACATACAAATGCCTCTCAAGAAGGCAGTTCAAATTTTTAAAAAGAAATTAAAAAAAAAAGAAATTAAAAAAAAAGTAAGGCATTTATTTGCTTTCTACAATCTCAAGAGTTCATGTTGGCTGAGTAGCCATTGTTACTTCTTCAAACAATATTGTTAATTGAGCACAACATGATAATGCTTCCATGATACAGAAATTACCTTATTCTATTAGATTCCCACTATCATTTAATATTAAGATGACAGAAGATAGAACTTTCTACTAATTTTGCCAACATACTTAAGGATTTTAGAAATAAACAGTTTTAGTTATAATAACATCATGGTTATTGTAAATTTTTTAACTATATATTGAACTTGTTCAGTAGATGTCAATTACTGTTCCAGCTTTCAAAATATATTCAGAATATGACCACACTTACCACAGTCACTTCTTTTACATGATCTAGCCAACCACTTTCCATTGCCAAACTGGTCAATGGTTGTCTAATTGGTCTTTATGATCAAACGCTTGCCTCTTTATAGTCTGTTTTCTACACAGCAGTTACAGGAAGCTTTAATGAAGGGAAAATTAAATCTCATGACTTCTCAGCTCAAATCTCTCCATAGTTTCCCATTCCATTTGACATAAAGATTTCCTGTGGCCTTCTGAGTTCCCACAAGCTCTGACTCTGTTCTTTCTAGGCATGTTCCTAATGCCTCCTTTCTCTCACAGAGCTTTTCAAATGACTTAGCGCTCTTGTACTCTTTGTTTTTAATAAGCTGGCTCTTATCCCAGGGCCTTACTAAAATGAACCAGATGTACACAAACTTTCCTTACTGTCCCCTAATATTGCCTTACTTTTCTTCATAATGCTAAGCATTGCTTAAAACTATGTGATTTATTTAATGGCTCCCTAGTTGTGACCCCCAAAAGAGACTTTTTTATTTTGACATTTTAGCCCTGGAATCAAGAACAGCATATACCACATATTCTGTGCTCAAGAAATAGTTAAGGATTATGAAGGGAATGAAAAGCATATATAAGTCAGAATATGTTATCACAATCACTGCTTTTTTCTCTATAACATTATTCACCACTGAGATTGCTAACCTGTTAGTAATGAAAGCTTTGGTAGATTTTTCACTGAATATGATCACTGTTTTTATTTAACTTGTATTTACAGATGTTTATATAGAGTATTGGCAGGCTAAAAGTCATTATTCTAAAGTAGCATAATTGCCTTTCTTTAATTACTGTGAAGTTTCCTTGATAGTCTGTGGTTTGGGATAATTTCTCTATAATTATTGAACTTTATAGGATTACAGTCACATTCAGTTTACTGTTTGATAATAGTTGCTATTTAATTCTCCCTGATTCATACTGCTGAGCATATGATATGTATGTAATGATTGATGAATAAATGATGATTGGATGGATGAATGGAATGTTGAATGATAGGTGGGGTAACTATAGTCACACAACAGCACTGGGGCCATGGAGTAACATCAGTGTCCTCACTGGGACTCTCTACCAGTAACTTTATAAAAATAAGATATGATTAAGAAGTAAACAACAAAGGAATAAAAGTATATGAGTAATATCCGAGTCCTCATTATTACAGTATGAAACCTCTGAATTATCTATATTTGGGCCATCTGTTGATCTGTTTTTCATAGGAAATCTCTATAAGAATAAGAATAATAAATAAACGCCTTTAATCCTAGCACTTGGGAGGCAGAGGCAGGCGGATCTTTGTGAGTTCAAGGCCAGCCTGGTCTACAATGTGAGTTCCAGGACAGCTGGGGCTACAGGGAGACCCTGTCTCAAAAAGACCAAAAAAAAAAAAAAAAAAGAATAATAAATAAAATGGAACATATCATCACTCAGAAGGTATAGTTTCAGATATCAAGTTTGTCTCTTATTACTTGAGTCCACAGTTTTCTGACTTGTGAAATAAAGACATTCTTCAATTCCTTCTTTTTGAATATTTTATTTATTACTTTTACTTTATGGATTTGCATATTTTGCCTGTATGTATATAGGTACACTCATGTCATGCAATGCCTGTGGAAGTCAGAAAAAGGCATTAAATTTCCTTGAAATTGAAGTTGCAGATGGTTTTTACCCACGTGGGTGTTGGTATCTAACCTAGGTCCTCTGTAAGCACAGAAAGTATTTTTTATAAGACTTTTATTGATGTTTTGAGTATTTCAGACATCATTTCTCAGTTCCGTTTAGACACATTCTCCCTTCTCTTCCTCCCACCTGACCTCAGATCGTGCATTCTGCCATACATGTCTTTCATCTTTCTCTCAGTCTTTTTAAAGTTTTTCTCTGTAAAGGTCCATTGTTTTGGGCAGAATTTAATTATGTCAGTCCGTTCTTTGACCCGGTCCCTATGTTGTTGTGGTTCCCTCTCCATTGTATTGCTCCAAAATATGCCTATATAAATGTCATATATGTACCAGAGTTATGTCCTCCAGCAATAAACTGTATGTTAACTCTGATATATGTTTAGGAGTTCACATTTTTCCTTTAATTTTATATTACTCTAAAATATGGATATATACTTTTTGCCCATATAAATTAATTACCATGTCTGAATGTAGGTGGTAAGTTAACTCTAGGGCTCATTAAGAGATTCGTCTTATAACATCACAGTTGCTTTCAAATAGAAAGAGATATAACAATAACGTTACTCAGTTTGTCTTTCAAATGGGGGATTTGGTGCTAGCATCGAGAAATCAGGGAAACCGTTCCCCATTTGTTTTTTGGGACTATGTTACTTCACTTAGCATAATGGCTTTGAGTTCTATTCATTTACCTGCAAAGTTCATGATGTCATCTTGCTATACGGTTGCATAGAACTCCATTGTGTAAATGTACCACATTTTTGTTATCTACTCATCAGTTGAGGGGCACCTTGGTTGCTTCCAGCTTCTTGCTATTATTAAAAGGACTGCAATGAACATAGATGTGCATGTATCTTTGCAGTAGGATGAGTCTTGTTGGTATATACCCAGGAGGGGTATGGCTGGGTCAGGTGCTAGGCTCATTTTGAGTTTTTAAAGGGTTCTCCACACTGCTTTCCATAGTGGTTGTATGAGTTTACATTCACACCAGCAGTGGATGAGTGTCCTCCTATCCCCACAACCTCTCCAGCATTTAGTGTCTTATGTTTTCTTGATCTTACCCAGTCTTATCAGATTTTCTCAGCCATCTTTACTTCCTCAGTGGTAAAGTCTCTGTTCAGCTCTTTACTCCATTCTTAGAGTGAGTCATTTGTTTTCTTACTTCTTTGCTTTTTGAGGAGTTTGTACATTCTGGAAGTTAATGCTCTGTCAGATGTATCACTGGTAAAGGTTTCTTCCCACTCTGGGTTTTCTCTTCACTTCACTGATTGTTTCTTTCACTGTACAGAAACTTTTGAGTTTAATGAGGCCCCAATTGTCAACTGACCACCTTATTTCATGTGCAGCTGCTGTCTGATTTAGAAAGTCTTTTCCTGGGGGCTGAAGAGATGACTCAGTGGCTAAGAGCACCAACTGCTCTTGCAGACGACCTGGGTTTGATTCCCAGCACCCACATGGTGGCTAAGAACCATCTTAACTCCAGTTCCAGGGGAATCCAATACCATTTTCTGACCTCTGTGACATTGCATGACAAGGGTGCACAAACCTACATGCAGACAGTACACTCATACACAAAAAAATAAATTATAAAATAAGAAAGTCTTTTCCTATGCCTATGTCTTGTAGGTTGCTGCCAACTTTTTCTTCTATCGCTTTCAGAGTTTCAGGTTTCACATTGATGTCTTTGATCCATTTGGAGTTGATTTTTGTACAGGGTGAGAGGTAGGGGTTGAATTTTGTTCTTCTACATATGGTGATCAAGTTTTGCCAGCACCATTTCCTGAAGAAGCTATCTTTTCTCCAATGAGCTTTTTTGGACCCTTTATTGAATATGAGTTGACTGAAATTGTATGAGCTCAAGTTTATATCTTCAATTTTGTTCCATTGGTCAATGGGTCTGTTTTTGTGCCAGTACCAGGCTGTCTTTATGAATATAGTCTTGTAGTATAGCTTGAAGTCTGGTAAGGTGATCCCCACTGTATTGCATTTTTAAATGTTTTTTAATATATATTTTGTACAAGATTATCAAATCTAGACCTGTGTCCCCCACCCTATCCCCCACCCCACCAGAGCTCACGAATTCTGCCAAACATGCTTTTCATCTCTTTCTCAGTCTTTCTCGATATTCTCCATGTGGAAGTTGACTGTTTTGAGCAGAAGTTCACTGTTTCAGTCAGTTCTTTGATGTAGTCCTTTCTGTTGTTGCTGTTGTTGTTGTTTCCAATATGCATCACTCCCAACTGCTTGGACAAAAGCTCAAGGGGGCATGTAAAAGAAATACTTACAACTAGGTACTTGGCACTAGCATCCACAGATGAGGGATACCATTCATCGTTTGTTTTTCTGAGACTGTTACTTCACTCAGCATGATGTCTTCTAGCTCCAGCCATTTTCCTGCAAAGCTCATGATGTCATCTTTCTTTACTGCTGCATAGAACTCCATTGTGTATATATACCACATTTTCTCTATCCACTCAACACTTGAGGGGCACTTGGGTTGGTTCCAGCTCCTTGCTATTGTGAAGAGAGCTGAAATAAACATGGCCAATGCAATGTAATCCTCTGCGGTGGGGTGAGTCTTGAGGTACATGCATAGGAGTGGTATGGCTGGTTGGTGGCAATTCATTACCAAGATCTTCCAGTGTTGCTCCACTGCTTTCATAGTGGCTGTACGAGTTTACATTCCACACCAGCACGGATGAGGGTTTCCCTTACCCCACAACTCTCCAGCACTTGGTAGTCATTGTGTTTTCTTAATCCTAGCCAGTCTTATTGGAGTAAGATGATAGCTTAAAAGTTGTGTTTTCATTTGCATTTCCTTAATGATTAATGATGTTGAACACTTTCTTAAGTGTTTCTAGGCCCATTTCTAGTTCCTCACTTGTGAAGTTCTCTGTTCAGTCTCTTTTGCTCCATGCTATGAGTGGGGTCATGTTGTTTTTCTTTCTTCTTTGTTTTTTTGAGTAGTTTATATATTCTGGAATCAATGACAATGCTTTGTCAATGTTTTCGGGTGAAGGTTTCCGTCCCACTCTTGTGGATTTCTTTTCTTCACTTCCTGATTGTTTCTTTTAAGCTTACAGAGCTTTGAGTTTAATGAGTTTGATGTCAAAGTTTTGAGTTTAATGTCAATTGTAGAACTTAATTCTTGTGCAGCTGCTGTCTGATTTAGAAAATCTTTCCTCGCCTAGTCTGTAGTCTGCTGCCAACTTTTTTTCTTCGATTGCCTTAGAGTGTGGGGGTTGGGGTTCATGTTGAGGTCTTTTAATCACATTTGGTTTAACTTTTTGACAGGAGAGAGGTAGGGGTTTAGTTTTCACTCTTCTAAGTGGTGATCCAGTTTTAGCCATACCACTGGCGAAGATGCTGTCTTTCTACCATGTGTGTGCTTCGTTGGCCCCCTTGTCAAGAGTGTTTCTTGTAGAGCAAGCATATCGATGGATTCTGTATTTCCTATTCCATTTCCCCAGTCTATGTCTTTTGATGGGGGAATTTAGGCCATTAATTTTTTTAAATTGTTATTTATGTTCGGTATGTATAAGGGAGTGTATGTTCCTCAATGCAGGTTTGTGCTGCACCCGTGTCGGGCAGTGGCCGCGAGGGCAGAAGAGGGTTCTCCGGATTCCCATGAGAACTGGTAGTTCTCCTGGAATTGGAGTTTCAGAATGGTTCTCAGCGCCATGGGGTGCTGGGTGATCGAAACCGGTCCTCTGAAATGGCGGTCGGTGGCTCGAACCACTAGCCATCTCTCCATCCCTAGTACCATTATATTTAAGATTATGACTGATAGGTTTGTGTTTTCTTCCTTTTGCCTTATATACCATTTGCAGTTTGGATTTAGGTTTCTACTTGCTAGTTATGCTTTTAGTGATTTCTCCTTCTAGTTGCCGGGGGCTGGTTCTCCTTTGCTTCCTTCCCTTTGAATTGGCTTCAAGTAATTCTTGAAGGGTTGGTTTGTTTCCAGACAATGTATGGCTTTCATCTTGTTTTAGGTTAAGGAAGGTTTCTCTCACCTTCGACTAAATTGAGATTTTTGCTGGGTATAGTAAACCTGGGTTGGCATCTATTGTCCCTTTAACACTGGGAATGCCTTTTCGCCACGTGCTTCTTTCTGGCTTTCATTTTTTTGCACTGAAAAGTCAGTAGTTTTGTCTGTGATAGGATTTCCCCTTTAGGTCCTTGTTTTCTCTTGTTGCCTTTAAGTATTTGTCTTTTTTGGGGGGGTGTTTTAGCATTTTAAACTATGATGTGGCATTGAGAGTTTCTTTTCGGATCTTGTCTGGAGTTCTAATTTGCTTCTTTTAATAGTTGTATTGGTTTTGTCTTTTTTTAGTTTTTTGGGGAAATTTTCCTCAGTATTCTATTCTGTTGAAGATTGAATCATACCATTCTCTTGGCTTACCTTCGGGGTCCTTCCTCTATTCCTCGGATGGCAGAGGTTTGGCTCTTTCATATGGTCCCACAGTTCCTGGTTGTTTCACTTTGTGTGTATTTTTGTAATTTTTTCATAATCTTTTGAGCTTGGGTTTTATTTGTTTCTGTGTTTTTATTTCAGTCTGATATTATTTGTTCTGAGTCCTCCATTCTGCTTCTGAGGCTTTTCGCATTCCTTTCCTCTTGATTGGATGAGTGTTTGATTTCCTTTTTTTTCATTTCTCTTCTGATTTCTTTAGTACGTCCACTTCCTCTGGAGCTTCTCAATCCCATCCCTTCCTGTAGCTTTTGCTTTGCTGGTTGGTTTCTTCATCTTTTTCAACATAGAATCTTTTCAGTGTTTCCACTTCCTTCTTTGAATTCTTTGTTCTCTTTTCTTAATTCTTTGGATATGCTCTTTAATCTGCAGTCTTTAAGTATTTCCACAATTTTGTCTTCTGAATCATCTGTGTCTGGGCCATCCCCAGGGGATCCACTTAGGAATCTTCCACAGAGTTGTTAAGCTTTGTGTGTGGATTATCCTTCCCCTTTCCCATAGTTGGTCACTTCTTTGGTGTCCTGGCTATGGTCTTCTCCTTGACTGTATTCCAGTATGAGTCCCAAATGCCTCTTCACTGTGTTGAAGGCTTGCTTTGCTTGCCTCCTTCAGATGCCTTCATAATCCCAGTTGGGGGGAAGCGGGGGGGGGGAGCTGGGGAAGGAGTGGGGGGGGTGCTCTTCCCCAGTACCTATGCTTCAGTGCTTCAGGTGGTCTTGGGAGATCTCTGATCTCAAGACTCACACAACCCCACCTTTTATACCAGCTGGGAGGATAACTTCACCCCCGCAGCCACAAAAGCCAATTGAGCCAAGACAACTAGATTAACTAGATTAAATCAAACAACAATCCGCCTTGCTGAAGCACCCAGCTCCTACCTACCTACCTGTGCTTCAGGTGGTCTTGGGAGATCTCCCTATATTGCATTTTTCAGTCAGGGTTGCTTTAGCTATTTGAGGTCTTTTATTTTTCCATATGAATTTAAGGATTTTTTTCCAAGTCTGTGAAGAAATTCATGGGAATTTTAATTGGGATTGCATTGAATCTGTATATTAATTTGAGTAGAATGGACATTTTTACTATATTAATTTTTCCAGTCCATGAGCATGGGAAGTTTCTCAATCTTTTGATGTCTTCTTCAATCTCCTTCTTCAGGGATATAGATTTTTTGTTGTAGAGATCTTTGGTTAGGTTTGTCCCCAGGTATTTTATTTTTCTTGAGGCTATTGTGAGTGGGAATATCTTCCTATATTCCTTCCTCAGTTGCTTGTTGTTGGGGCAAAGAAAGGCTAGTTTAAACAGACCCATTACATCTGAGGAAATTGAAGATGTAACTAAAAACCTCCCAAGTAAAACAAAAATCCCAGGCCCAGATAGTTTCACAGCAGAATTCTATAAAACATTTACAGAGGTCTTACAACCATTAGTACTCAAAGTATTCAGAAGGACACAAACAGAGGGTAATCTCCCAAACTCCTTATGAAGCCAGTATTACTTTAATATCAAAACCAGGCAAAGACATAACCAAAAAGAAAACTATAGACCCATCTAACTAGTGGAAATAGATGCAAAAATTGTAAACAAAATACTTGCAAATCACGTACAGACCCACATCCAAAAGATCATCTATCATGACCAAGTTGGATTCATACCAGAGATGCAGGGATGGTTCAACATACATAAGTCAATAAATATCATAAAATACATAAATGGCCTGAAAAAAAAAACTACACAATCATCTCAATTGGATGCAGAGAAAGCCTTTGACAAAATACAGCATCCCTTCATGCTTAAAGTTCTAGAGGGAACTGAGGGAACATTCCTCAATGTAGTCAAAGCCATATACAACAATCCAGCAGCCAACATCATCCTAAATGGAGAAAAATTAGAAGCATTCTCCTTAAAGATAGGAACTCGGCAAGGCTGCCCGCTATCACCACTCCTCTTCAATATAGTGCCTGAAACACTTGCTAGGGCAATAAGGCAAGAAAAGGAAATTAAAGGAGTACTAATTGGAAAAGAGGAAGCCAAAGTATCCCTATTTGCAGATGATATGATAGTTTTCCTGTGATTGCTAAAAAACTCCACCAGAAAACTCATAGAAAGAATTAAGAGTTTCAGTAAAGTGGCAGGATACAAAATTAACTTAGAAAACAGCCAGTATTTTTTACCGCTGGGCCATCTCTCTAGCCATCTTAATTACTTCTTATAATATATATATATATATATATATATATATATATATCAAGAAGAATACAATTAAGATCTTTTGTGAGAGTCAGTCGAGAGACTGTTTGTTGGAGATAACATGTAAATTATAAAATATGAGCTGAACATTACTGATACATGTTTTAATCCCAGCACTCAACGGGCAGAGGCAGGTGGATCTCTGAGACTGAGGTGAGCCCAGTCTACCTAGTTAGTTCCAGACCAGCTGAGGCTACAAGTAGTCCCTCTCACAAAAAATTATAAAACATAAAAATAAACAATTGTTATTTTATTTTATAGCCTCACATATTCTAATAAGTCTAGTGCAAACTATAAGCTATATATAGAAGAGTTGTATGTAAGGGAACCAGACTAATAAGGTACATTTAAAATTCTCTAAGAGGGACCTCGCTGGATCTTTTGGCAAATGGAAAAGAAACAAGAGTTTTTAGTTGCTGTTATGCTGTTGGGGTTTTCTGATTTATCTTAATATCTCTTCCAAAAGTTTGTGTTTTGAGGTTTTAAAAGTCATTTTTCATTAAGTTTTCAAGTTCCTAGGTTTGGAAACACTATTATTTTTGAAAAGCATCATCCAATTAATAAGAACCTCTAAAATATATAGCTAGTCACCAATATTAAAAAGGAAGAAAGAAATATGATACAGGTTAGGTGTAATAATTCAGTGTTATTAACTGTAGAAATTATTTTTCATTTAAATTAGAATTGATGTTGTATGCACATGGGAAATGCATTACTTCATGAGGTCAATTGCATACAAATAAAAAATGTCTTTATTTAGAACCAAAACATATTAGCAAATTCCATTTTTATTTTAAATAATCTACTGAAATAGGATGGATTAGCTTCCTGAATCAAAATTCTGTATGGTCCTCTCAGATATAGACTGTTAGATATATCACCTTCAAAAGGCTATAAACTTCTGCCCTGTGTGATATAAACAGCCTCTGTCACAAATCAGAGAACAAGGCGTAGGACAAGAGGCAGTAAGTAGACTTTAAGACTAAATCCAAAATGAAATATTTTATGTCCTTTTCATACTGTATTCCCCCCATCTTTTTTCTATATAAATATATGTCTCATCTGTAAATTTCATGCTTGACAACAGTTAATTGAGTTTTTAAAGAACTGAAAAGTAAAACCTCGTGCTACTCTAAATTTGTGATTTTTAATTGGAAGGCAGCTGTGCTCACCACTATCCCACCAACGCCCCGAGTGATTTTTAATTGGGATCTATGCATAGCTCTTCCTGGCCACAGGCAGTTATGTAATCCCAGGAGGCTGCAGGTTGGGCATCTCTACCAGAGCAAAATTCTTATGAGCATGGATTCTCTTTCCTTCATGTTATGATATTTGTGTAAATCTCTATAAGGTCTCATGAAACATTTTGGAAATTTCTTTCTAAAACTATTTATAAACCATATATTGGCCAGTTTCATTGCTCCCTTGTCAGGGTTTTATATTTTATTTAAACACAAGATTCAATAAAATTACATACTGACTTTTATTTTACATACAACTTTTATTTTAAATCTATGGTCACAGCAGACACTAAAACATATAAAAGAAAAAAAAATTCCTAAATCTGTCTTTTATTCTGTTACATATATATGTATTTATTGTTTGGATTGATATATCCACCATTGTCAATTAAGGATTATATTTATAATCTAGAGTTCCAACCTTTATATTTAATGAATATATGAATATTTTACATGACCTAGTTATTTTTTTTTCTTTTGGAAATATTCTTTTGCACTAAGGTTTCCAAAAACCATTTCATCAGACTGTTGCACGACATTCTATTTTCTCTGAGGCAGCGTGCACAGTGGCTGGAAAAATCAAGTCTAAGCTTGGAGCTGAAATGCTTTGTCCTCTTCTTCCACGGGAAATTTCTTCCTTAAAATTTTGCTCCAGTATCACCTCAGAGAAATTGCCCTTGACTAAAAGAAGTATTTTGTAAAAAGGCCAACTTTTGTCAATGCCTATTTATATACAGTTTACATAATTTTACATAAGTTTTTTAAGTATTTAGTTCCAGAGAGTAATAATTTCTAGCTTTAAGTTGAATAAAATCATATATATATTTATATACATATCAAGGGTGTACCATGTAATGCTTTGATATATACATTATGTAATATTAGAAATAGTTTAAGCATAGCCCTATAGTCAAATATTTATTACTTCTTTAACTTGGAAAATTTTAAATGCCTCTACCTAATTGAAGTACATAGTATAGTGTATTATATTAACAGCTACATTGCAGTGTGATTGCACACAGAATATCTTAATCTTCCCTGTGTAACTTAGCACCTATTTGTCAATCTTTTAATACCCTCTCATCTCCTTCAGCTCTGATAACCACCATTCTATCAGCTTCTAGAAAATTAAAATTGTATACTTTAAGATGAAGGATTATGAAAATAAGTGTTTCCTCACTCTATGGCCCTTTCTTCCTCCCTTTTTCCCACTTTCCTCTACATCAGTCTCTCTCTCTCTCTCTTTCTGTCTTTCATTGACAACTCATTTTATATATATATATATATATATGGCCCTTGAAAAAATTAATTTTAGAAAAAAAATGACAGAGCTGTGCATGCTGCCTCAGAGAAAATACAAATGTCCTGCAGCAGTCTGGAGAAATGGTAATTTTTGGAAACCTTAGAGCAAAAGAATGCCCCAAAAGAAAAAAAAATTAAATGGGTTATATAAAATACTCATGCATTAATTAAATAGAAAGGGTGGATACTCTAGATTGTAAATATGATATTTAACTGACAATGACAGACATATCAATCCAGAAAACAAATACTTGTCACAAATGGACAAAGAGAAAAAAGATGTGCTAGAATTGAGAAGAGAAAGTGATGAACACTAGTTGGAAGGGAGGATGACAGTGGATCTGGAAATATTCTGGGAATTCTTGATATTTGTCAAATTTTCCAAAGACAGTAAACTTTCCTTCTGGAAAAAAATATATCTTTCAATATTTAGGAGAATTAAGGAGAAAGTAAGGGAAAAACAGTATCTCAAATCAAGCTAAAGAACAAAAAAAAAACTGCCTGAAAATTAAGTTATGATATCAAGAGCAAGTTTAAATGAGTGAAATTTATCAACATCTGATTTCTTCTTGTCCATGGGAAATTAAAAGTCATTAATGCTGTAGATTTAATCATATTATTATAAACAGTAACTTGGTAAGTAAATAATTTTTAGATATTAGAAAATGATTTTATACCTTCATAAAGCTTTCTCTTACACATGAAGAAGACAGGAAGTATCAATAGTAAGTGATAACATAAATAGGGTAACAAATGGCATATGGACTAGTACATGATCCTAGTGTCTGATGCCATTTTCTTCCTGCTGCTAAAGCATACAAGGATGCCATGTTTTCTGTCTCATCCAAAGAAAGAGAAGGAAATAATATTAGAGACAGGTGGAGAGAAAGAAAAACAATTACTAATCTTTTACAAACTGGCAAGTTGAAGACTGAAGGGATTTTATAGCTTCTCCAATATATTAAATCCAAAGTTTCCCTTTCTTTTTCAGTTATGTAAAAACAGGAGACAAGTCAAAATATACTTTTTATTCTCTCCTTCTTACAATTTCCTTTACAGCTCTTCTCAAATGTAGCTGCTGTCCTCTTTAGTAAGTTAATAGCCTCATTTCTTTTAACATCTGCATTCTTCTTCCCTTTTGTCTTATTCTCCAAAGCTGTAACCATATGACATAGTTAATTATCTTTCTTAATTAAAGAACTAGATTTCCTCTCATATGTTTTATGATCAAAGGGTTGTATTTTCTTCTAAAATTTCAAGTCTTAAGAATTTATTTTACAAATAGTAGTTGCTTAACAAGTAGTTATTGAATGAATGGAATATAATTTGCCTAAATGTAGAGGAAACATTATTTGATATTTACAAATATTATTTTAGGGTCTTCTCCAGAGGTCTGTCATTTCAATGTACCTCTTAACAACTTTATGGCTTTATATACTATTTAATTCCCAGTGCCTTAGTTTATAATTAAATATAAATGAGCCATATAAACTTCATAGAGTCATCATCAGTTTAAGGTATATCATATATGTAACATTTTCTGGCTGTGACCAAATGTTAACTATCAATCATTTATAGGTATGATAAATATATCTGGTAAAGACACTAATAATTAGAGCATTTTTTCATAAGAGGCTCATAATTATATATAAGGAGATAATTTTTACAATTGTAACTACTGTTAATGTCATAACATTAGCTTCATTTAACATAATATTTCATAAGTTTGCAGGTTTTAAGATTAATAATAAAAGAAATTAGTGCCTTCTTACATTAAGGCAACTGAACAAACTTGAGAATACTATATAGTCCTTCAGGTCAAAAGTCATGCTGAATAGACATCAACAATTTTTATAATATAAGTCTTCATGATATTTTAACTCTTTAAAAAGGATAAATACATAAAGTTTTGACATATTTATTTTATTTTTTAAATTTTTTAAAATTTTTATTTATTATTGTATGTGTATGAATGTACTGTCTGCATGTAGGTTTGTGCACCTGTGTCATGCAATGCTGCAGAGGTCAGAAGAGAGTGTCAGATTCCCCTGGAACTGGAGTTAAAGACGGTTCTCAGACACCATGTGGGTGCTAGGGATCGAACCAGGGTCCCCTGCAAGAGCAGTCGGCGCTCTTAACCACTAGGACATCTCTCCAGCCACTTTTGTCATATTTAAATGTGAAGAAATATTTGTGTCATGTAGGATGTGAGTTTCATAAAGTTCCTCAACAGTTTTTAATTGTAATTACAGCCAACATAGAGATTTCCTATATTATAATCAGACATTATTTAAAAATTGGTTATACATAATTCTATATGTAATAACTATTTGTCTTATGTAATTTTATTATTTTAATAATAACTATAATTTACCCTTTTTTCTTTCTTATCAGTTGTAGTTTTTCAATAAGTTAATATATATATCATCTTTATAACATAGTTAATGAATTTTTCATGGTGTTCTTCTGTGGGCTTCCTTAACACTTTAGCCAAACTCAGATTTAAAAACTTTCCAGATTTTAAGAAAACAAACTTAACGTATCTTAAAATCAAATAAATGGTTAAAAACACATTCAATCTTTGCACATATTTTTATCTGTAAGTTGAAACAGATGATATGCCCAATATAGTTGCATGTTATAAGTTTATATAATTTAGAGATAATGTATATATACCATTTTTTTTTTATATATTTTTTTTTATTTTTGTTTTTTTTTTTTTTGTGTGGTTGTCGTATTTTATATAGGGGTTGTTATATACGAACTATATGTTATGTATATGTGTATATGTTAAGGAGCACAGATGTGTAAAGCTCATGTGAAAATTGGTCTCAGCTGCAGAATTTACACAGCAGCAGCGGACAAGCTTTAATGTGACTGATTTGGAGCTTATTCTTTAAATAGATGGAATGCAATTATTTTGTTTGACTTAAACTGAGAAATTAAGCGACATATTTCTGAGGAAAAGAAGATAATAGGTGAATGTAACTTTCTTTTTACTTTTAGCTCTGGGAAAAGATAAGGATTACATCGATGAATCAGAACATGTTAACTATGACCGATCTCGTCTTCTTAATGACTTCATTGCCAAAGATAAACCTGAGTCCAAGACTAAAGTGTCTAAGGTAATACAAACAAAATTATTAACATATCATTTGTATTGCAATGTTTAATAGATTTGAATATTAGACTGTATGATTGGTTTTGTGCTATATAATCTGAAACAAAAAAAAAACTTAGATTAAAGGACTTAACGGACTCAAACTTGTAAAAGATTATATTTTAATCTAGTGTTATCTTTCACAGGACTTTTGCATGTTGTCACCATTGCTGTGAATTCATATCTATATCTGACCAGCTGTCTGGAAAACTCTAGTTGTTGTGGTTATCCACCACCTCTTGCTCTTACAATATTTTTGCCCCCACTTCCATAATGAACCCTGAGTTTGGGAGGCAGAAATTTGAAATAGGTGTCCTATTCTTCGGATTCTTGGTGGTTTGGCCAGTGGATGGACTCACAGTGAAGGACATTTGGAGACACAAATAAGACACTATGGGCATATTATGTATATTATGCATTAAATTGGTCAGGAGCAGTAATGGGAGGTATGTATAGGGAAAGGAATCTAAACAAAATCAAATTATAATGTATGAACATCACAAAAGTTCAATAAACATTCAATAAATGAATAGTGTGTGTTGATATGCACAAAAGATTTATTTATTTATTTATTTATTTATTTATTTATTTATTTATTTATTGTTATTTTTGAGGTCTCCCTTTTAGTACCAGCTGTCCTGGAGCTCCAAGACCAGGCTGGCCTTGAACTCAGAGATCCGCCTACCTCTACCTCCCGAGTGCTGGGATTAAAGGCGTGTGCCACCATGCCCGGAAGATTTATTTTTAAGAATTTCATACATTCATATTGTATTTGAATTAGTTCTAACCATCTCAGTCCCACTCCAACTCCTCTTATGCCCCCTCACTCATTCTCAATTTCTTGTCCTCTTCTTTGACTGTTGCTACATATCTATATAATTATTATACACATATACATATGTAAATCTTGTTAGACTAACATACTTTGGAGATTTTATTGGTATAGCCTCTCCAGTGATGCTTCCCAAGCTGTAGAGTAGAAGTTGCCTACAGCACTTAGGGCTAGACACCTCACAGTCACACATCCTCTGCATTGGACCAGTTGTGGAACTATGCAATAATATTCATCTATTACAAAAGAAACTTATTTGATGAGAGGTGAGAGTTTCACTTGTCTGTAAATATGAAGCTACATATTTGGAATATAGTAAGAAATCACACTGGTCTAGGGAAGTAAAGTCTGTGACCTCTCAAGCCATGTATACTTTGCTATGTTTACAGTACCAAGCATAATTTCCCTCCCATTAAGTGGGCTTTAAAACCAATTGGACAGCTGTTTTGTTACCACCATGATAAAAGTGTCACTATTAAACAGTAGAAATAATTTGATGGGATGGTCATTGTAGTTTGTAGTCTTATGACTGCATACAATCATTAATTGATTTTCTGCCTTGTCAGCTTTCATAGTATCCTCTGATACTATGAAATCTAGTTTTTGAGGAGGAGGCTTCCAAGTCAGTTCCAGCTAAATTGCTCAAGTTCTGTATCTGAAATATGTCCTGTCTTCAAAAATAGGGTCTTACCTTCAAGTTATAGTAAGCAATGAAAGACTGTGGCAATAGCTCATGTTATTTTAGGAGTATCCTGGACTATACTGACCAAGAACTCAAAGAGAAATTTCCCTTCCATGACATTGTGATTTTTATTATATTGCCTTCCAAAAAGTTATTTATCCATGTCCTATTCATTTATAGTACCAAGAAATTATTTTATTATTTAACAGATTACATTTTCTTTTATTGTTTTATTCTTTATTTTTTTATTGAAAACTAGAATTATACATATTTTGGGATACAGTGTGTTATTTAAATGTCTGTACAAGTTGTAATAATAACATGAGGATAATTTGAATAGAACTGCAGCCATTTAGCATTTCTTTGTAGAAAGTACAGTCAAAATCCTTACAGTTATTTTGACACATTATACATTATTATTAACTATAGTCACCTTATAGTGCATTAGAAAGCCACAATGTAATCCTTCTATCAAAGTTACCTTTTAAATGTAATTTTAAAACACTTAGTCTAAGCTATAAAATTGTTCAGTAGTGGCTGAAGCAATGGCTTACTGGTAAGAACACTTGAACTTACTGCTCTTCTGGAGAACACAGAACCAGTTCCCAGCACCCACATGGTCTGCAATGCTCTCTTCTGGTCTCCTCAGGTATCATGCATACACATGCTACATGTACTTACATATAAGATAAATATTATTCATAAGGAAAAAAATAAAAGAAACTTTCAAAAGTGCTCAGTAATTATTCTTTCCATGGAATTGGTCCTCCATTTTTCATGTTTTTACAATGTCAATATGACATTAAACTCTGAGCATGGATTTATTTATTTATTTTTTGACAGCCAAGAAATCTTCCAACAGTTTATTAGAAAGAATGTAGACATTTAAAAAAAATCCCCACTGTCATGAACATAAGTTGAGGTTTTGTTCAGCGATGGTATAAGCTGAAATCAAAACAACAAATAAAAATTTCAATAGTGCATTAACATTTTTTCCACTTGGTTGCCATCCAGGCAGTGCAAATACAAATCTGGTCTAAAATGCACAGACTCTCGATCAACATTGTACAGCTTTCTTCATCCTCCATGCCAAGAGATGTAAAAGCTTAAGGGCCAAACAATATCAAACGTATAGGCATAAAAACCATCTAAGTTAGGGCATTCACTAGTTTTAGCTAAGATACACCTGAACACTGACAGGTGATCACTTACATACAGTAATGTGCAGTAACTTTTTTGAAAAATAAGCTTCAGTGGAACAATCCTGAAGGAAACACTGAATATTGGAGGAGTGGAAGGCTATCGGGTTAAAATATCAACCAATTTGGTTCAGGCAGTTTAACATCCAGATTCTAGAATCTAAAACTTAGTTATCTTTCCCTAAGTGGAGAGCTTCCTATCATGTTCGTAATTATGTTATAAAGTGTAGGAGACTTAGGTGAAATTTTTGTTGTTGTTGTTGTTCTTTTCAAGACAGGGTCTCCCTGGAGCCCCAGCTGTCCTGGAACTTACTCTGTAGACCAGGCTGGCCTTGAACTCACAAAGATCCGCCTGCCTCTGCCTCCCAAGTGTTAGGATTAAAGGCATGCGCCACCATGCCCAGCTGTGAAATGTTTTTAATCAGAGCTGCTGTATCAACTGCCTGACATCAACAGCTTAATGAAGTCTGGGAAATGTCCATGCATTAAAGATATTGCTTTAGCTGACTTAAAATTGCCCCATGCAATGGTACATTACTAACCCTTAGTGAAGCCTTTAAAAAAACAGGTTGAAAAATTGGTTAAAGGAGGCAAATAGAGCCTTTAGAGCCATCAACTCAGGAATTCTCTCAATTAGGATATCTTGCAGAGAAGTTATTTTTTCTGTCTCAAAATCCAGCTGATGACAGTCTTTCTGACTCCAGATTTGACATATTTTTTTCACATCACCATCTTGTGAATCATCATCTGCTCCATCTACTTCTGCTAAATCTACATCCTCATCACCGCCCATGTGGTCCATCATGTCAGAGAAACAATCAAAATTAGACCTGGCTTCATCTGAATCATCTTCCCAAACTTTCCAATTATTGAAGAAGTCCTTCCTAAGCCAATTAAGCTTTGTTCTTTCCGTTGTTAATCTATGCCATGATTGGCCAGATTCTCCTTTCCGCATACACATAAAATTGATCTGTCCATTCTTTTATGTTTGGAATCATTTGTATCAATAGACTGAAAAAGATCAATTTCATTTAAATGTTTAAAATTATTACTTCCTCCAAGACAAACTGAAAGTAAGTTTTGATTTTTCAAAAGTTACATTCATATCTTTACTGTTCTCCACACTAAACTCAATGAACACATAGTCCCTTAGATCATACCACTTTGCAGAAGCGGGCTGCATGGTGAAAGGGGCAAGGGGATAGGTGAACTGGTGGGTGGGCCCCACTAAGGGCAGATGGGGAGTCAGCTGCTCCTGTGGCAACTCTGACTTTTTCTTCATCTTATGTTTTAAATCTTTGCCTTTTTAAAAAATTAAGTTCATATATAAATATCACAGTGACCAGAGGTTGAAGTTCCCAGGTTCCCAATTTCAACTGCACCACTCTTGCACTATTAGGATTCTTTAGAGAAAATACTCTTTTTAATAGAAATCACTGAATGTACAAAGAATCTACATGTAGCATTACAATCACTTGGGATTTTTCTTTTTTAAGTAAACATTAGGTATTTTTTTCTCAAATACTTAAATGAAGTTTCGTGCATTTCATATATCATTTCTCAGTCCAATTTAGTTTCTTTCCCTTCCATGACCCCCACCCCACATGAGTTCATGCATTCTTCCATACATGTATTGTATCTTTTTCTGAGTCTTTTTAAAGTTTTTCAAAGTGGAGAATTATTGTTTGGGGAGAACTTTACTGTTTCTTTTGGTTCTTTGTCCCAGTTCTTTTGTTGTTTTCCCCTCCAGTTTCTATTATTTCAATGCATATGTCACACCTACACTAAAATTATGTCATCTGAAAATAAACTATGCTATTTGCAAATCATATTTCAGAATTCACATTTTCCCTTTCAATTTTATATTAATCTACAACATGCATACATACCCTCCACCCATATAACAAAATTACAATGTCTGAAAATAAGTGGAGGGTTAATTCTAGAGCCCATGAAAGGATTCACATTATAAGAGCACGGTTGCCTTCAGATAAAGAGAAATATAACATTAACGTTGCCCAGTTTGCCTTACAACTAGATACTTGGTGCTAGCATCCACAAATGAGGGATACCACTCATCATTTGTTTTTCTGGGACAGTGTTACTTCACTTAACATAATATGTTCTAGTTCCTTCATTTACCTGCAAAGTTCATGATGTCATCTTTATTTACCAATGTGTAGAACTCTGTTGTGTAGTTGTAGCACATTTTCTTTATTCTCTCTTCTGGTGAGGGGCATTTGGGTTGGTTCCAGCTCCTGGTAATTGGAAGAGAGCTGCAATAAACATGGCTATGCATGTATCTCTGTGGTAGGATGAGTCTTGTGAGTATACACTCAGGAACGGTGTGAATGGATCAGGTGTTAGGCTCATTTTGAGTCTTTTAAGGGCACTGCACATTGCATTCCATAGTGGTTGTACAAGTTTACATTCCCACCAGCAGTGGATGAGTGTTCCCCTTTCCCCACAATCTCTCCAGCACCTGGTAACATTTGTTTTCTTGATCCTAACCAGTCTTATTGGAGTGAGGTAATATCTTAAAGTGGTTTTAATTTGCATTTCCTAAAGTATTAGAGATGTTGAACATTTTTTAATATGTTTCTCAGCCATCTTTAATTCCTCGCTGGTGAAATCCCTGTTCAGCTCTTTACTCCATCTTTTGAGTGAGTCATTTGTTTTCTTACTTCTTTATTTTTTGAGTAGTTTCTGGAAGTTAATGCTATGTCAGATGTATCACTGGAGAAGGTTTCCTCCCACTCTGTGGGTTTTCTCTTCACTTCACTGATTGATTCTTTCACTGTACAGAAACTTTTGAGTTTAATGAGGTTCCACTTGTCAATTATCCACCTTATTTCCTGTACAGCTGCTGTCTGATTAAAAAAGTCTTCTCCTACACCTATGTCTTATAGGTTGCTGCCAACGTTGTCTTCTGTCACTTTTAGTGTTTGCGGTTTCATGTTGAGGTCTTTAATCTATTTGGAGTTGATTTTTGTACAAGGTGAGAGGTAGGGGCTTAATATTATTCTTCTACATTCTTCTACAAGTTGTGATCCAGTTTTTCCAACACCATTTGGTGAAGATGCTGTCTTTCCTCCATTGAGTCTTTTTGGCCCCTTTGTCAAATATGAGGTGGCTGAAATTGTATGTGCTTCAGTTTTGTTCCATTGGTTTACAGGCCTGTTTCTGTACCAGTACTGATGAATATAGCCCTGTAATATAGTTTGAAGGCTGATGTAGTGACACCCCCCCACACACACTGCTCTTTTCACTCAGGGTTGCTTTGGTTATTCAGAGTCTTTTGTTTTTCCATATAAATTTAAGGATATTTTTGTCCAAGTCTGTGAAGAAACTCCCACTCACAATAGCCTCAGAAACAATAAAATACCTTGGAACAAACCTAACCAAAGACACCAAAGATCTCTACAATAAAAATTTTAAACCCCTGAAGAAAGAGATTGAAGAAGACATCAGTAGATGGAAAGACCTCCCATGCTCATGGATTGGAAAAATTAATATAGTAAAAGTGTCCATTCTACCCAAATTAATAAACAGATTCAATGCAATTCCAAAGGAACTTAAAAAGGGAACAGTTTATTTGAGCTTGCTGTTGACGGTTACAGGGCATTAGAGTCCATCCTGGCAGGGAGGCATGGTGGCAGGAGCTGGAGCAGAAAGCTGAGTTTCACATCTCTAAATAAGCACAGAAAGCAGAGAGGGTGACCGGAGACTGGCAAGACTTTTTGAACTCTCTAAGCCCACCCCCAGTGATGTATTTCCTCCAGCATGGACATACCTTCTAAGACCTCCGAAAACAGTGCCACCTGTTGGGGACAAAATATCTGAATACTTGAAGCCTATTGGGGACATTCTCATTCAAACCACCACATTCCACTCCCTGACCCCCATAGGCTCATGACCTTATGAAATGCAAAATGCATTTAGTCTAACCTTAAAAGTCCCCATAGTCTTTACCAGTCTGTAGACATTAAAAAGTCTATAGTCCAAAGTCTCTTCTGAGACCTAGGCCAATCTCTTAACTATAAATTCCTATAAAATCAAAGGTCAAATTACATACTCCCAACATACTGTGGAACAGAATCCACATTCTTATTCCAAAAGACAGGAATAAAGGCATAACGAGGAAATACAGGACAAAAACAAGACAGAAAACCAGCAGGGCAAACACCAGGTCCAGTAGTTCCACGTGCAAATTCTGGGACTTTACTTCCAAGGCTTAGATGGCTCAGCTCTTCCAGTATTGTGTGTAAGATACATCTCTTTCTTAGGCTGGTACCACTCCATGTATGCAGCTCTCCTTGGTAAATATCTCGCAGCTCTGCCATTTTGAGAATCTTCTTGGGGTCTCTAATGTCAACCAGGCTTCAGCTTCACAGCTTCATGCAATGGCCTATCAGGGCCTTCTCTATGCAGGGACACCCCTGCTGCACTCTGCCTGGCCTTGGCAGCTCTCTGAAACCGTGGAGGAAGAACTGATGACCCCTTCACTCTTGCATCTTTCATGCTTCTAAAGCCAGCACCACATGAATGAAACTGCCAGTTTGGCTGCTGCAAGTTTGGGATGGACCCTGGGCTACTTCAACCACATTCAAAGCTTTTCTTTGCCTTGGACTTGTTGGAGCAGAAAACCCCTTTAGTATTTTTCCTTTCAAAACTTGGAGCCTTAGCTGGGTGTGGTCTTGCCCTGAAGGTAATCTTTCCATTGCTTACTTGTCAATCTCTAGGCTTCTCCTTAATCACTTTAATCTCCTCCTTATCAAAGGGGTCCTCTCCTTCAGCACAAGCCTGGGCTCCAATATTAATCTTCCTAGTGTAATTTTTTTTTATCCTAACTGTTCACTCTGCATTTCTTTCTGCCCCATTTTCTTTCTTTTTTTTTTTTTTCACTGTAGATCTGCATAATATTAACCAATAATAGTCACACCACCATGTTTACATTAGGGTGTCTTGAAATATCCTCTACCAAAGAAATTAGTCCATTGCTTTTCTACTTAGCCTCTGATAAGCATTTGGGCTGTGGGCAAACTCTAGCCAGACTCTTTTCCAAAATATGTCAATTGCTACTTAAGTCCTTATCTTTCTCCCTCAATTCTGAGGAATGATTGAGATAAAGGCACACATTCTATTTATATTATTGGTTAATCAGTTTCTTTTTTTGTCTTTTCAAAACATTCTATTGAATTTTTGTGCATTTCATACAAAACAATTGTTTTTTTTTTCCTTTTTATTGATTGAGTTTTTAAGATTTTATTATTTTTTTAATTTTTTTATTTTTATTTATTTTTGTATGTGTATGAATGTACTGTCTGCATGTAGGTCTGTGCACCCATAGGGCAATGCCACGGAGGTCAGAAGAGGGTGTCAGATTCCCCTGGAACTGGAGTTCTCCTGAAATTGGAGTTTCAGATGGTTCTCAGCCGCCATGTGGGTGCTGGGGATCAAACCCGGGTCCTCTGTAAGAGCGGTCGGTGCTCTTAACTGCTAGGCCGTCTCTCCAACCCCAAGATTTTATTATTTTATTTTATTTTTATTTTTATTTTTTGATCTTTTCGAGACAGAGTCTCCCTGTAGCCCCGGCTGTCCTGGAACTCACTCTGTAGACCAGTCTGACCTTGAACTCACAAAGATCTGCCTGCCTCTGCCTCCCAAGTGTAGGATTAAAGGTGTGCCCCACCACACTCGGCAATTTTATTATTTTTATTGTATGTGCATGTTGTATTGCCTGCATGTGGATAGGTGCACCTGTGTTGTACAACACTTGTGGAGGTCAGAAGAGGGTATTAGATCCCATGGAAATGGAGTTACAGACAATTGTAAGCCAGTCTGTGGATGCTGGGAATTGAACCAGGGTCCTCTGCAAGAGCAGTCAGTGATCTTAACTGCTGAGCCATCTCTCCAGTCCCAGTTTTTACAAGTTCAAAGATCAACAAGGCTGTCTCATGAATTCAATACCACTTTGGAAAATTTAGAATCATTCCTCTTAATTCTACTCTAAGGTTTTTAGATATAAATCTTTATTTGTTCTCTGTTATCCAGAACTTGTTCCAACCTGCAATCATTCATATTAGGCATGAGTCACCCTTTTTAGTGCAAAACTAAAATAAAAGTTATTATGTAATAATGTATTGGGCAAATTGTAACCAGAATACTCATCAAAAGTGAATAACGATATAAGTAGTAATAATGATATAAAAGTAATAATGATAAAACACATATTTAAAATGCTATAAGATATTTATATAATAATATATACATGTTAAGTAAATTTTCTAGGGACTATACAGGAAAACTTTTTCAATCTGTTTGAAAATGTTATGTGCCAACCATTGTGAAAAATGTCTATAGGGTGGATGATTACTAATGGTAAATTTTGTTCCCATCGTAAGTAACTTAGTAAGTAACTAAGTAACTTAGTAAGCTAAATATAGGTTTAAGTAACTCTTTGGATTTAGAAATCCTCTTCGAAAGGATGGATTGTATTCATATAAAACTCATTTTAGAGATTAAGACCCGCTGAAACATTGGCATCTGATATGACAAAACGATATGAATAATCTAACAAGATTTAAGAATTGGACAGCTTTTATTGGCTAACTATTATGAATACAACTGTGACATGCATAGCCATGGAGAAAGCCAAGGAGCTCTGCAAACTAGAGATGGCATTAAGTTAGGTCTAATTCACTATGCAAATAGTTTTCATTTTTAAAATAGAATCTCGGGGGATGGAGAGATGGCCTAGCAGTTAAGAGCGCTGACTGCTCTCGCAGAGGACCCGGTTTCGATCCCCAGCACCCACACGGTGGCTTTGTTTTCTTGATCCTGGCCAGGCTTATCAGAGTGAGATGATATCTTAGAGTGGTCTTAATTTGCATTTCCCTAATTATTAGTGACGTTGAATGGTTTTTAAGATGTTTCTCAGCCATTTCTAATTCCTCCTCTGTGAAGTCTCTATTCAGTTCTTTGCTCCATCTTTTGAGTGGTTCATTTGTTTTCTTTCTTCTTTGTTTTTTGAGTAGCTTGTATACACTGGAAATTAATGCTTTGTCAGATGTATCTGCAGTGAAGGTTTCCTCCCACTCTTTTGATGTACAGAAGCTTTTGAGTTTAATGAGGTCCCATTTGTCAATTGTCAATCTTATTTCTTGTGCAGCTGCTGTCTGATTTAGGAAGTCTTTTCCTACACCTATGTCTTGTAGTCTGCTGCCAAGCTTCTCTTCTATCACCTCCAGAGTTTGGGGTTTCACGTTGAGGTCTTTGGTCCATCTGGAGTTGACCTTTGTACAAGGTGAGAGGTAGGGGTTTAATTTCATTCTTCTACAAGTGGTGATCCAGTTTTGCCAGCACCACTTGCTGAAGATGCTGTCTTTCTTCCATTGTGTCTTCTTGGCCCCCTTGTCAAATATGAGGTGGCTGAAATTGTATGAGCTCAGGTTTGGATCTTCAGTTTTATTCCATTGGTCAACTGGTCTGTTTTTGTGCCAGTACCAGGCTGT
>VZQC01001118.1:2310963-2337308 GCA_009823505.1 Rhizomys pruinosus | reverse complement strand
GTGTATTGTATCATTTAGTTCAGATGTCTCTTTGTTTATCATTTGTCCTGTTGATCTGTCTAAAGGACTTAGTGGGGTATTGAAGTCCCCTACTATTAGTGTGCTGGGGTTAATCTGTGCCTTGAGATCCCAAAGAATTATCTTTATAAAGTTTGGTGCACTGGAGTTTGGTGCGTATATATTCCTGATTGTGAGATCTTCATCGTCAATTGTTCCTTTAATAAAGATGTAACGGCCCTCTTTGTCTCTTTCGATTTCTTTTGCTTTGAAGTCTATTTTGTCTGATATTAGAATGGCAACACCTGCTTTCTTTTTGGTACCATTTTCTTGGAATATTTTCTTCCATCCCTTTACCTTAAGTTGGTGCCTATCCTTGAAATTGAGATGGGTTTCTTGTAGACAGCATATAGATGGGTTTTGTTTCTTAATCCATTCTCCCAGTCTATGCCTTTTGATTGGGGAGTTTAGACAATTATTATTTAAGGTTATAATTGAAAGATGGATGTTGCTTCCTTTCACCTTATTATTGATTTGGACTTTTAGCCTCTGATTTTACTCCTATGGTTATGTTTTTATTAGTTTCTTTTCCTAGGTGTTTGAGGATTGTTGCTCCTCTCTTCTGCCCTTTGAATTGCTTCAAGTATTTTCAGGAGAGTTGGTTTTCCAGACATTCTATCACCTTGTTTATGTCATGGAAGATTTTTCTCTCTCCTTCAACTATAATCGACATTTTTGCTGGGTAAAGTATTCTGGGTTGGCATCCATAGTCCTTTAACACTGGGAATGCTTTGCTCCATGTTCTTCTTGCTTTCATGGTTTGCACCGAGAAGTCAGTTGTAATTCTGATGGGTTTCCCTTTGTATGTGACTTGCTTTTCTTTTGTAGCCTTCAGAATTTTGTCTTTGTTTTGGGCGTCTAGCATTTTAACTATGATATGGAATGGGGAGTTTCTTTTCTGATCTTGTCTGTTTGGAGTCTTATGTGCTTTTTGTAATTGTATGGGTTTGTCTATTTTTAGTTTGGGGAAATTTTCAACTATTTTTCTGTTGAAGATCTGATCAATACTAGTCTCTTGAGATTCTTCTCCTTCCTCTATTCCTATGATGTGGAAGTTTGATCTTTTCATAGTGTCCCATATTTCCTGGTTGTTCCATTTTTGTGTATTTTTAAATTTTTCATATTCTTTATTTGAGCTTTTTAGTTGCTCTGTGTTATCTTCCAGATATGATATTCTTTGTTCTGCTTCCTCCATTCTACTTTTGAGGCTTTTTCCTTTCCTTTCTTCTTGATTGGATGAGTGTTCTAATTCCTTTTTCATTTCATCCTATGTTTTCTTTAGTATTTCCATTTCCTTTTTGAGCTTCTCAATCTCTTCTTGGTTCTCCTTACTTCGTTGGTTGGCTTCCTTTTTCAGTGTTTCTGCTTCCTTTCAGTTTGCTTTTTTTCTCCCTCTTTTTCTTTCTGGAGTTTGTCATTCTGTTCCTTTAGTTCTTTCTGAAGTTTGTCATTGTATCCCTCTAGGTCCTTTTTGAGTTTTTCATTCTCTCTCTTTAGTTCTCTGAATTCTTTATTTTCTTTAATTTTTCTGCATAGGTCTGCAATTATTCCTCTAAGATCTGTTCCTTGGGTCACCTCCAGGGGAATCCCATTGTAGCTATCTCCTACAGGTTTGGTAGAGCCTGGTGCAGGATTGTCCTATGCCTTTCCCATATTGTCCCTTCGTCATGTCCCTGGCATGCGGGTTTCCCTTTTGTGATTCAAATCACAAATGTCTTTTCACTATGTTAGTGGCTGGTTTTGCTTGCCTCCTTCTGATGCCTTTTTCTTTTCTTTCCTTCTCCTTGTTTATGGAGTATTGGCTTGTCTATGTTTCTGGCTTTCAATTTTGCTTATATATTGGATATTAGAAGTCCAAATCACTCTTCCCTTCACGTTCTGAAGGTTCTCCAAAAAAAAAAATCCACTTGGATACTCTCTCACCAATTCCAGTTGGTAGGGGGGAGGGGCATATGCCTGACTTAGCCCGCTCCCTGGTACCTGTCTGGAGCAACTTCTGGGCTCCTGGGGCCTGCCCGCACAAAGACACAGAGGCCCCGAACCCGACACCACCGAACCCAGACAGCCACACCCCAAAAGGGTCCAGTGCCGAGACACCTTTCCAGCAACCAGCAGTCAATCCACTCTAAAATCTCCATTCTGAAAATCTTAAAGCAGGTACCAGTGAGATGGTTCAGTAGACAAGAAAGTTTTCCACTGAGTATGAGGACCTGAATTACCCTAGGGACTAAAATAGTGGAAGAGAAAAGCCACTCCTGCAAACTGTCCTCTGACTGCCACACACATATACAATGGTGTTCAGGTGCCCATGAACACAGGCACAAGCACAAACACACACAATAAATAAATATCCATTTAAAATTATGTTAGGACAGGTTCTGGAGAGATAGTCTAGCGGTTAAGAGCGCTGACTGCTCTTGCAGAGAGCCCAGGTTCGATCCCCAGCACCCACATGGTGGCTGAGAACCGTCTGAAACTCCAATTCCAGGAGAACTCCAGTTACAGGGGAATCCGACACCCTCTTCTGACCTCCGTGGCATTGCACGACACGGGTGCACAAACCTACATGCAGACAGTACATTCATACACATACAAAAATAAATAAATAAAATAAAATAAATTGATTAAAAAATTATGTTAGGGCAAAAATCCAAGATTTTAATTAATTGAAACACGTGCTTACTGGACTTCATTAGGGCACTATGGGAGGGAAAGACCCCAATATGGAGCACAAGTGCAGGATTGATGGTTGTTTGACCTTGCCAAGGAGGAGCCTTCCAGCACTTCCTTAAGGAAAATACGACATCTTTTAGGGAAAAAAGTCCTCCAATTCAAGTGATAAGTGTATGTATGTATGTATGTATGTATGTATGTATGTATATGTATATATACTGAACAAATACAAGTAGGACAGAACAATAACAACAAAATAACTGGAAAAAAAAACTCTGGAATGACTCAGAAAAAGATGCAGGACATGTATGGCAGAGTGCAGAGACTTGGGTGGGGTGGGGGACATGGAAAGGGAAGTAACTCTAGATTCGATTGAGAAATGATGTAAGAATTATGGAAAAAGTTTAATAACAATTAAAAATAAATAAATGAATAAAATTTAATAAATGTGTTCAGTGTATCAGTGTCAGTCATAAACATCCATTAAAATTGCTAACAGTTTCTTTTTAAAAAAAAGAGAGGGCTATTTTCTTGATCACACATATGTAGTTGAGAATTTCAGCAGCAATTTAGTAACAAACACAAAAATACTATTCTCAAAATATTTATGTAGATCACCTGATTTGACTTACCATAAGCAAATAACATAAAATGCTTTTAAGATCATTTTAAAAGATTATTTTTTCTGCTTTATTAATTCAGAAAGAGTACCATGAACATTTGTAAATAAGATCCTGTAGACAACAGCACAATACCAAGAACTAGAATTACTCTTTCTGCAAGTCACCATGTCTTCTGTACCAACTAAGGCCTCTAGCTCAAGATAATATTCAGAAAGCATTTGCAGTTAGTCAAATTAGAAGAGACAAGCCTACTTAACTTATTCCATGGCTTCTATCAAAGATGCTGATAAAGCCCCTCCTAATGCCTCTTATCTCTCTGGATGCAAAAACTGACTAAAGATGTTTCCACATATGATGCTATGATTAAGAATCTATTTCCCAGGGGCTGGAGAGATGGCTCAGCAGTTAAGGGCACTGACTGCTCTTCCAGAGGACCTGGGTTTGATTCCCAGCACCCACATGGTAGCTAAGAACTGTCTTAGGATGGGTGAGGTGGCACATGCCTTAATAAAAAAAAAAAAAAATCTGTTTCCCAAAATAGGATTTCTCCTTTGAAAGGATGCTGGGTATCAAATCATACAGGGAAGATGTTATGGACTGGAAAATCTTGACATGAATATTTTAGCAGTTCATTAAAATTAGATCACAAGTCCATTCAGCTTGACTGTATCAAGTGGCATGGGCAGATGGTACTCATCATTTACTCAATGGGCAATGCGAAATATTTTCTGTTAAGAATGGAGACACAGACCACATGCTGGAGGAGGTAAGCAAGACACAGGATCATCAGGCTTCTAAATTGTACTTTCATGTGGATATTACTAAGAATTTTGTTTTTATAAATGGGCCTTTGCCTCTAAAGTAAATTTACACAGGGCTTAGTTCTCTGAACTTACAGCTGTTGTATACTATTGTAATATATTTTTTCCAGAAATTGTAAACATAATGTGAGAGTGTGCTTTAAACTACAACTGGCTCTTTCTTTCTTTCTTTCTTTCTTTCTTTCTTTCTTTCTCTCTCTCTCTTTCTTCCTTCCTTCCTTCTTTCCTTCCTTTCTTTGTTTTCTTTCTTTTCCTCATTTTCCTTTTCTATTTATTTATTATTTATTAATTCAGTTAGGTAGTTATTATACTGGGAATTGATCCTTGGGTCCTGAACGTGCTGAGTAATCTTTCTATAACTGGGCTCTGTCCTCAGCCCTCATTTCCACCTTTGGTTTGAGTCAGGGTTTCACTAACTGGTGAAGGTTGGTCTTGAACACACTCTGTACTCAAGGTATATCATAAACTTAGAATTCTTTGTTAGCTTCCAAAGTAGCTAGATCAACAGGTTTGTTTTACCTGCCTTGACTATGTAGATTATTTGATCGGTAATATTATACACTGTATAAAATATAGTGATGCTGTGTAAAAGTGGGTTCCATAGGAATAAATTCAAACATGCACTAATCAAGAATTTGGGGAAAAGGAAAACCATGTCTTATGTCTTTCCTGAATATGTGAAGATTTTCTTTTCTTATTATTAGTCGTTCAATACTACAGTATGACAACTATTTCTGTGACATTTGTATTCCATTGAGTGTTATAGGGAGTCTAGACAATGTACACAAGTTACATGCAAATATTGCACAGTTTTATACAAGGATTCAAGAATATGTGGATTTGATTATACCTGGGAATTCTAGACCCTTTCTGCCTCAATTCTGAGGAATTATTGAGATAAAGACACACATTCTATTTACATTATTGGTTAATCAGTTTCCTCTTTATTTTTTTATTTTATTTGTTTTTTATTTTTTTTGGTCTTTTCAAGACAGGGTCTCCCTGTAGTCCCAGCTGTCCTGGAACTCACTGTGTAGACCAGGCTGGCCTTGAACTCACAAAGATCCGCCTGCCTCTGCCTCACGAGTGCTAGGATTAAAGGCGTGCGCCACCACGACCGGCCAGTTTCCTCTTTTTTGTCTTTTCAAGTATACATTCTATTGATTTTTTTTGTGCATTTCATACACAACATCTTAATTATCTCTATACACCCTTCCCCTAACTTCACCCCTTTATATAACCCTTAATAGAGTCCTTACATCTTCTCATATATGTTAAGGTCTATGGAGTCAAGTTAGTATCCCCAGACGACCCTCATTGCAAATTCATGCACTGGGGTCTAGTCAGCCTATCTGGATTCTCTCCCCTTAAAGAAAATCAACAGTACTTCACTCTGAAGAAATAAGCTGCCAATAGTTATTTGGCTAAGTTTGGGGCCTGCTGTCCATCTCCCCAGTTCTATGCTTGTTTTTTTATTATTTAACTTATTTTTGTTGACATATACAAATATAAAGTTGTACATATTTATAGGGTCACATGATGTTCCATGCATATATATATATATATATATATATATATATTGTTTAAAACTTAAAACTGATGAACAGGTCTAGGTCGTTAAACATGCACACTTTGTGGTTAAAAATTCCACAGTTCTGAGCAAAATTACACAGTTTTTGACTCTTCACATATGTGTGGGTATTGTGTATGCTGACACCATTGCTGTAAATTCATAGGACCAAGGTCTCAGGGTAGGTCAGTTTCTAAAAGAGGTACTTGAAGTTTCTGCAAATATAAGATGCAAAGTAAACATCACTTTAATATTTAATAATATATTGCAAATAAGGTTGTATGTAGAACATACATAAAATCACAGTGATGTATTGATATTTTTATCTAATGTGGTAAAATTAACTTCACTGATGTTAAGAAAGCCTTAAGAAACACATGGTTTTATCTTCAGAATATTCATCTAAATCTGAGCAAGACATTATATTCCTGCAACCATTGGAAATATCACTCTTTTTGTGTCCTTGAACTTTAAACTCAGAACTTTCCATTGTTGGTATTTGTGATAGTTACTTTTCTGTTGCTGTTATAGAACACCATACCAAATTGATTTATAGAAGGTGAGTTTATTTTAGCTTATGGTTCCATATAGAGTCCATAATGGTTGGGGAGGTAAGGCAGCAGGTGTGCAGAGCAGGGAACTGCCCACTCACAAACTTGAAACAGAGAGTGTAAGGGAAAGAGTATGACCTGGAAGTGAGGCAAGGATATAAATTCTCAAAGCCCACCCCTGAGTTGCACACAGTCTTCCTGCAAGACTTCACCTCCTAAAGGTTCTATAACCTTCCCAAATAACCCCACCAGTGCGAATAAATCTTATAATACATAAGCCTATGGGGATATTTCTCATTCAAACTACCACATTCTACTTCCTGGTCCCCATGGGCTCATGACCATATCGTAATTCAAAGTGCATTCAGTCCTGCTTCAAAAGTCCCTATAGTCTTTCACAGTCTCACCATTGTTTAAATGTACAAAGTTTTTGTGACTATGATTGTGTAACTGATGCCATCACTCTAGAAATCAGTATGGAGAACTCTTAGAAAGCTAAAAATAAATTTAGCATATGGTCTAGCCATAACACTTCTTGGCATATACTGAAAACACTCATTCTATTGTAGCGATACTTGCACAATCATTCTTATTGTTAGTCTTTTCACAATATCTAAGAAATGGAAACAAGCTAAATGACCCTCAACTGACAAATGGATAAGAAAACTGCGGTTCATTTATAGAACAGAGTTCTACTTAGTGGTAAGGGAAAATTAAATCATGAAATTTACTGGTAAATGGATAAAACTAGAAACTATTATATAACTGAAATAATCCAGATTCAGAAAATTAAGCAGCATATCTTGTCTCACATTTGTAGATCTTAAGTTCAAATCAATAGTTATGAGTATATACATTGATATAACTTCTGGAGCAAGGAAAGTGGACAGGAACCATGGGGATAAAGGGGGAAAGGATCTGAAGAGAGGAGGAGAGTAAAAGATAAGTGTTTTACAGGGTAAATGGGGGAAATGGGGGCTGCCTTAATTGGGGAGGGAAAAGGAGGGGAGTGACAGGAGAAATAAATAAATCCTATAAAAAAATCAGAGGAAAATTTATTAGTTCAAAGTCCTATAGAAATATACACATTATATATATATATACCTTAAAGCTATGTAACAAAAACCACAGTTCCAGGCAGGTGAAATCTCCCTTCAGTTGTTGAGGGTAGTTTAAGAGACTCTGGAAAATAATCAATGGTACTGCATAGCTGTTAAGTATAATAAACAACAATGACTGACCCAGAAAGCTCTTACTATTGGTGCAGTGTTGGCACTTTTATCTAGGGAGTAATCAGCAGCTGTCTAATTCAAGGCTCAACTCATTTAAGGGAACTCATTTTTGTTACTGTTAAAATAGTCAAATATACTTCTCTGTGAAGGTCATAGACATAAGAGAAAAACCTACTTTTGCCATGTCCCTAGACCAATGTAAGTTCTTACTTTATTGTAAATATGAGAATTCATGAATCCTCATATTTAGAGATAAGTGTACCTTTAATTTCTCATCAAATAAGCTTCTTTTTGAAACACATAACAGATATCGAGAACTGGTCAAGTGTAGAGAATAAGTAAGTATCTGTGAGACGCTTAACCCTGAGTGACACATCTTCAATACAACCACAATACATAGGTTTCATTCATCTGTCAACTCTCACCAGCAAAGTTTCCTTAAGGAACAGATTTGGTGTATTAATACAGTAACCCAAAATCGGTCAATAAGCACAGAAGAAGAGGCTGCAGAGTGCTTATCTCTGAATGTGACACCTCTCACAAACCTCTGCCTCCCAAGGCTCAGGGACCCTTATGAAAGAAGATGTAGAAAGATTGTAAGAGCCAGAGATGGTGGATGATCACAAGGAAACACAGTCTTCCAGACAGATGGTCGGTTCCTCTTATGACGTCTCAGCAATGGTGACAGCATACACAAATCCTATGCAAGCTCAAAGCAGACAAAAATTGCAAAACAGAATGGGGAGATTGGTAAGAAATCCCAACCCAAGGAAATTTTGGCAATTGATGACTGGTGAGAGGGAGAGAGAGAGTATCTTATAGGGATGGGACTCTCGGCCCTGTTGATGGACTCATGCTGAAGGAAATTTGAGAACACAAATCAGATTCTGTAGACTACCTTATATCAATGAGAGAGTATATTGAATAAAGCATGGGTGGTGGTGGGCAGAGGTGTTCATAGGGGAAGGGATCTCAATACTATAAAAATATTTTGTATGAAAATCATAAAATTGGGGGCTGGAGAGATAGCCTAATGGTTAAGAGCACCGACTGCTCTTGCAGAGGACCCGGGTTCGATCCCCAGCACCCAAATGGCAGCTAAGAACCGTCTGTAACTCCAATTCCAGGAGAACTCCAGTTCCAGGGGAACCCAAGACCCTCTTCTGACCTCCACGGCATTGCACGACACGGGTGCACAGACCTGCATGCAGACAGTACATTCATACACATACAAAAATAATAAATAAATAAAAAATTTAAAAAAAGAAAATCATAAAATTAAGCTAAAAACATACATAAAAGAGTCTGAAAAGCCTCACAAAAGTATAATCATAAAATTAAATAAAATGTAAAAGAAAAAGAATAGTATTAAACATAATGAATCAAAAGCCTTTTTGTGACTCAGGACAGTCTTTTTATTTTTACACCCTAAAAACTAAAAAAGCAAATTACAAGCTTCCAACATAGAATGGCAAAGAAGATGTATTCCATGTCAAAATAAAAGAGGGGGCGGGGAGGCAGTGAAGAAATACTGGAGACCAAAGCAAGACTGAAAACCAGTAGGGCGAAGGCCAAAGCATGTAGTTCTATACCTGGTGTCTAGGATTTTGGTTTCCTGGGACCTCCGCGGTTCTGCCCTTCCAGGTTTTCTGCCTGCAACGCAAATCTCAGGCTGGTTCTGCTCCCTGTGTGCAGCTCTCCTTTACAGCTGTCTCAAGACTATGGTGCAGAATTCCACTATTACAAGTATGCTCTTCAACCCCCCGCCTCCCAGCGGAGATCAAGCTGGGGCAGAAAGTGACAACACTCACCCCTGGGATACTTTGTCTTTTGCAAACTTCAGTTTATTTCCCCAAGGTTACAGGCTTATATACAGAAAAAGTTGGCAGCCTTAGAATGTGTTCAAAAGAGGCAAGGTTCCAAGAAAAGTCAAAAAATGGACCAGGTGTCCCTATTACAGAGAAGTCACGGGAGGCGACTTCACACAAAGGGCTTGTGTAAGGCAGATAATAATTAAAGGACGCTGTCCAAGATGTCTCTTTCTAGAACAAGGTATGGTATGCCCCATTTATTCCCAAGGTGACAAAACACTCTGATCAACACTAACTTGGGGAGGAAAGGATTTGTTCAGCTTACATATCTTGGGTCACATATTAAAGTATCCAAATACAGAAAAAGGGCTTTATACCAAAGTTGGCCACTTTAAGCCAACGTGACTCAGATCCCAGGGCCAAATCCTACCCTTTTGCTTCACTATATCCCACCCCATGGGCATGGCCAGGGAGGTCCCATTGGTTAGTCAGCTTGACTGAATTTTCCCACAATAAGGGTCCCTAGAGTCCTAGGGTCCAGCTGTGTCCCTCATCAGTGGGCGGTTTGCTGCAAGACAGGGAATCTGTGAGTTTACTGTCTTCCTCCACCCACTCACAACTCAGAACTCCTGAGGTCTGCTTATGCCAAGTCAATGCATCCTAGTCACCGACACCATGGCAACCCCAAAATCTTGGTGTCTCCACTGCAACCCAGACTTTACTTCATATCTTCCTCAAATGTCATCTAAAGAATTCCTGTCCTCTTGGGCTTCTCACATTGACTCCAGCACAGCAACATAGTGATCGGCTTCATTATCCCTCTGAAACCAAGGAACAAGGATCCACGCCCCCTGACTCTTTCATCTTCTGTGTCTCCAAGGTGGACAACTCTAACGTTCAGCTTCAAGATTTGGATGGAACTTGCTCATATGGATTATATTAACAGCAGCTTCCTATGTTGAAACAATGGGTTTACATAAACAAGAAACCCCTTAAGCTTACATCTATCACAGGCTGAAAGCTCAGCGGCAGCCCAGAGAGCATCACCCCATCCTTGCAACGTAGAGCATGAGTCCTCTCATAAGTGATGCTGAATTTCTTAACAATTACATTCTCTTTCAGCACATGCATTCAGTATGACGTTAAGATCTTAGTGCCTTTATTTTCTCTCTAAAATCTACATTTTAAGTTTTTTTTTCCTTTTTTTGGTATTTTTGGTATTTTTGAGGCAAGGTCTCTCTTTTAGTACCAGCTGTCCTGGAGCTCGCTCTGTAGACCAGGCCTTGAACTCACAGAGATCCATCCACCTCTACCTCCCGAGTACTGGGATTATTTATATGTCTTTCTGACCACTTCTCCGTTTTCACTGTAGACCTACATAAGAGTTACCAGTAATAGCTGTGCTTCAGACTTAAGTGTTATGCTGTGTGAAAAGGTTTTTCTGCCCCCCCCCAATTAGTTCTTAGGACCAGAGGAGAAAGCAACCAGATTGTTTAAAACAAAATATCATAGGAATGACCTCTACACAAGTGACTGCTAGTGACTTTGTGCCCTCCAGAATCTCTGGAGCAGGACTTCCAGCCCTCGTCATTTTCAGTGCTACTCTCCTCCAGCTCCTAGTAGAACATCCCTTAAGCTATGCTTACAATATTCAATATTCACTTACATTTTAGTTCAAAGTTCCAATGTCTTCTGCATTCCTCAAAAAAAATGGTCAGGTTCTTCATAGCAATATCCCAACTCTCTGATACCATTTTCTATATTGGTCATTTTTTTGTTGTTTTGATAAAATGCCATGTCCAAAATGACTTAGGATATAAAGAATTTGGGATTAAGGTTCTAGAGGGGGAACTTACAATGTTGGGGGAATACACAGCAGCAGGCTATAGAATCAAGAATCACATTGTCAAGGCCATGAACTCTCAAATCTGCCCCCAGTAACATTTTTCATTCAACAAAATTACATCTTCTAAAGGTCACACAACTTCCTTGACTATACCTACATAACTTCTGACCAAGTGTTCAAATACATTTCTTACTCGAACTAACATCGTGGTGACAGTTTCTCCTACAGTAGCTATTAGTGTATATTTTCCAAATTTAGTATAAGATAATCTAGGCTCCTTCTATATTGGCTGTAGATATCTTAAGAACAAGAGAGGATGTATATGTGTGTGTACATGTCTGTATATTTGTATGTATTACGATAAATGTAGAATTTCAAATTAGTAATTGAATACTTTTGCTCAAAACATGTTAAAATGTATTCAAAACAACTGGTATGCCAATACCATTTAAAAATCTTATTGAGTTAATATTTGAGGTAGTAGTACAAGGAGTTGAAGAAATCATGATTCTGCCTCTCAAAGTTGGTTTTTCAATTTTAAGGCATTGGAAAGATGAGAAGAATTTAAGCTTTCAGTGTATGTCCAGAGAAGTTTGTAAGGATCATTTTGTTAACTTTCCCCTAATATACAGTTACTACTTTATATGCATTAACTCATCTAATTCTCACAATGACCATAGGCAGCTCTGTCCTTATTTTACTGGTAAAAATGGTAAGATTTAAGGAGCTATGTTTCTTTTTCCTACTCTCTGGTGAAACAGGAATAAAGTGGGGCAGTATCATGTCTCCTTAACTAGAAACTCTGTTGTTTTCTGCTTCCAGTTCAATAGTTACTATGGGAAATAAACCTAGACCTGCCCCAGCTATTCCTAAAACTACAAATCATTGCTCTGCCAGGGCTGCCCTGTGTTTCTATATTTCACTGACTAATACACAGTATCGCAGAACTATATGGATTTGTTTGAAGTTTACCCTTTCACCCACAAAATTCTATGTAAAAATGGGAAGATAGCTTGTTAAAGGTATTTCTATAGCCGGGCGTGGTGGCGCACGCCTTTAATCCTAGCACTTGGGAGACAGAGGCAGGAGGATCTTTCAAGGCCAGCCTGGTCTACAGAGTGAGTTCCAGGATAGCTGGAGCTATACAGGGAGACCCTGTCTTGAAAAGACCAAAAAAAAAAAAAAAAAAGTATTTCTAACCTCAGAAATAGGAAAAATATTATATACTTGGGATTATGTAATAACCAGTGAACTGAATATTTTCAGACATTTACTAAAGGATGGGAACTCTATTTAGAAAAGAGAAAGAAAACTAAACCAAACCAGCTTATCCTTAGTTTCAGAAAAACTCCAGCATCTGCCAATAGCTATGTGCAGAGCGACAAGAAATGCAGATAACTCCAAGGGAATCAAGACAAGAAGAATATTCAATGTGAGAATAAACTAAGTGAGGTGATGGGATTGAATGGAAAATGCTTTTCATTCCATGAAAAATTACATCAGAAAAAATGTGCCTATTTAAGGAGTCTTATTTCACAAGTAAGGCAAAAACAAGATTTCAAAGATGTTTCCTCTCTGCTGACAGCAACATTTGATATTTAGACATATAGCAAGCTTTCCAAATCTCAGTTTTTAATTAATGACTTTATATTGTTTAATCATATTATTATTGAAAAGATACTTGTTGAAATTAACATTTTAAATAATTTCTTGTATGTGTATATATTGTGAATTTATTCACTCCCATTCCCCTGTCTTATCCCTGCCCCTCCTGGTGACTTCTACTTTTCTTGTTCCCATCTAGTCTGTCTACTATTTCATACCCCCCCCTTTTCTCTCAATACACTGAGTTTAATTAGTTTTGCTTGGATGAGCATGAGAAATGACTTGTTTACTACAGTATGAGCAATGTACCAGGGCTATAGCACTGAAAAATATTGCCATCCCATTCCTTGGCAACAATTAACTGCCAATATTTCCTTCTTGAAGAGGAATACAGCCTATTGAGCCCCTCCCTAATTCATGAACCCAATATATACAGGTCTTTTGTAAGTATCTACAATACCTTTGTGTTCATGATGTCAACAGCCATGTCATGTATAAAAGATAATATACCATTCCTCCCTATTCTGTGGCTCTTATGGCCTTTCCCTTGCTTAGAAAAGGGAGATAACAGATGCCCCATTCAGGTCTGAGCACTCAAGGGTCACTCATTCTCAGCACTTTGACCTCTTATAAGTCACTATATTAATTACTACCCACTACACAAAGTAACTTTGTTGCCCAAGGCTGGGAGCATTACCAATCTGTCAATACGTGCATGTATATTTAGATGACAGCTTTGCTATATACCCTATCTATATGTTACCAAGAGAACAGTAATAGATTTCCTCTAGGACCTATAACTTCCCCAGCCTACACCTTTTGACTAGATTGACAATATAAAGCATGAATTCCTTCCTATGGCCAAATCACTAATTTATTGGCTTTCCTCACAACTACATCAGAGGTCATCTCAGGAGATAAATCTCCCACCTAAATCTTTTGGAAAATTTTAGGAATAAAATGATAGCTGTAATATTTTTTGGAAATTTTATATAAAGTGATTAATGAATTACCATGTATTGCTAAAACATCTCAAACCAGATGTGTGTGTAAAGATAAATTTCCTATTTCAATAGACTGTTAGAAAATCAGTTTGAAAACATACTGAATAATTCAAGGACATATCTAGTAACTGGTTGCTACTTGGGACCATTGTCTCCTCAGGCCCAATTCTCAGCTATCCTGAAGGGGCTTTAGGACAGAAATAGATGCAATCTTGCATTTTATTTCATCACAAGGACAATAATCCCATTGGGACAAAGTGTTGAATTTTGCTTGTTTACTTGGTTTTAAAAAATAGTTACTTCTGTGGGATTTAGATTACACTCACCTTATTTCAGAGGCAATAAAATACAAAGTATAGGGTTTTTTTTTTTCAGAAATGACTAATGTTTCTGTTATACTTTTCTTCACTGAATAATAGACGATTCTCAATAAATGGTTTAAAAATAAGGAAATTTACTAAGTTATCTAAAAGCTATGACTTAGATCATCAATAAAAAGTCACAATTGATTAAAAAAAAATGGGGCTGGAGAGATAGCCTAGCGGTTAAGAGCACCGACTGCTCTTGCAGACGACCCGGGTTCAATCCCCAGCACCCACATAGCGGCTAAGAACCGTCTGTAACTCCAATTCCAGGAGAACTCCAGTTCCAGGGGAATCTGACGCCCTCTTCTGACCTCTGCGGCATTGCACGACACGGGTGCACAAACCTACATGCAGACAGTACATTCATACACGTACAAGAATAAAAAAAAAGTTACAGTTGTCAGATCTCTATTATTTAACCTAAAAATATCTCCTAACTTTTCTGTCAATCAACCCAGTTCATTCAAACAATATATGTAATGGTTTATTAAAAATTGATGGTAAAATCATGAAAATGACACTGGCATTATAGGATTAAGGTCATTTAGGTGAATCATATGTAGACACATTCACCAATAACACATGAAGGCAGCCCTTACTAGACTCAGTCACCCACTAAAATAAATTAAGGGAAAGCAATACAGAAGTTCTTATAAAGGGATGCATTGTCTCTGCTTTTTAAGTCATTATTCATATCCAGGCATTTAAAGAGTTGCCTTAAAACCCTCCAGTCAAATGCTTTGTGCAGCATTTAATATGTAAGACTCTAGCTAATGGAAAAAGCAGGCGGTGGAAGGCAGAACTTTCAGCTGTCATGCTGAAGAGTGCTGTAAAGAAGATTGTCATTTGAGACTGTTGTCAGCAATGAAGGATTCCAAATGCAGCTGAACCCAGAATTCTGACCGTGGTATGTTTAAAAGTGCCTCAATCTAGGAATTCTGTATATTTTAATGTTTATTTAAATGTGCATAGAGAAGCCAATTAAGATAAACTGATACAGCTTTTCAGAACTGAGAATGAAGGATTTTTAAATTTCTAGATTCTAGAAATATGTCTTTAGAAATGAGATAGTGTGATCTGAATGTGTTATTTAATAATCATCAGTGTTTATCTTGCATGCAAAATGATTACCTCTGTGAAGTTTTGACTGTGTTTAAACAAGTTACTATTTATTTCATTGAAATAGTCACACACAATTTCTCCTCCAAAATAGTTCTTAATTCAAAGTTATGAAAAATATAATATTAATAAAAAATTTATGAGCATTCTTATGGTATTATTTCATACAAAATTTTGTTAATGTCTGTCAAAGTACAAAGTGGGAAAAGAAATGCTTTATGAAAGAATATCTGAGAATTAAATCTTAAAATACATAAGTAATTCAGCTATGAATTTCACAGGAATGTAGAGAACAAAATGTGTTCAACCTGGCATCATTATTTTTTCATGATTTAAAGAATGATTTTTAAAATCCTTACGATTTCCTCAGTCTTTGTTTCCATTTTTTTGTTTTGTTTTTAAAAATGTCAAAGGATTCCATTCTTAGATCTGGACTCAAAATCTCTAGCTGGATCAAGGTTAAATCATATAAAATGATCGTCACTAATAGGGAAATAAGTGCTTATTTCCTTGGAAAAATAAGTACTTGAAATATTCCTTATGTAATATTTAATATATAAATATCAGTGGCTAGGCAGGTAGATGAAAGTGTATTCTCTGTAAATTGATTCTTTTAAGGGGGAAATTCAAAATTCACGTGTTAAAAGTGTTTATTTCATCGAGAGCACAACAGAAATCACAGTCCAAGCTCCGTCAGAGATTATTACACTGAGAGAGGCTTAACTTTGGTTCCTCATTAGATAAATCTCAGAGTCTATTATTTTTATTCATTTTTTTTTTTTTTTGTCTTTTCGAGACAGGGTCTCCCTGTAGCCCAAGCTGGCCTGGAACTCACTCTTTAGACCAGGCTGGCCTTGAACTCACAAAGATCCACCTGCCTCTGCCTCCCGAGTGCTAGGATTAAAGGCGTGCACCACCACACCCAGCTAGAGTCTATTATTTTTTAACACACAAAAGATACTTTAAAATAATACTTAGTCCAATGTATGTTATATTATACAAATTAAAACATATTTTGTTTCTGTATTGTCCTTATTTTATTTTCTATTTTGAAAATATTTATACTTGTTTAGTAATTTTCATTCTTTTTGATTTATTATATTGTTTTATTACATTGTGTGTGGAGTGTGCAAGTCAGATAACTAATTTTTGGATCCACTCTGAGCACTTATCTTGAATAATTATTTAGCTTTTTTCTTGGCAATCATATGAGATTATAATGCTCAGTGAAATATAGGTATTTTATAGAAGATTGCAAATGTGATAAATCATTGTTTCCCATTTAAATAAAGAAACTAAAATTACCATGAGAATAAGTTTTATAGAAGAGAGATTTGATAAATCATTAAATCAATTCAGTTTGAACTGCTTTGAAAAACATAAGAAATTGATTTTTTTCTTTTCTTTTTTTTTTTTTTTTTTTTTTTTGGGATTTTGAGACAGGGTCTCCCTTTAGTCTCAGCTGGCCTGGAGCTCACTCTGTAGACCAGGCTGGCCTTGAACTCACAGAGATCTGCCTGCCTCTGCCTCCCAGGTGCTAGGATTAAAGACGTGAGCCACAATGCCCTGCTTTGCTATTTTTTATGCCTTATCTTAATTTAATTAATATCACCTACAAGTAAAGAAATAACTTCATATCTGAGGATTTTTCATATAAATGTAAACATTATATGATTAAAGTTGGTATGCATAAGAAATACATGGTTCACTTTCCTAAAAGCAGAAATATCACTAATTTCAAATCCAACTATAATTTTTTCTTTTGACATTTCTTTCTTTAAAAATGTGATAATATTCAATGATATTTCAGACTCAAGTCTCACATTCTAAAAAATTTGGGATGCAACAAGCTTTAAAATGTACATGCTTCTTTTTCAAAATAAATACCTTATAACAGGGGTTGGTAAACTACTGAATAGCAAAATTACCTACAAGAGTAGTTACAAAATGAAAGACAGTCTTCTCCTTAACAGATTCTGACAGCAATCATTTGTTTGTTTTGTTTTGTTTTTGTCCACCAAGGCCCAAGGACAGTGCCTTTAACAGGTAATGTTAAGACTTTTGGTACAGGTATCCTGTTTGAGAAACATTACCTTGTATCTGCCCTTACTTTAACTGTTCTAGCCTCCCATGTACCAGAGACTCTACATCTGGCAATTTATTGATGTAAAAGAACCCATGCTCCCACTTCCAAAGTTTGCAGACTATGTAAGAGTCAGAGAAGAGTCAAACCAGCACAAAAGCATCTGTTTACTGGTTGTCATACATTGCGGCAGAGTTGTACAGAGGCTGACACTCTGGTGAACCAGGTTATCAAGAGGTTATTAAGCATGAGGAATAAAAGATAAGAAATCAACACGGGGAAAGAGCAGATTTAATGCATCAATAAGAAGCAGAGTCTCAGTGAGGCTTGGGTGTGTGTGATATGGGCTAGTGTTCCAGGACCCCAGAGACTGAACATAGGGTTCCCCAAGATGAGAGTAGAGTGAGGGGAACAGGTGCCCTGCTGTAGGAATCTGTGATGAATGCTAAAATGCTGTTCAAAATCTAAAGCATTTTGAACAGCTATACACCTATAAGGTCAGGTGAAAGTGAGAGTAATTTGGCTATAATTACAGACACAATGATGGATAATGGTCTCATGCTGACTTGCACTCAGGGGAAAACTTTCTCATAAGTTAATAGGAAAAGATGTTCCATGGCCAACCAGAAAAAGAAAATTACTTTTCATAGAATTCAGGAGGTTAAAGAGAAGGCCCTGAGATTTGGGTTTCTGTGCCCAGAGTCTTCATGCAAATAAATCAAAACAGGTTGGAATTTTGGGGGGGGGAGGGGGTGGGTAACTGACAAGGTAAAAGTAAACAAATGAGTTAACAAGAATAAACCTCTAGCCTTGGTCAATAACAAAAATCCCACCAGTTTGTTGGTTATATAATTAGGAGCTTCCTACAGTACCATGTACAAATAAGACAAATGCCTCACTGCAGCCAGACCTGATTTCCCTCACTTTGTTTCTCAAATCAGACCACTAAAGCTTCCTGATTATGCTGTTAGGGTGGAGTTCTTGAAGCTCATCTGATTCAAAATCCTGCCCAAGTCGTGAGCTGTGCTTAGTCAAATAAGCTGTCGGATTTATACAGCTAAAATTTCTCCTCAACATTAGAAAGGAACAAGAAAAAGAATACCATAACAGCAAATATAATCATGAACTGGAGATAGAAAAGCAATGTACTTGTGGATAGAGGAGGAATCTTCTCCATTCAAATGAGAACTGCATTTGAATCTGCAGACCAACTCTGCATAAAACTTTGCTCTATATAGTAGAGTGATAAAGAGCAGAAGAAATTTGACTGTATCAACAAAAAATCTTCATGTTTAGAGAGTAGTTATATTTTTCTGGTTTGAATTTTATTTTTTTATCTTAGAATGGAAAGAGCCCTGATTAAGATATAGATATGCGGGGCTGGAGAGATGGCCTAGCGGTTAAGAGCACTGACTGCTCTTGCAGAGGACCTGGGTTCGATCCCCAGCACCCATATGGCAGCTGAAAACCGTCTTTGACTCCAGTTCCAGGGGAATCCGACGCCCTCTTCTGACCTCCGCGGCACTGCACGACACGGGTGCACCTACCTACATGCATACAGTACATTCATACACATACAAAAATAAATTTAAAAAAATATAAATAAAAGATATAGATATTCATGTTATTCTGTGTAACAGGAGATTTTATAGCTGTATTTGCAAAACTGTGTGTATATTTGCTGAATGTTGCATATTATATATTATATGTAATATACTGCGTACACACGTAGCTGAATCCGTAATCTGGGAAAGAGACATTTCAGAACTTGTAAGTGCAATTGCTAATGAGCTGATTAATCCCTTTCTGTACCCCTCCCTTCCTATCTCCTGTCCTCTCTTAACTTTCTTTCACTCTCCTTCTATCCTCTTCCTCTTCTTTCTTGGTGATAAGGACTGAACCCAGGGACTTTTATACATTAGACATATGCTCCCCCACTGAGCTTGAGCCCTAGTCTTTTCTCTTTTCCATGTCCATCATGCATTATAGAAAGAACAAAAATAAGTTATCTGGAAAAAGTAAAAAGGAGTTCAGAGTGACATTGATTGTAGGGATGGAGGAAAATGTATGAATCTGGAGGAATAATATAAGCCAAAATCATGAGATGGTTTAGACCACATATGTGCCAGGCTACATGACACAGTGTAAGGCAAAGTGAGCTGGAAAAAAAAAGTGTAGGCATGGGAAAAATATAGAGTGAGGTAACCATTTCTACTTGAATCCTGCATTGCCTAATACTGTGGATCAGAGACCTAGGCATTCCTCAGTGTCCCGTAGAATGTAAGGGCTGCGATTGGGGTGAATGGTGAAACTACAGCAATGTAGTCTGGACACTCATTTGATCAACTTGATTGAACAAACAACCTGTCACCCCCCACTGGATGGTGGGGCTGTAGGTGTTTGGGCACAACAGCCTGCAGATAGGTTTTGCATGAAGGATGCTTGTACTCATGGATTATCACTTATAGCTAAAAATGAAAAAAAAAACTGAGAGAAAGATGCAGGACAGTTATGGCAGAATGCATGATCTGGGATGGGGTGGGGGTGGGGGAAGGAAAGGGAAAATAACACATACACAAACAAATGTAATGAAAATGAAAAGCACAATAAAATTAAATTTAAGAAAAAAAATAAAATAAAAAAAAAAAAAAAAAAAAAGAATTGTCTCATCTCTGAGCAGCATCCAGGCAGATGACCCAGTGCTGGTGAACAGTAGCAAACCATCATTAAACTGCATCAGCTATGCATTCCACATAATTCTATTTCCATGCTGAGTCCTTATATAAATGACAAAATGGACTTTTTCATTTAGGTAATGGCTCAGTTGGATTTTAGGGTCAAATGCCACTGGAGAGGATCTGTTATTTACAGAGCACAAAGTGTCAGGCTGTGGCCTTTTATAATTCTGACAGTAGTAGTAAGTACTCATTTTTTAAATTGAAATATTTCTAAAATTAATGGAGCAAATTGTATGTTCCAAAGTACATATATAGGACTGTTCTCTGAGACATGAAACAGAAAAGATTTTTAGCATATTTTGTTAATATAAGTCATTCAGTGTAACAATAGTCTTAAGAAACTGGGCCCATAAATTTAAATCCTGACATGATTTTTGTATGCTGTGTGATATTGGAGAAGTGTTTAAATGCTCAGTAACTTACTTTCCTGGCTTCTAAACTATGGAACGCATGGCTATAGCAGGTGATTAGGTATTATGGGAGATCAATGGAGTACACCTTTAGATACTTGAAGGCTGAGACTATAGCTCAGAGTTGCAACATATGTTTTACATGCACAAAACTTAAAGCAAACAACAAAACAAAACAAAACAAAACAAAACTGGAATAATGCTGGGACATAGTAAGTGTTGGACTAAAAACAGTTATAGTCCTGGTCACATGGCGGAGTTTTTAAAAACATTTGCTTACACCAGCATGAGGACCTGATGTAAGATCTCAGCACCCATGTGGAAAGAAAACCATGGTTGCTTGCACATGGAACTCTAGTGGTAGCGAGCAAGGGAGAGAGAGGATTATGTGTATTAACCTCTAAAATATAGTTAACACATGGCTAGCTAGGGATATAGTTCATTGGTAGCATTCTTGGCTAGAATATCCAAAATTCTGAGTTCACAACACAATACTATCAAAAATATAACAAAATATATACAAAATATAGTTAATTTTGTATTTCCCTTTTATATTAATTGTGCAAAGTAGTGGGTTTCAGTTCAATATTTTCATATACGTATATAATATACTTTGATAATATCAATCCCTGTCACCATTTTTTCCCTGTAGCTTTTGGTCCCCTTCTTCTTAGTTTCCCTTCTAATTTCATGTTTCATCTTTTCAAAATCTAGATTCCACCTAAGAAAGAAAATATGAACTATTTATCTTTCTCAGTCTGGTTTATGTCCTTTAGCATGTGGATCAACTGCATAATAGCTCTATGACACTCCATGTTGCCTCTGTGAGCTCATGTATCAATAGACACCTATCGATAGCAACACTGATACCATGACTTGGAATTTGTAATTATAGCCGTAAAGCATCAGTGTGCAGGTATTGTCCTTGTGTACTGTATGTGAGATAAATTCCCAGCAGTGACATAGCTGGATGAAATGACATCTCTACTTGTAGCTTTCTGAGGCATTTCTACACTGATTTCTACAACAGCTGGGGAAACTTACATTCCCTCCCACAGTACACACAGCTTTTGTATCATATGCCTTTAGAAACTTTTTTTTTCTTTTAGATAGCCATTCTCGCTAGGGTGAGAGAGAGACTCTCCATGAACTTTTGTTTGGATTTTTCTGGTGGCTAAGATGTTGACATTTTTCATGAATTTATTGTACTTCCTTAAGGCATGTTTTTCATTTCATTTGTCTGGTTATTGATTGGATTATTTGTTCAATTTGTAATTAACAATTTGAACTCTTGATATAGTCTAGATACTACATATTTTTCAGATGAATAACAATTTTCTCCAATCCTATAGCTTGTCCCTTCACTCTGGTAATTGTTTCCTCTGCTCTTCAGGAGCTTTTAAAGTTGATGCAATTCCATTTATCATCATTTTTTACTCTTATTTCCTGGGCTATTAGAGTTCTATTCAAAAACATTACGTATCTTCATCTCTTGGATTAGTCCCTATATTTCAGTAAAGCAAATACTGTAAAAATATCTTTGTTAAAAAATATAACAAGTAGGATCAAACACCTATCAGGGGATATACTTAAGATGTAACCTAGTAAGGATGTGATTATTGCCTGTGTGACATCACTATATGAGAAGGTGATCTTCTCAGAAACTATAAGTACATGGTAGAGTACTCAAAACTTTTAAATTATTTTAGATGGAACTCTTCATTGTGTTCATTTTTTAGCTAGGCATTCTACTTGAACAACAAGGAGATTGACAGAACACTGCCTCATTTTCTTGTTCAGACAGAGCACCTTAGAATTCCAAAGAAGCTACTGGCATGTTTGAAACTGAACTGGAATGGCTTCATTAATGAATTAGGATGGCTCTGGGCAAAAAAATGTCTGGGGTAGGTTCAAAGAGTACAAAAACGTGTAGTGTTGATGCTTGAATTTGTCATGTTCTTCTAGTAAGCTACTAGAGTGGGACTGGGTAGAGATATGCTAGCAGGAAGGGAAGCTTTTAGTAAAAAAGAATCAGCACTAACAAAGCAATTTCTGGATACTCTTAGGAGTCATTTCCACTGCTTGGCTCCTGGTCACTATGACCTGATACATTTGGTGATGTCCTGCAGACACCATGCTAATTTGCAAGGTACTTCAGGAGACTTAAAATTGCTTGGTTTCCAGATTTCTAAGAAATCATTTACGAAATTCTCTCACCCAAATACTATGGCTTTGTTTATTCCTATTCCGTGTCACTTTTCATCACAGCAGGCTAAAAAAGCGACATCAAAGCTAGCTTTAGAAAATTATGTGGAAAACAAAGTATATGTGCTGTATGAATTTACCTGCTGTGAATCCTGTCCAGGACTATGATCTGCACATACAGACGCCATTGTACAATGAATGTTTCATTGTTGCCTTTTCTTGTACATGCTATCTATTCCTAAGCATCTCCTCCACTTCCTATGCCTAGTATACATAAAATTGGAGCCACACTGAAACCTTAGCAAGTTGGAGTTGTTGGTAAGGCTGAGGTGTTATGATTTTAACAATTTTAATTTTAACAGTAAATTATTATATCTATTTTCTAACTCTCCTTCTTAATCTGTTTAGCTTTATAGCAGACAACTTTAAAATGCATCATAAATCATTGACAAACAACAAACATGTGGCCATGGTGTGGTCACACCAATGACACATATATGCAATAATCTTTGTATTTGCTAAGTTTCAAACTATCAATAAAAATAACTGGCTTATAAAGTTCTCAAAATAAAAATAGAGGGGGCATTGAGATGGCTCAGGTAGAAATGATGCTTGACACCAAGCCTAACACCTGTGACTCATTGATCCCTGTGACTCATATGGTAAAAAGAGAGAACCATCTCTGGCAAGTTGTCTTTTAACCAGCACTAGTGTGCCATGGACATTGCATGTGCACACACAAAAATACACAGCAGATAAATATATATATATATATATATATGTAAATATGTAAATAAATAGTATACGAAAATAAACCTCTTATGAGTTGGTTAAGCTGTGCCTGGGTATGATCTCAGAATAATAAAGGTCTTCAGAGACTATGTTTCATCTCTGTATTGAAGGTTTACATTATCACATAAATATTTATGGAAACCTGGGATCTGATCTCTCATGTAGTTTTGTTTTGCCATGGATGGTTCTTTGTTTTTATTTTGTTTGTGTGCATACAGTTTACCTTGCATGAAATTATATGTTCATATTATCTGATCAGTAGAACTTGCTCTTTGGTAAAGCTTCATTTGATCAACTCAAATTGCTATGATAATCCCTCATATTTAATTTCTGAGACAACAGTTGCTTCTTGGACATGTAATTTGAGTGTTTATTATATACCAGATATCCAGTTGCTATGCCTTACCTGTACTTATTGTATGGAAGTACTCTTATTTTATACATACATAGTCCTTAGACTGTTACCTCACTGAAAACACAAGCATTTAATAATTCGAGGTAAATCGACCCAGGTATCACTGTGGCTAGATCGTGAGGCCCTGTCGGCTTTGCTTACTGTTTTCAACTTATGCCTAAAATAGTAACTGAGACATTGACTCAAAGATGGTGGAAAGTCTAATTCTGTTCTGTAGGAAGCATCTGTCCTATTTTGTGACTGAAGAAACCATTGACTATCCAGATTAGTAAAATCCTAGTTCACCTACTTAAGGCTCCACGGGTAGTATTCAAATCCAAGAATTTCTTCCTTTGAAAAATAAGCTTCCGATGCCAGGCTGACATGGTCTCCTAGGATGGGAAAAGACAAGACTTGAAAAATAAAAAAATAAAGCACTTTCCTCAGAATAAAATAGGTACTTAATATGGTTGTATCCAAATGGGTGACTCTATGTGTGCTATATTCATGCTCATTTTATTTTTCTGATTACCATATGACTATTCCCAACAACTTGAAGAAGTATCTGGGAAGGAATAGGCTTTAAAAACATTACCCATGATATGGCATATTTTCCCAAACACATAGTTCAAAGTATTTGCTTGGTATTTTAGATTTATGCATGGGTTTGATTTTGCTTTCTAAGTTAACAAATTTAGTTTTAATGATTGAGATTTGCCTGGGTTTCATGGTTTCTTTTCTCATTTACTGACATATTATTTTATTCCCATTCTGGAGCTTGCTGGCAAGAGCTTCTATACAGTTTCAGGGGTGATAGTAATCTAAAAGATAGAGGGTATTTTACTGATTTTTTTTTTCATTTTATTTATTTCTGTATGTGTATGAATGTACAGTCTGCATGCAGGTTTGTGCACCCGTGTCGTGCAATGCCGCAGAGGTCAGAAGAGGGTGTCTGATTCCCCTGGAACTGGAGTTCTCCTGGAATTGGAGTTTCAGACGGTTCTCAGCCGCCATGTGTGTGCTGGGGATCGAACCCGAGTCCTCTGTAAGAGCGGTCGGCACTCTTAACCGCTAGGCCATCTCTCCAGCCCATATTTTACTGATTTTCAAACTCATCATAGAATTAGAACTTTGCTTTGGCTTTTATACAATGATACATTATAAAAGTCTGACAAACTCGGTAACAGAGAGATAATGATTCTATTTTTCAAGATAATATATTGACCAGTCCTATCTAACAATTTTATTTCTATTTTTAGTGATGTGTCATCTATGATTTTTTCTAGGATTTATTAAAATATTTTCTTTTTTATTTTATGTTTATGAGTGTATTATGTCCATGTGCATAGGTACACCCATGTCATGCAATGCCCATGAAGTCAGAAGAAGGTGTTGGATCCCTTGGACCTGGAATTACAGAGAGTTCTTAGCCACCACGTGGTTGCTGGGCACCAAACTCAGGTCCTCTGCAAGAACAGCCAATGCTTTTGACTGCCAAGCCATCTCCTGAGCCCTTTTTCTGGCTTCAACATATTGTAGTTATTAAATAGACATGATGCCCTTAGTAGTCCCTCTACACACCTGTGATATTAAGATCTCTTTCTAAAGTTCTCGTAGCTGTGTCCTGGCCTTCTCCCTACTCTTTAAAACTTTCACTGAGTGTAACTCCCTGCCTGAAACACAGATGCTCCAGACACCTCCTGACCTCTGGGTATTTGCTTCTTATATTTCCTCATCCAATTAACAACCACTTTCCTTCTTGGCTAAGGAAAACACTAAATAATCCCATCCTGGGTCTAATTTAAGCTATACAGTTAATGGCTTGCTATAGCGATGTGTTTGCCAGAAGATAGTCTTTAAATGCATTTTAAGATGCACAATAACAATTTAATATTTTAATTATATGAATAAATTTAATATACATTAAAAAGGATTTACAGCACCCAATGCTTCTCATTTTAAAATCTAAATTTGAGCAAAGTCTACAATTTGGAGAACATGCTCTAAAAAATTACTAAATCATTGCTCTGTGGCTTTCAATGTCCTGATATTGTATATTGTGTAAACACAATACTAGAGATAGAAAGAAATTAATGTGAAACAATGCCCTATTGTGTTTTGTCTCATACCTTCCCAAATGATTCCGCCTTCCACTTATCTGGCACTTCAGAAGTCTGCCACTCACACTAGTTCTTCCTTTAATTTTTGTTACTATTTTTACTTCAAATTTATCTCTTGCAAATAGTTCAAAACAAGTTTTTTTAGCAGACTCTCGGGCTCTTTTATTGCTCTGTTGTGTTTCTCTGTGCAGGCTTAAATAATCATTTCAATAATACACTATAGAGCACTTAAGTTACTTCTACGCTCCCATCTTATTTTTCCTTATTCTTGCAAACTAATAGGCTTACTTATGTCATTTTTCATATATATATATACACATATATAT
>VZQC01001118.1:2258756-2310937 GCA_009823505.1 Rhizomys pruinosus | reverse complement strand
TATATATATATATATATAAAGTTTAATCGATCCCCACCTCCTGGCCCTTCACCCCCTCCTTCATCTTCCTAATCCACTTGTCACCTCTGTGCATTTCTACACCCACTATTCTCTTTTCCACTTTCATAACATGTGTATTAATACCTTCTTCTCCTCCCAGTCTTAAGACCTTCTTTTCTCTTCTCACAGGCTCTTTATAGTTTCTGGGTCTCCACTCATACTTACTCTAATCTAAATGTATATGTGTGTGCATATATATATATGATATACATATCATACATAGATATACATATATATGATACACATATACATGTATACGATATACATATGCATATGTATATCAGCTAGAATCTGGACTTTCCATATGAAAGAGACCATATGGTATTGTCTGAGTCTGAGTTATATGACTTAATATAATATTTCCCTGTTCAATCTATTTTACTGCAACTTTCATAATTTCATTTTTCTTTACAATGAGCAAACTTCAATTATATAAGCATAGTATATATTCGTTATCCATTTCTTTGTTGATGGACATCTAGGGTGGTTCCATTTGAATGTTTTCGTGAATAGGGTAGCAATAAACTTGGATGAGCAAGTATGTCTCTGGTAGGATATAGAGTTCCTGGTTATAAAGCCAGAAGTGCTATAGCTGGGTTACATAGTTGTTCTATTTTTAGTGTTTCAAGGAGCCTCCATACTGATTTCCATTGTTGCTTCACCAAGTTACATTCCTACCAACAAGATGAACAGAGTTCCTTCTCTCCCTGTGTCCATGAAAGAATTGTTGCCATTGTCATTTGTTTTCTTGGTGATAATCATTCTTACTAGGGTAACATGGGGTCTCAAAGTAGTATTAATTTGAATTTATCTGTTGATTAAGGTTGTTAACACTTTTTAAAGTATTTTATTTGTTATTTTTATTTTATGTGAATTTCCTGCATGGATGTAAATGCACTTGTGTTGTACAATGTCTACGGAGGTCAGAAAACGATGCTAGAGTCCCTGGAACTGGAGGGTTCCAGGGGGTTGTTAGCCAATATGTGGGGCCTGGGAACTGAACCCAGGTCCTCTGAATGAGCAGGTAGTACTCTTAACTACTGAACCATCTCTCTGGCTCCTGGTTGTTAACACTTTTAAAATATATTTGTTAGCAATTTTTACTTACTTTCTTATTAACTGTTCATTTTGTTGAGCCATTTGTTATTTAACAGGGTATTTTATGGGGAAGGGTGCTTCATTTTTGCATTTCTTTAGTTCATAATTTTGTAGACCACATAGTTACTATTATTACCATTTATCAGATACTTATTAAAGGGAAGAAATAATATTTTTTATTTTTATTTTTATGTGTATGAATGTATTGTCCGCATGTAGGTTTGTGCACCCGTGTCATTCAATGCCACGGGGGTCAGAAGAGGGCGTCGGATTCCCCTGGAACTGGAGTTAAAGACGGTTCTAGCCACCATGTGGATGCTAGGGATCGAACCTGGGTCCTCTGCAAGAGCAGTTGGCCCTCTTAACCGCTAGGCTATCTCTCCAGCCCCCAAGAATTAATATTTTTAAGTGTTTGTATACCCCATCTGTAAAACCAGTGTGATTCCTATCAAAATGCTATTCATATTCTTTTTTTATTTTATTTATTTTTTGTATGTGTATGAATGTACTGTCTGCACGTAGGTCTGTGCCCCCGTGTCGTGCAATGCCGAGAAGGTCAGAAGACGGTCTCGGTTTCCCCTGGAACTGGAGTTACAGATGGTTCTCAGCTGCCATGTGGGTGCTGTGGATCGAACCCGGGTCCTCTGCAAGAGCACTCGGTGCTCTTAACCGCTAGGCCATCTCTCCAGCCCCTCATATTCTTAATAGAAATAAAAAAAAATCCTAAATTCGTATGTTATCACAATAGAATTCAGATAGCCAATTTAGCTTTGAGCAAAAAGAACCAAGCTAGAAGCATAGCACTGTCTGACTTCAAAATATACTAGAAAAGCTACATTAGCCAAAGAATCAATCTACCAATGTAAAAACAGCCACACAAACCAACAGGGAAGAGTACGGAGTCCAGTATTAAATCCACGCGTTTATTGCTAGCAGATCCTCAACAGATTACTAAGCATATACAATGAGAAGAGGACAGACTTTCGGTAGTGTGGGAAGAATTTCTATGCCCAAGGAAGAACAAAGCTGGGCCTATTATATACTAAAATCGACCCAAAATTGATTCAAGTATTAAATATTAGACTATACGACTTCTAGAAAAATACACAAATGAAATGCTTCAGAAAGTGTACAGTTATGAGAGTGGGCAGAAAGGGCAGTGACAGTTTAAATAGACCTCAAAAGCTATGAGGACAAAATCAAAAGAACAAATTATAATCTATCAAAATACATACCTCAGGCACAGGAAAGAACAAATAACAAAGTGCAGAGGCAGCCTACAAATTGCCGGAAAAAATAACTTGGAAAACATGTAGCATCCAGATAGTTAATAGCTAAAGTATACAAGACAAGGAACTCAAGCAATACAAAGCTTCTTAACAAGAAAACAAATAAGCTTACAAATAGTCGGCAAAAAGATAGAATAGATATTTCTCAAAAGAAGATATGCAAATGGCCAGCGGGTGTATCGCAAGTGCTAAAAATCACTAATTATGAGGAAAATCCAAATAAAAAACAAATAATTAGGTATAATCTCCTTCCATTAAGAATGGATTTATGAAAAATGAACACAGAAAACCACCAGTAAGGTAAGAGAAACAAACCTTCCACACTGTTGGTGGGGATATAAGTTAGCATACCCATTACTTAAAACAGCATGGATCTTCTTGCAGCATTAAAAATAGAACTCTCATATAGCCCAACAATCACACCGTTGGATGTATAGCTCCTAAAATGAAATCAGCATGTCAAAGAAATACCTGATTACTGTAGCACTGTTCACAGAAGGCTCTGTATGAAATCAATGAGTGAATCAGGAAACCAAATACATTTAAACAGAAAGGAATAATGTTAAGCTATGAAAAGAACAATAAACATCAAACAAAATTTATCTCAATGCAAAAGGTAAGAAAATGTTGCTCTTTGACACTTCAGAGTGTATCATAAATAATCATGGTTGAAATTATTTTGCTTCATAACACAGAGGGATACTCTAATATCATGCCGTGATGAAGGACTCTGATGGTGATATTAGTAAATTATTCAATTCTGGAGACTTTGATATGTAATCTGGAAGCTTGACATTTTGCATTAAATATTCCAATGAAACCACAGCCTTTGATTGGGGTCATGTTTTGTGGCTATTCTCATGTTTCACAGAGATTATTTCTTTGTACTATATTTTGTGGTGACATCTTGATTTTACATGTGCAAAAATGAAAAAAAATCCAATTTCCCTTTGTATGATTTGACCACTTTGCCTTGAATTTCCCCTTCATTTTAGACATTTCCTTCCCTTTTAGCTGTTACCAATCTAGAGCCAAAAGAAAGGAATAGCTTTTTTTTTTTAAAGTCCACTGACTATAACTATATGTGTCCAGATATAAAATATCTGCAGAACTGACTCATTCACCACTGCCTCGCTGATACCCAGAACATTGCAACTATAAAGATCCACATTTTCAGGTTCTACAAAGGCCTTGGTGGGTGAACATGGCATGAAACAAGTTTTCAGGCAAACTTCTCAGCTCCAAATTGTATTTTGACCTTAAATGACCTAGTGCTTTCGTGCTGTTTTATCTACTCTCAGATACTTCCAAATGATTTTCCTTCCATACATTTTGTTTGTTTTCATTAGAAAGATTAATATAATCTGAAATAGAAAGTTTCTTAAGAATATAGTTGCTGGGAATGGTGGCGCACGCCTTTAATCCTAGCACTCGGGAGGCAGAGGCAGGTGGATCTTTGTGAGTTCAAGGCCAGTGTGGACTACAGAGTGAGTTCCAGGACAGCTGGGACTATAGGGAGACCCTGTCTCAAAAAGACCAAAAAAGAAAAAAAAAAAAAAAAGAGAATATTATCACTGGACCTATGAGGTTAGTAGTCTTTAAAATCTTTTGTATGAGAGAGAGTTATGAGTAAACCCCAAAACTATTTTGTTTTGTTTTGTGAGTCCCATAAAGGAGCATATGACATGAATAACAACAAATAATTCACTGAAATTATCTGTCTGATTTCTTATTAACTATGACTATTAGCTACATGTTTTTTATATTCCAGTCATTATTTTTATGTGTATGAGTGTATTGCCTGCATGCATGTAAGTGTACCCATGTCATGTAATGCCTGCAGAGGTCAGAAGATGGTGTCATATCCCCTGGAAATGGAGTTAGGGACAGTTGTTAGCCAGAATTGATCCTGGGTCCTCTGCAAGAGCAGCCAGTGCTCTTAACCACTGAGCCATCTCTCCAGTCCCAACTATAAAATGGATATTCTTAAATGGCACTTCCCTCTGCTTAGCTATAGCAGAAGTACAGTCTCAGCCATCCTGCTGTCTGATATATGAGTATTCTAGTTTGTGGTCTAGACAAATTTTTTTCTTTACAACTACCATTTGCTAAAGAAGTAGAGTTGACATTGAGTTTAGGGGGTATCATTCTGGCCAAGATCTCAACAGCACTGAAGCTGACATCTGTTCAGCATTGAGGTCAGATTTTTGGCATGCCTAAAACTCATAATTAAAAATTATTTATATAGGAAATTCAAAATACCATTTCTGGCATATTTAATGTTAAGCTAGGTGCATTAAAATGCATGTATGCTAATATACACTTTAATCCTCAGAACACTTTGGAAATGAAAACATTCTCTTCCTAAAAAGTACTATTTTAAAATGAAAATAAATCTGACAGAGGAAGCAAAATTTTGACAATCTGAACATTATTGAAGAACTTTCCACTATATATAAACATTCCTCTGGCCTGCAGTGTATGGATTTTCTATTCACTTATTTTAATAAGGATTTTCCTTTGTAAATATATGACTTCCTTGACAATAATTCTTCTTATGCATCTGAACTGAACACCTGTTTTTTATATGAAATATATCTGTAATGTGCTACTGGTAGGAGATGCATGAACTCAAAATGGAATTTAATTACATTCCAAGGCTCTGGGTTTTTTTTTTCCTAATTAAGGAATGTAAAGCTGCATGTTCTAGTGAAATGTGCCATCAGATTAAAAATTTCTAGACTTTAATTTCCCAAATATAGCATTAAAGATTGCCACAAAGATACAGAGAGCAAAAGAAAATCAATACCATCATTGTAAAGCAATGGAAAATATTTTAATACTTTTTTATTTTTAATTTTATGTGTATGAATGTATAGCTTGCATGCTTATAAGTGCACTCATGTCATACAATGCCTGAGGAGGTCAGAAGAGGGCATCAGATCCTCTAGAACTGGAGCTATGGAGGGTTGTTAGATGCCATCTGGATGCTGGGAACTGAACCTGAGTCATTTGCAAGAGCAGCCAGTGCTTTCAACTGCTGAGCCATCTCTCAAGCCCTGAAAAGAATTTTTAAATTATTTCTAGCATCAACAGGTCAGGATTAAGAAACAATCCTCCAATACTGACACTGTCTTCATGGGATGACGGCATTCAGATTACCTCTAAATACTGGAGGAGTGTTAAAACCAATCTCCCTGTTGTCTGTCCTCAACACTGAGCTGAAGGAGCCACATGACCAAAGATAACAAGCCGGCCCAGCCTTTCCTAAGGGTGCAGTCTCTGAGAAAGCTGAGCCATGTTCTGCCTCTCTATCTTCCATCAACTGTCTGTGACACTCTCTGAATCCAATAAAAATAGATATGCACAAATAAGTCTGGCAATCATTGGTTGTATTCTGAACATCAAAATCTGCAGTAAAGGAGTAAAGATGGCCAGGGGAAGGGGTGGCAACATCTAGTCGTCATGTGTATGGGGAATGGTGTATTTTTCATACTGTGAAATTTGGCAAAATAAAAATGTATGCATTTATGCACAGATTCAGTAATCAACAAGATTTGACAAGTGTAAGCTTTAAATATTACGTATATCTCTCTGTACCTCATGTTCACTTATGTTAGATTATCCCCATCTTATGGTACATAACAGATCTAGCATTATTTTTCAGTATTTTAATTATCCGGTAGTTATTATGCAATAACTGGCTTCACTATAATATTTCATATATGTATGTCATATACTTGATCATATTAACCCCAATACTCATTCTTTTCTCTCTTTTCTCTATCTGCCCCTTCATCTTTCTATGTACTCTCCTTTTTGTTTTCATGTGCTTACTTTTTTTACTTTGTTTTAAATCTAGATTTGGCATTGGAGATAAAGCATGTGCTATACATCTGAGTCTTGCAGAAAATTATATATATATATATATATGTATATATATATAAAGTGAAAATAAAAATAAAACCTAAAATCTCCAATAAAAATAAAGTAAAAACAATACCGAAAATAAAGTAAAAAGAAAAGAGGACGAGGAAGAACTTTTTATTTTAATGCCACAGCCTTAGTGAGGCTTTTTCTGAGTACTGTGAGACTGGGAGCCTCTGATGGAGAAGGTGGTGGGTTGTAGTGCTAGTCCGTTGTCTTCCCTGCAATTCACACTTCCTGCTGAATGTGGGTTGTGCATCAGACCAGTGAAGAATCAGCTGTCATTCACAGCCAAATCCACATGAGAAGATTCTACATTTCACATATCACAGCCCACTGTTCTTGGCACTTAGCTTTGTGGTCTGTGGGCTAGACAATTTCTCACTTCTTCCAGAGGCTCTCCAGCTTGTGGATCAGGAAAAGGCTAATATCAGAGCCATGGGACATCACCCTAGTGCAAGAGAGCATTTGGATTTGCCCTGGAGGTAGAGAACTGAGGGAACCCTTCGCTCTCCCCACTAGCCAGAGTGCTTTCAGTGCTTTCAAGAAAAATCACCTCGTCAGAGAAAGAGAATCAGAAATTATGATCTACTGGAGCTGGGCTGAGAATTTGAAAGTTTTCTGCCCTGATTAGCAGCAAATGTACAAGACAGACGGGCAGCTCTTAGGGGTATGTGTTAAAATTCCTAGAAGCATTAAATGTGTTTTTTTTTTTATTTCTTATCCTTGAGATTTACTTCAGCATATACTAAATAATGACAAATAAATGGCTGTTGGATTAACTTCCGGTGTGTGTGTGTGTGTGTGTGTGTGTGTGTGTACTGGATAGAGTTAGTTGTCAATGTAACACAGCTGGGTTGAGCGAACTTTAGTTGAAGAATTTCCTCCATTGGACTAGCTAGTTTCCAGATCGGTGGGGCATATTTCATATTGTTTAGAGATGTGGGTGGGTCCAGCTCACTGTAGGCTGTACCACCCCTGGACAGGTGGTCCTCTTAATATAAAAAAGCAGGCTGAGCACAGGCCAGGAGAACATGCCAATAAGCAGCACTCCTTCATGGTCTATATTCTGGGTTCCTGCCCTGAGTTTCTGACTTTGTCTTGATGATGAACTGTCCTGAAATCCAAATAATCGCTTTCCTCCACAAGTTGGTTTTGGTCAAAGATTTCATCACAGAAATTGAATATTATTCTAGTCTGCTAGAATACCCAAATAGACAAACTTCTGCTACTCTTTTACAAATGTGTTTGGCAAGTGAGTTAAAATCTTTTTTTTAAGATTTCCTTCCCAACCTAAGCTATAACTTACAAGTCCTTGAGACATTAAGATCAGCTTTTCCAAAATTTCTGAGCTTCAAAGTTTTCAGATGCATTAAAGATTGTTTTCAAAACAGTTGGAAGATTGGGAAAGTAATTATCTGCATCTCAGATTCTTTCTAAAAAGCCAATTTTATTCTGTTTCCTGAAGTTAATAAATATGAAAAAACTTGAATGTAAATGGCACATATCACACATTTTAACTGGGAAGCACTTCACTAATCCAGATCATTCAAGTCATGATATTTGATTTCATATCTTTTCGACTGCTACTATGAAAAGAAGTTGAAATTTTACTTTTTGTGTCTAAGTGTAATGGTATACACAATAAATTTGCTTTCGGTTTTACATTTAAGTATATGTTTTAAATGTGGATTAATTAAAACCTCAGTCAATGGTTGCCTTATTTATTTTAAAAACACAAAATACTCTTTTTAAATTTTTTATTTATTTATTTATTTATTATTTTTAATGTGTATGAGTGTACTGTCTGCATGTAGGTTGGTGCACCTGTGTCGTGCAATGCCACTGAGATCAGAAGGCGGCGTTGGATTCCCCTGTAACTGGAGTTAAAGACGGTTCTTAGCTGCCATGTGGGTGCTGGGAATCGAACCTGGGTCCTCTGCAAGAGCAGTCAGTGCTCTTAACCACTGACCTATCTCTAGCCCCCACAAAATACTCTTAAGAGTCTAATTATATCGAAGTTATATTGAATTCGTTAAATATAATTCAGGAGAAATGTCTAAATCTTACTTTTCATTAGTATCTTGATATTTGTGTTGTATTGTGTGTAAAGATTTATAAAATTCATTGTTTATAACTTAGATCTGACCTAATTACCATAGTGCAATTTAATGCAGTTTGTGGCCATGTTTATTCTGAAAGAGATGATATTGAAATTATGGTCAAAAATACGTCAAATTTAAATGGTGCACATAAATGCACCCATGTCATGCAGTGCCAGCCGAGGACAGAATAGGGTATTGAATCCCCTGAAATTAGACTTACTGATGGTTGTTAGCCAATCTATGGGTTCTGAGAATTGAACTTGGGTCCTCTGCAATAGCAGCCAGTGCTCCCAACTGTTGAGCCATCTGCCCAGCCCCAATATGACATTTTTAAAATATCAGCTCTTTAGTTAAAAAAAGTTTGGCAATGAGCTGCTTGGAGCTAGAATAACAGATATCTACAACAATCTATGTCCCCTTTTCACTCCATGATGTTATTTCCTGTTTTCTATAATTTTCTTAACAAATCAATTTTTAGTCTACTGAATCATTCAAATAAAAGAGTATGTTGTAAATAACACGATTCTCAATGGATGTTTTGAACTGAACTGAAGAAGATTGTATCCTAAAAATACAAAAAATTAAAAAATAAAATACAGAGAACAGTGGGTTTTAGGTACAAAGCAGAAGGCAAGCCGTTACTACAGCCATGCTATCTAATTATGTAAAGGTTTGTCCTGTATTCTTGCCATGGATCTTCCATAAATATTGGAGGGAAGAAGGTGATAAATGATAACAAAGTTTTCCTTGGCTTTATAATCTTTATTTTTTATTTTTATTTTTTTGTCTTTTTGAGACAGGGTCTCCCTGTAGCCCCAGCTGTCCTGGAACTCACTCTGTAGACCAGGCTGGCCTTGAACTCACAAAGATCCACCTGCCTCTGCCTCCCAAGTGCTAGGATTAAAGGGCTTTATAATCTTTAATTTAGTTCTAGCACTGTGTACCCTGGGGATAACCTCTGCTGGCCTTTTCATAACTTCCTTTCTTCTTTCTTCCTTCTTTCTACAAATAGATATTGGTTGATTCTTATTATGTTTTTAGTTGTGAGTTAGATATTTTTACTAATCATTGAGTAAAAATAGTTAAAAATAGAAAAAGAGACTGGTGTGGTGGTGCACGCCTATAATCCTAGCACTTGGGAGGCAGAGGCAGGCGGATCTTTGTGAGTTCAAGACCAGCCTGGTCTACAGAGTGAGTTCCAGGACACCTGGGGCTACAGGGAGACCCTGTCTCAAAAAGATCAAAAAAATAAAAAAAAATAGAAACAAAACTCACATTCATAAAATGTTTACTCTAGCAGCATAAAAAAATAAAAGATAAATAATTTATTATAATGATAGATATCAGCAGGTGTTAAGAAAAACAATATTAGAGAAAGTGAGATCAAGAATGAGGAGTACTAACATAACCTTAGAATCACCTTAGAAGAAGTCACTAGACCTCATGGAAGATTCCGAGGATTATTCAGTACCTCAAACCTCATGTTAAGAATAGACTAGAGAAAAGGAAGGCTGACAAGTCAGGCTATTGTAGTAATCCATTCAAAAGATGATCATAGTTTATACCATGGAAATGAAAAATGGTCCAAATGGTGAGAAAAAGACTCACATGTCATATAAGTTTTTATATATAGTTGTTAGGTGCAAAGTGAGTTTCAGGCCAGCTAGGGTATAGGGAGACCCTTTCTAAAAAGACACAAAAAGAGATGTCATCTGCATGTCACCTAACCTCTTTAGCTTCTGTATATTCTGATCCATATGCACCTGAAAGGACTATAAAGGTTAAATACAACAACCTTATGATACACTTAATAAAATGTTTGGCCCATTGTAAATGTTGTGGAAGTCATAGTTATTATTGCCATCATGCAAGGATAAAGCCCTTCTGTGTCTGCTAGTATTGATTACTTAGCCCTGTTGTTGTGGAACTTAATAAAATATTCCTAGAAACATTGTTAGTATTCCATTCATTAACAAAAATCCTGTAATACATTTTTGTCTTTGAGTCTAAGGGTCTCCAGTCAATGAATTTACAATTTTATATGTTTTTGCTTATTTGTGTGTGTGTGTGTGTGTGTGTGTGTGTGTGTGTGTGTGGTGTGTTTGAATAGCCCAGTGAGTGGGCTAGAGTTTGCCGAGGCAGCTTAACCTGTGGTTGTCCCCTGATAGTCTGAGAGACTTCTTTTAGTTATATCCTCTGAGAGGCTTCTTAGCTTTTAACTTCTTGAACATCACTCCTCAAACCCTCACTTCTTTCACCTGGAGCTGGATATGTATCTAAATTAGATTCTCCACAGTAGCCTGATATGCTTTTATCTGAAATTATATTAGCCTTTCAGGTGTTAGGCAACTTTTCTCTCAAAAATGCCTGTTTGGGAAACTTAATAAAGAACTTGCACAGATATCCAAGTAGTTGGGGTGAACATATAGAGTGTCAGATAGGTAGATACTACCTGAAAATGTGGGTCTGAGTTTAAGTCCTGGTCCTTCTATGTAATCTTGGGCAATATACTGGCAAAGCACCCCTAAGATAGTCATTGGAAAAATTAATCAATAAAGCTGGTTTTGTTTAAGAAACTTAGAATAGGTAAGAATATTACATACATAGTTTTACTAGAGTTTTACAATGGTGATATTAGAGAACTGTTTTCAAAGGAATCTAACGCCTTTGTTATGTTATTTTAATGTGAATCTTTGAAGGAGGATATTTGACTAAAAATTTACCAGCTTATGAAAACAGCTTGAGACATTTCTAACAGCAAGATGAGTACCTAGGGTCACTAAGGACAACCTTAGCCAGAGCTAGTTGGCCTTAGACCTTCAAGAGATTAGCCTATCTGAGACTCCCATTTCCTGTAAGGGCATGCTAGGCTTGCATCCGCTTTTACTACACTGTCTGGCTTTTACATGGATTCTGGGGATCCACACTAAGGACCTTAGTCTGGCTCAACAAGTACTTTTATCCACTGAAACACCTCCCAAGACCCTTCAGTCTTGAGCAGCAAGCCATGTATTTTACTAAAGGTAACTATTTCTGTTGTTTGGCAGTCATATGCTTGGGATGAGTATTTCCTGAATCTTGCAGCTCAGGAATTACTGTTTGGCTTCAGTTTTATTGAACATAGATTTACAAAAGCAGTGATTTAAGTAATATAGGACACTTAGGGTCATTCTCCATTTCTTTCAACTGTGGTGTCTTTATCTTTCAAATTAAGTTGTAAATAAAGCAAGATACAGACTTAAAATAATAATGTCTAGAAATGGTTTAGTAAATATGCTGAAGATGCATCTGCTGATACCTGTATGGTGGCTTATTGAATGAAACATACACATATTGATGCATCAGCAAACCCCAACTCAGGAATCAGCCATATAATTACAAACTGCAAAACAGTACTTGCTAACTTGTCTTCTATAGTAGATTGCAGACTATCCTGAATTATCTTTCCGTATCTCTCAATAAGAATATAAACACATATTTTCTGATGTTCATTTGCTAGGGGATATAACAAATGTACATACTTATCTAGTGTACACTGTTATTAATGATGTTTTTTCTTTACAGAATGACATGAATTACATAGCATCCAGTGGTCTTTTATTCAAAGATGGCAAAAAACGAATTGATTACCTCCTGGTTTATAGAAAGACAAATATACAATATGACAAAAGAAACACATTTGAAAAGAACCTGAGAGCTGAAGGTTTGATGCTGGAGAAGGAGGTAAATGTTTTCCATGGTTGGTTTTGTGGAATGACACTCTGAAATAGTCATTTGTGTTTTAGTATGTATTGTTTATTCCACCAAGCATTAAAAACATGCTTATTTTTACCCAAGTGTAAAATAAGTATCTGCGCTAGTCCTATTTAAACATGTGCATACATTTGCTCTATATGCTTCTGTAGATTTTAAATATTTTTCAAAGAGTATGGCTATTTTTCCAATTTTAGAAACTGCATAAGTAATGATTATGCCTGTGCAGAGCTGAAAAAGCCTGTGGAAGAAAAACTAAAATTTTGAAAGGAAAAGTTTGCAAAATTGCTAAAATTTTTATTTATTGTGAGAACTGTGAGTACTGTTCTTCACCATGCTTTCTCCTGTGATTTTATAAGTATTCTTTAAAGGACTTATTTTCCTTCTAGTTGAACAATAAAAGCATCAAGGTCTCTGGAAAATATGAAAAGCAGAAAGGAAGAACAAACATACTCCATCATCTTGTAATGCTAAAATTGGAATTTTGGCTATTTTTTGTAAATCTTCCATGATTTTATTTATTTATTTATTTAATCATAAGGTAGTTTTATTGTGTTGCTATTATAAATTCACATGGGCAAACAAGTTATTGACTATGTAATGCTCAGAAAGTGAAAGCAGAAAGTAATGAGAAAGAGGTCTTGATTTTAAGCCACAGCTCTAGGAATAGTGAGATTCTTCAAGAAGGGTCTCAACGCTTCCAGAAAAAAGGGTCTCTGATCATTAAACTAGAAAGGGAAAGAGTTGGTCAGCAACCAGGATGCACTCTAGAAGCTTCCATGATTTTAAAACCGCATTTTATCATGTTAACAAAGAATACTCCCTAACTGTAAAAATATGAAAAGTAAAAAATGTTAAAATTAAAGTCTGGGTTCATGTCAGTATTACAAAGAAACCTTCTCTCCTTTCCTGCCTAACAGCTGCTCCTTGAAAAGTGCTCCTGAGTATGATAAATAGAAAGATGATAGATAGATGATAGATAGATAGATAGATAGATACAGATGATAGATAGATGATATATAGATAGATGAGATAGATAGATAGATAGATAGATAGATACAGATGATAGGTAGATGATATATAGATAGATGAGATAGATTAGCTAGATAGATAGATATAGATTATATATATATATACAATCTATCTATCATCTACCTATCTATCATCTACATACCTGATAGGTAGATGATAGACAGACATATAGATAGATAGACAGACGATAGATATATAGATATAGATAGATGATAGTATAGATAGACAGATGATAGATAATATAAATGCAAGGATTTTATCAACTATTTTCCTATTGAAAGATATTTTTAAATATTTGAACAATAAATGGTCTAGTATACAACCTTTTCTGATGGAAAATGTTAAGGGAAACACATTTTTCCCAACTATATTTTATTAGTGTTGAAGCTGAGATATGATAATTTTATATCTTTTCTCTAAAAAACCTCAATCATAAAAATAAATAAATAAATAAATATAAAATAAAAAAAAACTCAATAAAATTTAATCTGAATCTCACTCAGGAAATATGTCTATGTTTCAAACAAAGAGAGAAGGGAGAAATAGAGAATTTTAAAAATTGTATTAGTGTATATTTAATATACATAAGGGATTTTATTATGATATTTTCAAACACACATAATAATTCAAGCAAAATTTGGCCAGTTGTTGGGACTGGAGAGATAGCCCAGCGGTTAAGAGCACCGTCGCTCTTGCAGAGGACCCGGGTTCGATCCCCAGCACCCACATGGCGGTTGAGAACCGTCTGTAACTCCAATTCCAAGAGAACTCCAGTTCCAGGGGAATCCAAGACCCTCTTCTGACCTCCGCGGCATTGCACGACACGGGTGCACAGACCTGCATGCAGACAGTACATTCATACACATACAAAGATAAATAATAATAAAAAAATTAAAAAAAAATTTGGCCAGTTGCTGTACTGTATGTGCGAACTGACGGACAACGACTTGACTAAAAAAGCATCTGTTTTAAGATTCTGTAGAGAAACTGAACCAATGGAATGAATAGATATCACAAAAGGGATTAATTAGTTTCGCTTCCTAAATCTGGGCTGAGTAGTCCAACAATGATTATTTGCACACCAGAAAGGTTGAGAACCAGTTAGATGATAAGTAGACACAGGTAGATATACTTCAGCATCCCAAACCGGTGCTGAAGGCCTGGAGGATGGAAGGCCAAAAAATCTGGGCTCCCATGTCTGTGAAGGAGAATCATTTACCTGCAAGGAATAAAGGCAGAAAGCCTGGTGCTGCTATTCTCTCAAACGTCTTACATCTGGGTACTCACTGGAGGGAGGATGCTGCCCACACTAAAATAGTTTTCTCCCTTTGTTAATACTCCCATGAAATACTCTCACAGACCCACCCAGAAGTAGACGTCTTAGTTGATTCCAGATCCCTATAAGTTGACAGCCAAGATTCACCACACAGACCTCATCCTAAAAAGACAGAGGAAATGAGAAGCGCCAATAATAACTACTTCCCGTTATTGGAGAGCTAGTTTTTGGAGGGAAGAGGCTTTATAGGAGGGAAAAGTTATTAAATGGGGTGATTTTGAGAAGGACAAGTAGAAATGTTTGAAGTTTAGGGCCCAAGTGAAGACTTATTTAAAGATAACTACTTTCATCTTTAGAATTCAAAGAGTAATATAAGCCAAGCAGTGAGACAAAAATAAATGAAGCAGAAGGAAAATCCCATAAAAGAGTCAGAGAGGAGAGAGAAGATATGTGAAAATATCAGAGGTTAGTGAAAGAACAAGAGCCGAGGAGCCACAAGGAAGAACTGGTCATTAGGATCATATGCTATGGGGAGCTCCAAAATCAGAGGCCTGTTCCCTGGAGGATACAGAGGCTTTGGTAAAAACAGTGACACCTATTCCTCTGGAGAGACATACTTGCACACTAGAGTGTCAGGAAACCAATAATGAAGAGTATAATGTAAAACAGGGCACATGGAACTAACCTGCCTGTCTGTGTGCTAAGAAACTGACAGAAATGGAAAAGAATTCCAATGAGATTTCATTTCTTGGATTTTTCTTATTCACCTTTCTAATTTGCTTTTTAGATATGATGGGTAAGAGTCATGAGAAGGAGGGAGAGAAACAGTTTAGGGACAAAAGGAAAGAAGTGTGAGAAGGTGGAGAGAAGGAGAGCAGCTGAAGAAACAGACACGAAGAGCAGAGGAGACTCAGATGCAAGATATCCAGGAAGCTCAAAATCCCTGAATTAGATATTTAATTACATTTAGTGTGTGTGTCCGTGTGTCTGTGTGTGTGCATGGTGTGCCTGTGTGTGCATGTGCATGTGTGTATGTTTGTGTGCATATGTGTGTATATGTCTCTGTATGTGTGTATGTGTACACTTCTTCCACAACAGACCTGTGGAGAACCAACTTCTGTAAGTTGGTTCTCCCTCTGCCACATGGAGTCAAGTTATCAAATTCCTGTCCTGTCATAAGGGTTGGCTTCCCTGCTGAGCCATCAAATCCAGAGTCGCTTCCCCTTCCATGTCCCCCACCTTACCCAAGTCTTTGCACTCTGCCATACATGTCCTGCATCTTTTTCTGAGTCTTTCCAGAGTTTTCTTTTTCAGTTCTTTTGTTGTTGCTCTCTTCAACTTGAAAAAGAAAAGAGAGAGAGAGAGAGAGAGAGAGAGAGAGAGAGAGATATATAGTTATATATACATAAATATATACTTACATAAATACACATATCACTTGAATTGGAGGACTTTTTCCCTAAAAGATGTCATGTTTTCCTTAAGGAAGTGCTCGAAGGTTCCTCCTTGGCAATCCCAAACATCCATCAGTCCTGCACTTTTGCCCCACACTGGGGTCTTTCCCTCCCATGGTCCCCCAAATGAAGTCCAATAAGCACATGTCCTGTCTTGATACCCTTGTACTGGCCTCCATGATGTAGCCCAGGTAGTCCAACAATGGCAGTCTATATTCTGACGAGGCTGACATCCCCTTAGCTATTTAGTCCACAAGCTGAGTATCTCAGTAGTCCCCATCAGGCATTGAAGGTTTGGAGGATTCTTGGATAGACATGAGTCTTCAGTCCATATTGGAAGGTTAAAAAGCTGTGTCTCATGTCTTTAAGGAGTGCCAAAAGTGGTGGCAGCTACAGAGTAGATGCACTTGCCAGTAAGAATGGAAGACAGGCCAAACAACAGTACTCTCTCTCTCTCTTTTTTTTTTTTTTTGTCTTTTTACTAAGATCTCAAGTTTTATGTCTGCAGTACAGTTTCTCTGGTCTTACTGATTATTTCTGGTTGTACTTTCCTAAATAATATTTTAAATTTAATTTTACAAATATTTATTTTGGGGTATATAGTTCAGATTTCGTTTTGTTTTGTTTTTAAGATAAGGACTCCTCAAAGCCCCAGCTGCTATAGAAATTGCTATGTAGACCAGGCTAGCCTCCTTCTCACAGAGATCTGCTTGCCTTTGCCTCCTGAGTGCTGGAATTAAAGGCATACAAAATCACACCTGGCTCTGTAGGAGCTGTTTTTGTTTTTTTACAGAAGAGCTATATTTAATTATGATCCTAATTGTGAGAGTTTCATAGATTGTGTTTTGATCATATTTATGCCCCTTCTCCTACTGGAGATTCAGCCCCCTGATGCTCCTCCCGTCCAACTTTGTGTCCTCATCTTTCCTTTGAAACCCACTGAGTCCAGTTTGGGCAGCTCACATGTTTTTAGGTGTGTCTGCAGTGTAGTTGACCTACCAGGACCCACACTCATTATTTATTATTATTATTATTATTATTATTATTATTATTATTTTATGTGTATGAATGTACTGTCTGCATGTAGGTTGGTGCACCAGTGCACCCGTGTTGTGCAATGCCAGGGAGGTCAGAAGAGGGTGTCTATACCCCTGTAACTGGAGTTAAGGATGGTTCTTAGCCACCATGTGGGTTCTGGGAATCGAACCCAGGTCCTCTGCAAGAGCAGTCGATATTCTTAACCACTGAGCCACCTCCCTAGCCCCCAGGGCCCACACTCTTTTTTTTATTTTATTTATTTTTGTATGTGTATGAATGTACTGTCTGCATGTAGGTCTATGCACCCGTGTCGTGCAATGCTGCAGAGGTCAGACGAGGGTCTTGGATTCCCCTGGAACTGGAGTTCTCCTGGAATCGGAGTTACAGACGGTTCTTAGCTGACATGTGGGTGCTGGGGATCGAACCCAGGTCCTCTACAAGAGCAGTCGGTGCTCTTAACCACTAGGCTATCTCTCCAGCCTGGACCCACACTCTTTTTTTAAATTTTTTTAATTAATTTTATTTATTTCTGTATGTGTATGAATGTACTGTCTGCATGCAAGTTTGTGCACCGGTGTCGTGCACTGCTGCGGAGGTCAGAAGAGGGTATCAGATTCCCCTGGAACTGGAGTTCTCCTGGAATTGGAGTTTCAGATGGTTCTCGGCCACCATGTGGGTGCTGGGGATCGAACCCGGGTCCTCTGTAAAAGGGGTGGGCGCTCTTAACTGCTAGGCCATCTCTCCAGCCCCGGACCCACACTCTTAAATCGAACTCAGGGTTGGAAAGATGCCTCAGCGGTCAAGAGCACTGGCTGTTCTTGTAGAAGAGTCTGGATTGAATTCCAACACCCACACTGCAGCCAACAATCATCCCCAACTCCAGGTCCTGGGACTCCAATGCCCTCTTGTGATCTCTGTGGCTACTAGATAACAGCTGCGGTTACACACATGCAGGCAATACACACACATACATATAAAAGTAATAAAGGAAAAAAAGCAAATGAAAAAACAACACTAACTCTTCCTCTCCTACCACCCATCAATTGCCAAAAGATACTCAACTAGATACTCAATCCCCACCTCCATGCTGGAATTTTGTCTGGCTTGAGATTCAAGGATCTTCTACAGGCTGTCATAACGTCTATGAATTCCTATGTGTAACTGCCTTGCTGTGTCTGGAAAAACTTTTGTTGTACTTATCCATTGACTCTGGCTCTTACACTTTCTGAATCTCTTCTTCCATAACCCCAGAGCCTTGCAGGAGAGGGCCTGTGGTACAGATGTCTCTTTTAGGGCTGAGCATTCCACAGTCTATTATTCTTTGAACACCATGACCAGCTGTGGGTTTTTTTGTTTGTTTGTTACTTGTTTTTGTTTTTTGAGACAGGGTCTCACTCTGTAGCCCAGGCCAGCTTGTAACTCACAGCACAGGCAGTCCTTAAACTTTATTAGGAGTAGGTTTATTATTTAGATAAAAAAGATCTGTGACAAAATATGTTTCTCAAACAAGCATTCAAGGATTACATCACCAAGCACAGTGTTTCAAGATTCTATGTCGAGTTCCTTTTTTTCCCTTTGAAACTTTTGCCCCTCCTAGCAGCCGTCATTTGCCAAGAGTCCCTTGGGTTAGATTGGGATTTCTTTCTTCCCTAGTTCCACACGTCTATGCTGGCATTTTTTCTGGTTTGAATTTGCATGGAATTTCTGCATACTATCATCATCGCTGTGTGTTCATATGAGCAACTGCCAAGAGTTCTTGAAACTCTTTGGTTTAGTTCTTTACTTCTTTTTTTAAATTACTTTATTTTTTTTTCATTTTTTAACAATAATAATTTATGAGTACAAGCAACCTTCATGTAAAACCAATTTGCAAGCAGTTGTGCCCAAACCCACACAGCCCATGGGTCCCACCATCCAGCTGGAGGGGCTTGTATGTTCAGTCAAGTTGATCAGATGAGTGTCCAGACTATATTGCTGTAGTTTCGACATTCGCCCCAATCGCAGCCCTTACATTCTACCACACCCCCTCTTCTGCAGATTGTTCCCTAGGCTTAGAAAAGGGGCACAGGTGGATGAGAATCAAAACATTCTACTTTCTCTGGAGCTGTTGTCTTGGACTCTGATAATTCTGGCTATTTCCTTTCAAAGGCTGTCAGTTTATCCAGGAATGACCTTTCAATCCTAGTTCTCTACTTCTTAACAAATTGTCACAAATTTAACCTGTTAAAACAAAACCCATTTTTTCAGTCATAGTTTCAAAGCCCCAATGTTTGGGGATGAAGTGGTTGGATGCTTGGCTCAATTTTTTACAAAACATAAATAAACATAATTCAGGGTGTTTTCCAAGATGCCTTTGTACCTAGACTTTGGAAGACTGAAGTTTTCACGCTGTGGGACAGTTTGGTTCTTGAGGGTGGCTGCTCATTCCTTTGCTGTATCTCAACTCTCAGAGGCGATACTCATTATTTGCCACACTGTTTGCAAAGCCAGCAGTAGAGTGTTTTCCCTGCATCCTTTGGGAATTTTCAGTATCTTTTGCCAGGTATAGATTAATTAGTCCCTATTAGGACTCATCACCCATGGAGAATAATCTCTTTCTTGATGTCAAATGTGTCCTGTAAGATAATCTAATCATGAGATTGTCATATAACATGCTCGCATGTACCACAGACTGTAACGGGTAAGCACAATCAGGAACAGAACTCTTGATATCAATCCCTACTACACTATTAAAAGTCCATACCATGAACTCTCCTGCTAAGCATAGATGGAAGAACAGAGCTAAAGTATATTTTGAAATGAAATGTTATGCTAACTTAGGATTCATTGGGACATAAAAAAGCAGAGCTCATCAAAATATCAAATCCAATATTTTAGGGATGGTTATTGTCTTATTTTGCTTTCTGTCACTATGTGGAGAGCAGGTGTGGCGAGGGTCCCAGGATGGCACCTGAGACTTTAGCCAAGTCTTATGACTAACACCTGATTCCCTCCTACCTCTAAGTAAAGCCACGCTCACCGTTCAAGCTGCGCAGGTGCACCCTGTATGCAAGATCAGGCCAGATGATACCAATAGACTGAGGCCATGTAACCTGGGCTGGGAAGGTGGATAAATAGAGGGACTTTCTGGTCTTGGGGAGAAGAGAAGCTTGGAAAAAGCAGAAGCTTGGAGAAAAGATGTGCCTGAATAATAAACTGCTTTGAGAAGAACCAGCGAGAGGTGCTTTGTTTCTGCGGTTTCATACAAGTGCCCCCTACAAGTGGTGGCCCGTACAGGGATGCGGAGCAGCAGCCACGCTCAGCCCAGAGCGGGGGGCATGAGCGTAGAAGCATCATGGCTTTGGGCTCTGAGTGCGCTGGGGCTGCGGGCCAGGCGAGGCGGTGATGAACGGCTTCAGCACTGAGGAGGACAGCCGCGAGGGGCCTCCCGCTAGAGCTGCAGAAGAGCATCTCACAAAAGAGTCTCAAGCTGGATAACGACCGCAGCGTGAGCGCAACAAAGAGACTTAAGACATTTGCTGCAGAGACTTCAACAGAGCTGCAGAGACTTTAGACCAGGACTTCAGACCAGGCTTCAACAGGGCTCGGCTAGCAGAGACTGTGAGCCAGCACTTGGAAGGGCCTCGGTGCTGCAGGCTCGGTGCAGCCAGAAAGAACCCGCCGAGCTGGCCCGGGCACCGATAGGATGGACCCAGAGCGAGAACCAGCCGTTAAACTTGGGGCCGAAAGAGGTGCGGGGCGCACAGGAGACGGCGTAGGCGGCCAGCAGCCTGCAGGCGAGGAGGTGGAGCAGCCCTGCCGAGGCGGCGGTCCGGGCTTTCTCGTGGCGGAGGCTGAACTTGGACAATAAAGTAAAGGGGCCCGGTAAAGGGGCCCGGAGGCTCATTCAGAACTCATTGCGGTCAGGGTGAAACCGCTTGGAGAAGGACGAGCTAGAAAGGGGTCCGGTAAAGGGGCCCGGAAGGCTCCCCGGAAGGGGGGACAGTGAAGCTCCCGGAGGGGGAACAGTTACAGTCTCTTTATTAAAATAATAAAAAAGGGGGGGATGTGGAGAGCAGGTGTGGCGAGGGTCCCAGGATGGTGCCCGAGACTTTAGCCAAGTCTTATGACTAACACCTGATTCCCTCCTACCTCTAAGTAAAGCCACGTTCACCGTTTTAGCTGTGCAGGTGCACCCTGTATTCAAGATCAGGCCAGATGATACCAATAGACTGAGGCCACGTAACCTGGGCTGGGAAGGTGGATAAATAGAGGGACTTTCTGGTCTTGGGGAGAAGAGAAGCTTGAAAAAAGCAGAAGCTTGGAGAAAAGATGTGCCTGAATAATAAACCGCTTTGAGAAGAACCAGCGAGAGGTGCTTTGTTTCTGTGGGGAGACAAGTGCTCCCTACATCACTATAATAATAAACACTGACCCAAAACCAACTTACACAGGAAAGCTTGCACTCAGCTGACAGGTTACAGTCCATCACAGAGGGAAGCAGAGGCAGGTAATGGTAACTCAAGGCAAGAATTGAGGCAGAAATCACGGAAGGCCACTGTCTACTGGCTTCATTAACTGTGTTATGCAACCCAGGCTAACCTGCCAGGGTGGGGGTACTGCCTCTCACATCAACTGAAAATTGAGAAAATCCCTCACAAGCATGGCCATAGGACACCGACAATTCTTCAGTTAAGATTTCTACTTTCCAGGTGACCCTAAAGTCGACAAAAAGCACAGAACACAGTTAGTAGAGCATCTTACTAGCCTGCCATGCTTAAGGATTTAAGTTTAGTCCCCAGCAGCCCCCTTCATTCTCTGGAAAAAGAAACAATCTGAAACAAAAATGGAAAAAAAAATTGTTCTGTTATGTATGTGCATTTAAAGTATTTATTCCCTTTCTGTGATTATGCTATAGAAGGTTGTGGCCTGCAGTTGCAATTTCATTTGAGAATATAGGGATTTGCCGGGTGTGGTGGCACACGGCTTTAATCCTAGCACTCGGGAGGCTGAGGCAGGCAGATCTTTGTGAGTTCAAGGCCAGCCTGGTCTACAGAGCAAGTTTCAGGACAGCTGGGACTACAGGGAGACCCTGTCTTGAAAAGACCAAAAAAAAAATATTTAGGGATTATTAACGAAAAGGAAAAAAAAAGGTTTGTGAAAGTGTTGGAAGGCATGAATGAATTTGTCAGCTGAAAGATGGAAGTTAGGGAATCTGCCCATGATTTCGTTTTTGTTTTTGTTTTTGTTTTTTTGTTTTGTTTTGTTTTTCTTTTTGTTTGTTTGTTTTGGGTCTTTTCGAGACTGGGTCTCCCTGTAGCCCCAGCTGTCCTGGAACTCACTCTGTAGACCAGGCTGGCTTTGAACTCAGAAAGATCCACCTGTCTCTGCCTCCCAAGTGCTAGAAATAAGCATGTGCCAGAGCTAAACACTGAGTCTGGCAAAGAGATCTCGAATATTCCTTAAATTTCCTGTCTATGTGGACAGAATCCAAAGGATAGCACCATCAGGAGGCAACACCTGTTTAAGGACCAGCCTTATGCAGAGGAAGATGATTTCTAACTGTAAAAGTCGGTGTTTGGTAATGCACTTCATACCAGGATTCTGTCTTTCTCTTAGATTTAGAACCTTGAGAGATTACATACTGTTTTCTTTGCTCCGTGTCTTAGAAAATGACTTTGTAAAGACATACTTTCTAAGCTTCCAGTTCTCTCAGGAGTGAATGTTCTACCTCTTGGGAATTTGGGGTGGAATAATTAAATAATAATGTGAAGTGTGAAGGTTGTGGGTGTTTTGTTCGTTCTAAGAATTGTGCTTTCATCAGAGGTGAGCAGAATAGAACCAGATTGGCAGCTCGTGCTGCTAAGGGAGAAGTTAATCTTCTCCCTGACAGCACAGTCCTGTCACCAGAGCACCATATTGCCTGCTACCTGCAAAGAGTGAAACTACTTGTCTTTTGTGTTTTCAAGTGGAGGTATAACAAAAGAGAAATTAAGTCAGGAAATTATATTAAAAAAAACATAGGTTCATAAGAATTATAAAGATCTTTCACTGTGTATGAATTTAAAGTTAAGACATGAAAATGAGCCATGTTATAGCTGTATGCCCTTAGCCTGACGTTTTATTCACTGCTGATAGTCATTCCAATGCAAAAGTTCTCCTTCCAAAATAGTTTATTTAAGGTGAGTAGAGTATTTCCCAGCCAGATTATTTCCCAACAGCTTGCCAGTAATTGATTAATAATCAGCAAGAGGCAAGCTATTAATAGTGTTAATTTGGTTCTGGACATCGGACCTCACTCTAGAATAGTCCAGGTTACTATCTTTATTGTTTTCCTCATTTCTTGGTTAGGTATAAGTTATATTGAATGCATAGCCAAAATAAATTAGCACACCAAGCATGATGATGAGCATCTGTAACCTTAGCACCGAAGAAGCTAAGGCAAGAGGATCATGCATTGAACGCCACCAGGGTCTACACAGCAATTTCCAGTTGAGCCTGGCCTACATAATGATGTCCTATTTGAAAGCAAGCAAACAATAATAATGAATAAAATGAATGACTTAATTCACCCATTAATCTGTCTAATACATACCTCGTGAGTACCTAAAGGGAGTCTGACAGAGAACTAGACACTTGAATATACAAGTGAATAAAACAAAATGACTTCCCTTGTAGCACATAAATAAATAAAAGGTCAAACACTGCAGGAAAAAGAAGTCTGATGCAAGAATAGGACAGAAGCAAGAAGCAGTTATGAGTGAGCTAACAATGAAATGATGACTGGTAGAAGACTATCTCTGCCCAGGAGCATTTTATTTTTTTTTTAATTTATTTATTTCTGTATGTGTATGAATGTACTGTCTGCATGCAAGTCTGTGCACCCGTGTTGTGCAATGCCGCGGAGGTCAGAAGAGGGTGTCGGATTCCCCTGGAACTGGAGTTCTGGAATTGGAGTCTCAGACGGTTCTCGGCTGCCATGTGGGTGCTGGGGATCAAACCCGGGTCCTCTGTAAGAGCGGTCGGCGCTCTTAACTGCTAGGTCATCTCTCCAGCCCCCAGGAGCATTTTAAAATACATGCAGAAGAGACAGGCAACTCTTTTAGAGAAAACTAACATTTCTAATCCTATATAATTTCATTGTTTATTTTTATAGTTTATACTCAGTTATGTTATCAGAGAAATATACTTAACTGTTTAACTTCCATCTTGATTCAAGTCACTATATATCACAGGATTTAGGGATGTTTGCTTATTTTAGTTTTTGTTTCCAAGTAGACTGTTACTGGCTTTATACTTATATAACTCAAAATCCTTGAACAGAAAATGCACAAGAACAAGATACAGGCTCCATCACATTGGAATCCAGTAGCTACTTAAACAGGGATCAAAAGATAGAAATAGTCTAGAGCTGTGTCAGAATTCACCTGTTTTGGACATCATCTGATTGGAGAAGCTAACTGTCAGCATAAATGCAGAAATGGTGAAGAGCAAGTATCTCAGATTCTTAACCATCCCTCCCTAAGCTCTGGGACAGAGACTCTTCATTTGAGGATGAGAGAGTCAAATAATGTATTTGAAAGTTAAAGAGATAATAAATGGTACAGATGGACTTTGTATTTAAGTGTTAAGGATTCCAAACAACTTTCTTACAGTACCATGTGATTCTAAATAGGTAGCCAGGACTGAAGGAATTTAAACTGTGCTCAGTAAGTGAAAGATGGGTTGATATAACTAGTAGGAAATACCTTAAATTCAATAGGAGGACCTTTGTTAACACTTGAAAATAATCTTATACGGTTAAGCAAAAATTATACTAAATCATTAAATGTGGCTTTCAATTGTTCTGAATAAAAGATATTTACATAGAAGAATGCTTAAATTGTTCATGTCTTTAATGTTTATTTATTTATCTATTACTTTATTTCACAATCTTGAAATTCAGACACAGAACTTGAAGCATCCCAGGCAGGTAGTCATTAGAGGAACTCCATCCCAACCAAAAATAATTGTTATCTTTAGGGCTGGAGAGATGGCCTAGCGGTTAAGAGCACCAACTGCTGTTACAAGGGACCCGGGTTCGATCCCCAGCACCCACATGGAGACATCTGTAACTCCAATTCCAGGAGAACTCCAGTTCCAGGGGAATCCAATGCCCTCTTCTGACCTCTAAGGCATTACACCACATGAGTGCACAGACCTACATGCAGACAGTACATTCAGAAACATAAATTTTAAAAAGTTATCTTTTAAAAAAGATAGAAACCTTTCTATTAAGTACTTATTTCCACAAATCAATAGCAGTTTTAAAAATTATATACAGTTTTCCCAAGCACAGGTAATGTGCTTAGTGTGGAACTAAATTCAAGTGTATATATACTATATCGCCTCTGGCATTGATAGTTACAGTTTCCACAATAGTTCACCTGTAATTAGAAGCAAACATATCCCAAGTAGAACAAAGTACTCAGAAATCATGCTGTGATGTGTGTGTTATTTACTGTTTCTTCTGTGGTGATTTGCAAAATTCTAGGCATTTCTTGAGCATGGAAATGAGAATCCATTATGTCAGGGCTTCTTATCATTTAAACAGCCCATTGGCTTTAGGGCGGAACTACAGGAGACAGAAAGTAGTTAAAGGATTCGATAGTTACTTAATAAAATATGGCAAAAAGAATAAATGAATTAATTAGTTAACAATTGCTGGCAATGTGATATATTTTGTCCCCTCTCTGAGTAAGAAGGGAGTCATGATTAAATGGAAATTCTTAGTTGGCTCATAATTGCTCTAAGTGGGCATTCTGGGCTTTGATAATAACCAATAAAAATAATTCTTAAATTCCTAATGGTGTTTATTTACTATATACAAGAGTGATACTGTGTAAGAGCTTGTGATTCCTTGTACTTAGAAGTCAGTTATAGCATAAAACTTTTACAAAACCAAAGATTTTGTTGAAGATTGACCCTCAAGAAGATATCAAAACTACCCTTCCAGGTGACAAGGATTGGAGGAAGTCCCAGGTGGGAAAGAAGAGAGGCATGTTCATTTTACCATGAGAAGGGGACTCTACAGGGCTCCTTTGTGCAGGCATGGATGAAAATCTTGCCTATTCACAGGCCACACATTTCTTTCCAGCGTAGTTATGTTTTCTTGGGAGTTTGAGTTTGTGCTATCACAAGGTCATTCTTCAGGTGTGTACCCTTCTTTTATTCATGTCCATTGGGTATCTGATCAACTCTGAATGAACTCTGGACACTTTTCCTTTATTATAGAGAAGAATTTTTGGCATATGAGAAGATTATGTATAGGTATATACAAAGGGTGCAGGTCTCATTGGCATCATTATACTTTAAATAAGTATTTTTATTAAAAGATGTTTGTCCATATAATTTTCCTTTACATGAGAATGATCCATACACAACCAAGGGGATAGTGTTCCAGCCTGTCAAATCAAACTATGGTATGATGTAATCTGCTCTGATTCTAAATAATGGTGCCTCTCTGCTCTCATTTGCAGCCAGCTATTGCAAACCCCGATATCATGTTTATTAAAATCCACATTCCCTGGGACACACTGTGCAAGTATGCAGAGAGACTGAATATCAGAATGCCCTTCAGGTACTTTTATATTTTATTTAATTTTATCTCACTCTGTATTAAGGTGAGTCTGTTTTTTGCAACACCTAACAGCTATAAATGAGGTCCTTTCTGTGGAGAAAATTATTTCTCTTCAAAATTTTCAACTATCCTAGAATTTTTTTTCTTTGCCTAATGTGATAAGCTTTCTGATTCCCTGGGCCTTTTATAACATTTCAAGGAGACTTGCCTAGAGAAGGTAAAACATTTATTTCAAATTTCTGACTTTTAGTGACTCTTAAAATCAATTTCAGTTCATTTTGTGTGAGTGTATATAACTCTAACAATACTTAGCAAGAATCACTTTTCAATACAGGTCAGCCAGGACCATTTCAGAGCTATGTTCTTAGAATCAATCAATAAGTGATAAAAACATATCAGCTTCTTTCAAAGATTTTCAGTCCTTATTTTAGGCAAACAGATAGAAAAGAAATCCACAGGCTTATGTTGAATATTTGGTGTTAATATGGAGAATATGTCAATTCATCCATCATGTCTCAATGTAAAATTCAGTGGTGCTCACACTTTATATAAAATGTTAATTCATACATACAATAGGAATATTTACATTATAAATTTTATCTATTGCAAATGAGGATTAAAAAATCTCAGATTCAATGAGATCCCAAGTATAGGAAACTTGATAAGAATAAGTGAACATAGAATGCAATTAAAAATATGAGAAAAATTTTCAGATTTGGTAGCATGGAAGAGGTGAACACTGACAGAGTGATAAGACTCTAGAGCATCCCAGATACAGGATTTGATGCTGAGCACAAGTTCTTAGAAACCAGAAACATTTCAAACTTTAAAAGATGCCACGTTCACCAATGGGCAAAAGTGAGAGAGTAAACATTAGAAATTACTACAGAATCTTGGTGACATTAGATTTAAATATCTAGTTCATATTAATGAATGACTATGAATTCTAAAGTTCTCTTTGAAGATAATATTTAATAGGCAAGTAAATAATAACTCAAATATCTTGTAAAAACTTGCTAGACCTGGCACCATAAACATGTAATCCCATTTCCTTGGGAGGCTGAGATAGAAAGATAGATCACAAATCGAAGGCCTATCTGGGTTATAGAGCTTGCTCAAGGCCAGCCTGGGTGACTCAGTGAGACCGGTCTCAAAATATAAAGGAAGAAGAAGGCTGTGCATGTAATTGGGAATGAAGCTTGGAGGTTGTCACTTACCTAGCTTGGTTGTCACTTACCTAGCTTGGAGGTTGTCACTTACCTAGCTTGGAGGTTGTCACTTACCTAGCTTGGAGGCTCTTCACTTACCTAGCTTGGAGGCTCATCACTTACCTAGCTTGGAGGTTGTCACTTACCTAGCTTGGAGGTTGTCACTTACCTAGCTTGGAGGTTGTCACTTACCTAGCTTGGAGGTTGTCACTTACCTAGCTTGGAGGTTGTCACTTACCTAGCTTGGAGGTTCGTCACTTACGTAGCTTGCAAGTCTTTAGGTTCTACCTCACTATTGACAATCTTGGAAAGCCTGTAAAGCAAAGGATGAAGCAAGATGAAAAATGTTTCAGCACCTTACTCTTTTATAGAGATCTTTCCATGGTCTCACATAGATTAATTCATTTTTAAGGACTGAAAGTATATAGAGCATGTTGCCTTTTTTTTCCTCTCATTTACCTTATTCTTTACATTTTGAAAAAAATTACAGGTATTTGGCAATGAATAATTGGTATTTTCACATAATTTTGAAATAATCTTTATTGCATTTTGTTCTTTTGCTCCTTAAGAAATTCATTAGCAACTGTTCCTTGCCTCACTCTGAGTGAAATCACTTAGTGCTCATTACAGCATAGATCTCTGGTCTGAGTTTCACAGTGTCCTTCATTCTGGGAACCTTTGGAAGACAGTGCTTGCTTCACCCTGATGGCTTTTTAAATATTATATTAATTTTTTCATTTCCTGGTAAGGCTGCATATGAAATAAGAACTAAACATTCAAGGAGAAAAATAGAAGAGTTAAATTTAATATTTATATTTAATATAATTTATATATATTCTTATTAATGTCTTGTTAAAGTTCCTCTTTTATGTTTAAATTTTTATGACTGCTGTATTATTGAAACTTTTAGAATGTGTCAGCAACACTCTCTGGATTTAATAATCAAATATTAGAAAATTCACAGCATTTACCAAAGTGTGTCAGAGTACTACTAGTTCTGCAATGCCTTCAGAGGATATCCTGTTGCCAAGATGGCTCTTGACATTTGAATTAGTAAGTTTTCACTATAGTAATTTTTAGTTCATATTGCTGGGAATTTTAATAAAGCTGAAAATTCTGAAAACTGTACCCATAGATTCTGCACATTTGGTCCAGTATGAGATTTGATACACATATTTTTAGTAAGTGCCCTATGTTGTTATTATGTTGATGATAAAGAGATAGTATCTTTGATTTTGTTTTTTTATATTTAAAATGGATAAAAGGAGAGCAGCTCAACTTGCTGCCCCAACATCCAACCCAGAGCCTGGCTTCCTCAGCTGGCTCCTCAGTGATCAGCACAAGTGGAACTTGATGAGGTGGAGCTGACTGGAAACAGTGATTCAGATCATTATTTACTTAGAATTTAAATATGACAATTGTAATAAGTAGGTAGGTAGGTAGACAGGCAACAAAATGTAACCTTGATGCAAAGTGTAAATTAACAGACTCTTAAGAAATTAAAGGAAAGATGTGCACATGGCAACATGCAGTTAAAGTTACATTATGGAGTCTATAAGTAGAATCGAATTGGTCCTGCAAGTTCATCTGTGGAGAAGAAAGGAGAATGGCAGTTGTTTATGACTTCATAGACTACACTTACATTGAATACTATTGGGAAAATATAACTGAAAACAACACCCTCCCAACCCAGAAAACAAATTCTACCGGAAGCTGAAAAAGGAGAGATGGCCTAGCGGTTAAGAGCGCCGACCGCTCTTGCAGAGGACCCGGGTTCGATCCCCAGCACCCACATGGCGGCCGAGAACCATCTGAAACTCCAGTTCCAGGGGAATCCAACACCCTCTTCTGACCTCCGCAGCATTGCACGACACGGGTGCAAAAACTTGCATGCAGATAGTACATTCATACACATACAGAAATAAATAAAATTAATAAAAAAATTTAAAAAAAAGAAATCTTATTCTTTTATATGGGCAATCAGATATGCCCCCTGGCATGTATATTCTCGAATTAAACAGTAAAGATTCTTTAAGGAAGAGGATGTAACATGATTAGTTGAACAGAATTCCTCTTAGATTTGCCAGATGATTAGGTTGTTAACTGACTACAAAGAAATAGAAATAGAGCATTTCATACCTCCTGACAAGAAAGTCTGTGAGCTGATTTAAGGGTTCCACTAAAGACAGAACCTCAGCCATGTTGAGCAATTTCCACTGGTGTTCGCATTTCAGAAACATGGTTCTAGGTCCTTAGAGAAGACTGGTGTATGATAAAGAGGAAAAGGTGCATATCTCATTTCCTGGAGAATTTATATACATTCATCAAAGACAAGAGAAATACTTACAATGACAAGTTTTCTTAACTAAATATTTTGAGAAAAGAGATGGGAGAGAAGTCTTAAAGAGAAGAATTAAATCATGGATATTTTTATTCATCTCTTTAATATTCTACAAAGTATATTTATTAATCTTCCATGACTTTTGCTTCATTTTCTCTTTTATTTCTCCCAAAGCATTTTCAAAACTTTTTAGAATTATATTTAAGAGAAATATTTCAGAATAACTGTAATGAAGAATGATGTTTAATACACATGTCATCCCCCCCCCAATTGTGCCCTACTGATAATTAGAACTGTAGCTTTGGCTCCTATTGATAACATTCCTAGAGTTTTTGATGCTGAAAACTGCTGTAAAATGATTTCTACATATGCAAGATTTTTTAAAAAGAATACTTTATTTTGTAAATGTTCATTAAATGCAAAACGCCATAAAGGTGCTAAAGTAGAAAATTGAATTTTGAATTAGACTAAAGCTCATTCATTCATTCACCAGCCATCTGAGTGCTTGCTACATTCCAAGTAGTGTCAAGGACACATCAAAGGTGAAGTCAGAAGAAATGCAACTATTCTTAGAGAAAATTGGGAATAATTAGTTATATGAGGTTAAATGTTGAAGACAAAGTGTGTAGAAAAGGTTCAGAAATAAGATGGACTTACATACAACACAGATTCAATAGTGCAAGCATACCAACCTTTGTGTTTGAAGACATTTAAAAACTTAGTTTAGTAAAAAGACAAAAAGAAAAAAAGAGCACTGTTGTTTGGCCTGTCTTCAATTCTTACAGGCAGGTGCATCTGCTCTGTGGATGCCACTGCTTTTGGCACTCCTCAAGGACATGAGATACAGCTTTTTAGCCTTCCAATGTGGACTGAGGACTGCTGAGATACCCAGCTTGTGAACTAAGCAGCTAATGGGAATTCAGCCTCCTCAGAATATGGACTGCCATTGTTAGACTACCTCAGCTGTATCATGGAAGCCAGTGCAGGGGGATCAAGGCAGGACACTTGCTTACTGGATTTCATTTGGAGGACTATGGGAGGGAAAGACCCCAATGTGGAGCACAAGTGCAGGATTGATTGTTGTTTGGGCTTGCCAAGTAGGAGCCTTCCAGCACTTCCATAAGGAAAATATTACATGTTTTGGGGAAAAAAAGTCCTCCAATTCAAGTGATATGTATTTATGTAAGTATATATTTATGTATATGTATATATATATACTGAAGCAATACAAGTAGGAGAGAACAATAACAACAAAAGAACTGGAAAAAAAACTCTGGAAAGACTCAGAAAAAGATGCAGGACATGTATGGCAGAATACAGGGACTCAGGTGAGGTGGGGGACATGGAAAGGGAAGTGACTCTAAATTCGATTGAGAAATGATGTAAGACTTATGGAAAAAGTTTAATAACAATAAAAAATAATTTAAGAAAACTAAAAAAGAAACAGTTTAGGATGAATAGAGAAAGACTGGAATTTGCATATTTATACTTAGATTTGGGATATGGCAAGGAGACTTTAAATTCTTTCCAAATAATATGACCTGTGTATTAATCAGAGTTCTCTGAAGGAACAGAACTGATAGAAAGATATATATTAAAAGGAAACATAAGTTTGGCTTACATGATACAGTCTGGGTAGTGGAACAGTGTCTGCTAACATTGGAAAGGAAGAGAATGTAGTATCAACTCAGTCTAATTAAGCTGTGCTATCCCTCTTCAAATAATCCGATTAAGAAAAATCCCTAATAGGAGTGCCTAGCACCTTGTCTTTTAATTTATTGAAGATCAAGTCAAGTTGACAACCAGGATGATTCAAGACCAAGGTAAATCATACAACCAGTCACTGAAAATGAATACAGTATCTCAGAAAGTTCTCTAGGAACTGAGTAACATAACCAGAAAATATTATTAATTATTAATTATGCCACTGTGGAGTTTATTGATCCTCTGAAGTATATTTTAACACTAATAATAGATTGGCAGTTTATTTTATTTTATTTATTGATATCATTATATTATTATTATGTATTTTTTAAATTTTATTTATTTTTTATGTGTATGAATGTACTGTCTGCATGTAGGCTTGTGCACCTGTATCATGTAATGCCACAGAGGTCAGAAGAGGGTGTCAGATTCTCCTGGAACTGGAGTTAAAGATGGTTCTCAGCTGCCATGTGGGTGCTGGGGATCGAACCTTGGTCCTCTGCAAGAACAGTCAGCGCTCTTAACTGCTAGGCCATCTCTCCAGCCCTATTTGGTATTTTTGAAACAGGGACTCTGTGTAGCTCCAGCTGGCCTAGAATTTGCTATGTAGACCAGGCTGGCCTTGATCTTACAGGGATCTGTATTCTTCCACCTCCCAAGTGCTACCATGCCCAACGTAGGGAAGCATTTTTTAAGGCCCCAAATATCAGAGTCTTAAGCTCCAATTAAAGATATAGGGGAAATTTTTCAGAGGATAAACTAATTATTGTCATAAAAAATGTTTACTTCTTGATGTCAAGTATCTTACAGCTCTGCTTAAAACACACTCTTCTCTGCTTTTCATTTAAATCTTAGCATAAATTCTTTTTAAAATATTCTATTTAATGTTTTTATTTTATGTGTATGAGTGTATTGCCTTCATGTGTCTGAGTGCACCAATGTTATGCAGGCTCAGAAGAGGGCTCCAGATACCCTAAGCCTGGAGTTACAGACAGTCGTTAGCTACAATATGGGTTCCAGAAACCAAACCAGGGTCTTCTGCAATAGCATCCAGTGCTCTTAACCACTGAGCCATTTCTCTAGCCCACAAAATTCATATTTGTAAGGTATTACCTCATTTGCACTGCATTCATCATTTCTGGTGGTATTTAGCTTGTTTGTTTGTTTGTTTTTCCTGTCCTTATTTTCAGAATATACTCTAGTGCTTTATTTGCATTTTTATCATAAATTTTATTGTGACAATTTTATCACGTGCATACAATGCAGTCTGGTTACCCCCCCTCCGTTTATGTCCGCCCCACTCTGTCAAAGTCCCCTCTTCCCTACAAGCCCCTAATCATAGTCATGACATTTTTTTGTTGTCGTTTATGCAGACAAAAGACAAGAATTCCAGTAAAATAATATATTCAAAATGGGTTATTTGATTGTTAAAGTTATTTTATTATTAGAGCTATATTCTGAAATTAAAATTATATGAATTTATTGTTCTTCATATTATAATTAATTTCTAATACCTATTTTTTCAGTGTATGCAAATCAGAGTGCTGATAAACTCAATACTATTGACTGCTGTTATTTCATTTTGACCTGTCTTTTTCTCACCTTATTTCTATTATTATTTTTTTAGGAAAAAATGCTATTACACTGACCAGAAGAGCAAATCAATGACCAGGTTGGTAGATGTTGTATAATTTCTTTATGAACATTTATAATTATAAAATATAGGATATTGTTGATTATCAATATCGGCGGTTACAAATTTGAGAAATAAAATTGTATTGATTTGTTTAAGCAATTTTCAAAGGGACTTAATCCAAAGAATCAGATAAATTTCTTTGTTACTAATTTCCATGGCCATTCCTGAAATCCTCTATGAAATAATGGTATAAAAGGAAGATTTGCAGGGCTGGAGAGATGGCCTAGCGGTTAAGAGCGCCCACCGCTCTTACAGAGGACCCGGGTTCGATCCCCAACACCCACATGGCGGCCGAGAACCGTCTGAAACTCCAATTCCAGGAGAACTCCAGTTCCAGGGGAATCCGAGACCCTCTTCTGACCTCCGCGGCATTGCACGACACGGGTGCACAAACTTGCATGCAGACAGTACATTCATACACATACAGAAATAAATAAAATTAATAAAAAAATTAAAAAAAGGAAGATTTGCATAACAAGGTACCATCTTAAGAGCTATAAAATTTCAAAATAGTTATGAAATGACGATTAATAGGTAAATGATGAACCACCAGATTAGACATACAGTAAATTATTGATCCAATTTTCTTAGTTGACAGTGATGGTAAAGATTACCTTCCAGAAGAAAGCCCTAGCTTTCTAAGGATAAATAGCACCCTTTGAATCGAAGGCCCCTTTTTCTACCATCCTAAGCTTCTCTTCTTGTCATAGCAAGAAATATGAACTTTTCATGGGCTTCACCTTAACAGACCAGCTCTTCACCTATTGTGGTCAGCATAGCTGTGGAAAAGAAATTAGCTCACAAACTAGAGACATAGAAGCTCTTCTGTCTGAATCTCCTTAGTTCTGCTGAGTGAAAACAAATGAGATCCATTTAATGAATGATTAAAAAAAAGTCTTTATTTTGATGATGTGTCACCGTTCATTGCGAAAAGAAAAACCAATTAGCAAAAACAAAACTTGGCAGAAATCAACATGACAGTGTGCTCCAGTGAGCAATGGTGCACAGCAAGACAGGTCAGAGTAACACAAAGCTAAAAAAAAAACATTCAGTGTGACTGACAAGGCAAACTGAGCATCGTCCTTGCTATATTTCTCTTTTATATGAAAGCAGCAGTATGGTAAAATGTGAATCACTTAATAGGCTTGAGAATTAACCTACCACTTATGTTCAGATTTTGTAATATTGATATATGGGTGGAGGATATGTATGCATATTTTGAAGTAATATAAAATTAAAGGGGAAATGTGGAAAAAAAGACTGAAGGATGCAATGCATGTATGGAACAGGGGTGGGTGGGGAACACGGAAAGGGGAATGAGTCTAAATTGAACTGAGTAATGATGTATGAAATACATAAAACGTTAATAATATCATACACGTACAGAAATAAATAAAAAAAATTAAAAAATGTTTAAAAAAAAGGACTCAATAAATCAATTCCTTTACTGAGGAAAATAGATGAATACAACTTAAAATTTTATAAATCAAGATAGGAGAATATGTTTAAACTTCAATTTTCCATCTGGTAGGATTTTATGACAAAATAAGGAGAGATGGCTCAGCAGTTAAGAGTCCTGATTGATCCTGCAGAGGACCCAGGATCAATTCCCAGCCCCCAGTGGTGGCTAACAACAATCTGTGACTCCAGTTTCAGGGGATTCAGTGCCCTCTTCTGATCCCTGTGAGGACTGCACAATGCAGGTGCACTTACATTCATGATGACAGTACACATATACACATAAATTAAAATATTCATGGAAAAAAACAAATGGTGGTCCTCAAACAACACAGTGAGGCAAACATTTGTCAGATTAATATTCTGATCAAAGAAATTCTCATCATTTCCAATATGTTTCTCTTGCTCTATGTAGCAAATTTTCAGTTATTTTTACATAATAAAATCAGAGTCATTGGAATATTGTGATGAATAAGTTTACAATTGTGTTTTTCCCATATTTGGTGTTCATGTTCATTTTATGTTAGATGGCTAATAAAAATATCTCTGTTTTAATGCCTATTAGCTGCCACAGAATTAGACTTTATGACAACATTGTTACTGGGTAGGCAACTGAATAAGCATCTGTCAGAGCTTTGCTGAAGAATAAAACTCTGTATATTAAACTCTCATCAACATTCAGTTTGTTTCAATTTTAGAATTAAATCGTGCTTCAAAATAATTGTAAGCATTACATATTAAATTCTAAAGGAACACTTTTGAAATATTGTTAACAATGGAAAACTGCAGGGTTTATTTTTACTATTATGGTGAAACATAATTAAATTAGAAAAAATAAACCCTAAAATGTGTGTTTTACTGTTTTATATTTTATGTTATTTTCTTTTTAAATTTACAAAATTAAGATTCATGGAACTGGAATCTTACTGACAACTACTGCTCATCATTTTACTTTTTTTGCTCCCGGTTTCATAGCTACAGGTGAGAAGGGCTTAAGGAGTAAGGAGATAATAAAAATACCACCATAATAGCAAAAGAAGGATTTCATGTTACTTGCCTAAACTTACATGTTTAATTAAGGAAAAAAACTTATTCTAACATTGCTTTACATTTATTTTTAGAGAAAATTTAAGAGCTATGCATGCATATTTGAGGGTGAACCTTATATCACATTATAAACTCCATTTGTAAACACTGCAAAGCAGAAATTTCATAGCAATTGTGCTTGTTTATTTTGATTAGTGGTTTTCCTTTCTTGAAATAAGAAAGAAGTTCTCTATGTGGTCAATTTGGGTCAGAGGATACCAAGGGATAGATAACGTATAGGCAATTATGCAGCTTCTGAAGATCATTGTATCTCCAGGCTCCTTTAGAGGAAATAACCAAGGCCTTATAATTGCAGCAATTTTATTTCTACTTACAAAGCATTTCACATTCAAATATTAAGACATCATCAAAACAGACTTCAAGAAAGACTGAACAAATAGTAGGCAGCTTTGCAGATGAGAGAAAATAATAAACTCTATTAGCATCTCCACCCACAATCCCAGCCAGAGCTTCACAGCTATTCTCATACTTTGCATTTTAACCAGGTTCTTTTAACCATTTAACTCCATTTTCAGGTTCTAGAGAATTATCTTACCTTGCCCCTGATTTTGATAAAGGACACTAAACCACTATTAGAAGTAACATTCCTGTTCTATGACATAATCTAGAGTTTACAAGAGGTCCTGCATGACAAATGCTTATTGATTCAAAATAATATGTTAGATTATGTTGTGTCAAGGTTTATCGCAATACAAACTGTAGAGGTAACCTTCTGTTTTATTATAATCATGCATTCTATCTTGTGTCCACTTACCTCTCAAAATATCCTTTCACTTAATAATAAAAAAAAAAAAATAAGTGAGGTTCAAGAAAGGAAATAACCTAGCTCATAGATCCTGATTGCCATTCCGGGACAGACAATATTTAACCATCACAGATCCATTTTCCATTTTTCAGAAAATGTGCAAAGGTCTAATTCATACTATTTTTTATTTTCTATTAACAAAATGAAGTGTTGAGCTAAATTTAGATTTCAGTTTAGAAACTCACTTTATTTCTTGGTTATTGTAATTTAGCGAGAGATCGTAGGCCCTGGGGTGCTGGACCTCACTGACAGTTTTGAGTACAGTTGGTAGTCCTCCCTCCCTTTTTCTCCTAAGAGAGGAGGCCGCTTCCTTTCTTTAGAGCTGCAGAGCCTGAGCTCAGACACGTTACTGTAATGTGCAATTTCCAAGATCAGTAAATTCCACACTGGGATACTCATCCCTGTTGCATTGCTTGTTAAAAGCTGTGTTACTTTTTTTTTTTTTTGGTCTTTTGGAGACAGGGTCTCCCTGTAGCCCCAGCTGTCCTAGAACTCACTCTGTAGACCAGGCTGGCCTTGAACTCACAAAGATCCATCTGCCTCTGCTTCCCAAGTGCTAGGATTAAAGGTGTGGGCCACCATGCCTAGCAACAGTGTTACATATTTTTAATTCCAGAGTAATTTATCTATAAAGTATCTACATCTCTGTGTACTAAGCTCAGAATATCTTGATACATTTTAATTTCAGAGGCCTTGTTATGGTGAGAATCAACAAAAGTATATATCTGGGGTTGGAGAGATAGCCTAGAGGTTAAGAGCACCGTCGCTCTTACAGAGGACCCAGGTTCAATCCCCAGCACCCACATGGCGGCTGAGAACCGTCTGTAACTCCAATTCCTGGAGAACTCCAGTTCCAGGGGAATCCGAGACCCTCTTCTGACCTCCACGGCATTACACGACACGGGTGCACAGACCTACATGCAGACAGTACATTCATACACATACAAAAATAAATAAAAATTTAAAATGTATATATCAAAAGCTGCTTTTTTTTTTTTACTTTAGGCAAACAGTCAATGCTGTGGTCCCTCCAAAATTAAACATGACTCGTCATTCAAGTCATGGTCCTCCTTGGTAATCTAAGCAGCAAAATTTTCACATCCTGAGCTTTACAGCAGGGTTTGGTTCTTATTTAAAATTTCTTATGGTAATTTTACCATAAGAAAAATAAACCTTAATGAAATAATTCTTAAGACATGGTAGTTGATATCTGATTTTTACTCTCCTATGTTTTTCCTGAAATTCAAATTGGCTGCACAAATATTGAGAGCATTTTACTTATCTAAGCCTGTATTCTTTCCTGATATTTTGACTTCACTATTTCGAGAAGATGCCAAAATTTGCTTGACAGGACATCATCATCACTATGGAAAGCTGTATAATATTTTTAGTGAAAACAGCTGCTGTTAGAGCAACAGAATTTAGATTTTCAGAATCAATACTGAAGGTCTGTCTCTTGCTTTTATTTATTTTATAATCTGTGAAATGAATGTGATTCTTAACATTGTATGTATATATTTAGGATATTCATGTATATGTAAATTCACATTTTTTATAGAATCAGGGAATATATATATATATATATATATACATATATACCATTGATAAATATATTGTGCTGGGCTGGAGAGATGGCTCAGTGGTTAAGAACGCTGACTGTTCTTGCAGAGGACCCAGGTTCGATTCCCAGTACTCACATGGTGGCTAAGAACCATCTTAAACTCCAGTTCCAGGGGAATCTGACGTGCTCTTCTGACCACCGTGGCATTGCACAACACAGGTGCACCAACCTACATGCAGACAGTATACTTATGCACATAAAAAATAATAAATAAAAAAGTTTTTTAAACTAAAAATAAATATATATGTATATATTGTGCTGCTTGAAAAAATAGTCTTTTCTACCAACATTTTATACATTGTTATTTAATATTATTTCTTTGAAAGACTTTAAATGTTCACAACTTAGGGTGTTTTGCTTTTTATTTCTTCTCTGCAGAAACAGAAGTGTGTGTGTGTGTGTGTGTGTGTGTGTGTGAGTGTGTGTGTGTGTGTATGTGTGCATGTGTGTGTGTGTGTGTGTGTGTGTAGGGAATGTAGTTGTCTGCTTGTCTTTTGTTTTTTTTATTTTCAGTAATACTTAAGGAAATTTTAACTTAACTTTGGAATACAACCTAATTTAGTTCTGAAATGTGACTTGGTTCCAGGGTACAAAAGTATTTCAAAAGAGTCAAAAAGTGGATGTCTCAGAACCCAATGGTCCTTGACAAATCAGCTTTCCCTGAGCTGGAAGAGTCTGCCTGCTACACTAGCCCATTCAGCATAGCCCGGATTCACCAGTGAGTGCCTACTGCTTTTCCCACAGCCACCCTTCATACTTTTCATTATCCTGATCACAGAATCAAGATAATTGGCACCACTTCCATTGTTCACAAATGAGATCAGAAAATGTATCATTGTAATAAAGTATATATTTAACTTATGAACAGAACTTAGTGAACATTTTTGATTTTTATTGTTTATGATTTAGAGAGAATCAAGTAAGAAATTTTAAATACTAAGCCATGAGCTGGTAATCTATCTCATCTTTCAAAATAATTATTATGATAGATCATTTGATTGAAGTGATAATGGTAAAATAAAAGAATTGGTCCTAATAATAGATAGTTCCAACAGCCAGAAAGTAATATGAACTATTCAAATTCAAAATGTTCTATTTATTCTATTATGTAATCTTAGAAATAGACCTAGACGCATCCTTTCTAACTTCAGGTCTGGAGAAATGAGGGAAAGCAGAAACCCAAAGACCTCTGTGTTCATAGAAGGGTCGTAGCTCCTGGGTTCTGCATCAGCTTTCTGCTGTGCTTCTATAAGACCTTAAAAGGTCTGTGCTACCAACTGCTTGCAAATTGGTTTTACATGAAGGATGCTTGTACTCATAAATCATCACCTATTGCTAAAAAATGAAAAAAAAAACTGAGAGAAAGATGCAGGACAGTTATGGCAGAATGCATGATCTGGGATGGGGTGGGGTGGGATGGGGGGAAGGGAAGGGGATAGGGAAATATGCCTGAACTGAATTGGAACATGATGTATGAAATACACAAAGCCGTCAATAAAGTAAAAAAAAAAAAAAAAGGTCTGTGCTACACCAAACCAAACCAAACAGGAAAACATTCTACCTTGGAAAACAAATGGACCCAGCTTAATCTTTGAAAAACCTCAATCAAGTCATCAAAACCTCTGGCTTAAATCTTCTAAAGTGCCCCCCATTTGTACTTAGCACAGAATTCAGTTTATAATGATTCTCTGCAAGGCAACCATGCCGTAGTCCTCAGTACTACACACACACACTTCATCTTCTACTATTTTTCCACCAGTGCTTTCTCCTGTATAGAAGCCATGGATCTGTGAGTCAGCTGATAAAGGCAGTTCCAGCTGAGCTACTTCTCTCTCTTCGGCTGTCACACGCTGCCCACGATCAGGATAGTTTGCTTCTTACCTTCATGCTCTCATTCCAGCATCACGATTTAAAGAAAAACTTGTCTAAAAATTCTGCCTGCTGTCCCTCACCTCAGTCCCTCCCCATGCCATTATAAGATTTCAGTTTTTTCTTCAGAGAAACAACTTGAAGTTTTATTTTTATTTATTTGTTTGCTTTGATTATCTGCTTCAGGCCTCCATAAAAATATCAGATACATAAAAGGAATTTATCTAGCTTAGAAATACTTGATCATGTGGGCTGACTCAATTTCAAAATATTCACCATCAGATTGGTAAATATTCATTGTACTGCTTTTAATTACCAGGAGCCTGAATGGAATAGATTGAATGCAGAAATAAGACACTTAATTTGAGATGCTGAAGACCTCATAGTCTAACAAAATGAACAGATATACTGACTAAAAAAAAAAGTCCATAAAGTAAGTAGATTGGGAAAGACACAAATAAAGTTTCATAGAAGTGAACACATTCAGAAGAGAAGATCAGAGATGATTTCTGTGAAAGAGCAGAGTTCTCTTAGGAAATTTAAAATATGGATGACCTGGAGAATAAAGGAACAGTAATTAAAGAGAGAACAAAATCTAGATGTAAGAAGTTGGGGAAGCAGGAGAATTTAATGTGATGATAAAACTGCAATTTGACAGATGATCAGATACTAGAAGCCCAGAGCTTTAGAAACAAGCCTGAAGGGTAGGTTGGATTGCAAATATAAGTAGCTTTGAAGGAAAATAAGTCTAATTCTACTTCTACTAAGGAGTTGCACCATAATGAAGGTAGGGGATGCTCTAAGGAACTGAACAATTTCAAAAGTACATGGCAAGTTCGGTAGCAAGTTAGGGAGACCATCTTCTAACCATCCAGGTAACGAACATTGATACTGATACTGATATTGAGTGGAAAGAGGTGGTTCAGTAGGCACGCTGCTTTGCTTGTAAATGCTTTGACTATGGAGGATGGTAAGGATAAAGCAAAGATTAGAGAAGAATTTATACTCAAAGATGTAATGCCTGGCAAAATGATATCAGGTGAGTTGTTCACAGAGTTAAAATGCAGAAAGTGTCTCTCCAGTTAGACCAAGTTGACAGCACTGTTTTGAGCCTCCCAGGAGGCTACAAGGAAAACACTGAAACTGATCCATTCTTCAAATGTGGATCACCCTTTTGCTTTTCAGTTCTTTTCCACTCATAGGGTTCCTTCTTGCTACTCTTCCCACAAAGGCACAAGGTAGAATATCCTGGGAAAAGAAATATGTCCATCGCTTGGTTTGGAAAACAATTAAGCTGGATTAGAAAGTGGGCCACGGGGGATAGCATCAATGTTTAATGAAGTCTATTTGGAGTTACATTGCTTGAAGTTGTACAAAATTTGCCTCAACCAGTAAACAATATACTGTCTCCTTATTCCGCATAAGCAAAACATTTGAAGATATTGAGGAGTTATAAACTTAAATAATATATTAAAATAAATATTTGATCATTCCATGCATTTTCTCTTAAGTGTATTTCTGTGTATCTCTGAGCTGATTTTCTTTTAAAGTCTTGGTACACTTTACATGCATTAGCTTTAATAGTACAGACAGATAGACAATTACTCAGAGAGTTATAACTGTGACTAGATTTTCTTCTCTTCTCTGAAGATTAAAACAATTTCTTCTTCTTAACAGGTTCATAATAAACAATAAGGAGACCTTCTTCAGCAATGCTACCAGAAGCAGGATAGTTTATCACATGCTGGAGCGAACCAAATATGAAAATGGAATATCAAAAGTGGGTAAGAGCATTATTTTTAAATGTAGAGAAAGTAGATTAAAGTTATATACATAGCTATTGTTGTATAACAACTGGAGTTATGCTTTTCCTTCCTTAAGTATGAATGCCTAACAGCAAATGAATTTTATAAGTATTTCATACTGCTATCTTTCAAGAAAACACACAAAAAAATTTCATGCCATTTGGTCAAATGTATCAAAATGTGAAATGTACAAGAATTTAGGAGCCAAATTTTATTTCTTGAAATGTATTTAACAATTATATTTTACTTACTGAATATATGCATAGAAAGTGGTTTAACATGGCTTAATAGAACAAACGCAGAAATACCAAAAATGCCCATCACTGACCACAAGCAAGTAAGTATATAGACACAATTTTAGAGATTTTTCAACCATTAAAATGTTAATAACTAGCCGGGCATGGTAGTGCATGCCTTTAATCCTAGCACTTGGGAAGCAGAGGTAGGCAGTTCTCGGTGAGTTCAAGGCCAGCCTGGTCTATAGAATGAGTTCCAGTCGAGCTAGTTATATAGGGAGACCCTGTCTCAAAAAGACCAAAAAAGAGGTTGATATTTATTCACATAAGTGAATAAGTAATGGAGCCTACAAAAAAATGCATACCTCTAAATACATACATAAATATATGTATATAAAAGTTGCATTCCATATGTTTATGCTACAGGAATTATGCCAGAGATTTTCTACTCAGAAGTAAAAAAAAAAAAATAGTTACTAACTCTCTTATTATTGACTTTGAAAGGTTTTCATGACCTTTGTAATTACAAAGCTGTATGTCTAATATAATTCCATTTCTTTAATATACATACCCCAAATGAGAGAAAAGTCCAGAAGAATATATAAGAAATCTATAAGAGATTGTTCTGGAATATTAATTTTCTACTTATTTTAATTTGTTGAATTGGTGTGTTGTTTGAAGGTTGCTCTATGTACAATAACCAAAAAATTCCCAAAAGTTCCCTGAGAGAATTAAATAACATTGCAAAGCTTAGAAAGAGAACTAAAATAATAGGTCACAAATAAGCTTTTTTTTTTTTTTTTTTTTTTTTTTTCTTTTCGAGACGGGGTCTCCCTGTAGCCCCAGCTGTCCTGGAACTCACTCTGTAGACCAGGCTGGCCTTGAACTCACAAAGATCCGCCTACCTCTCACAAATAAGCTTTTTAACTGTCAACCTGAAAAACACAACATTGAAGAAATTAGACATTAGCCAAGTGTTCTAAAGACTTGGGAATTAAAAAGTGACAACCATTTTTTTTTTTTTTTTTTTTTTTTTCTGTATGTGTATCAATGTACTGTCTGCATGCAGGTCTGTGCACCCGTGTCGTGCAATGCTGCGGAGGTCAGAAGAGGGTCTCAGATTCCCCTGGAGCTGGAGTTCTCCTGGAATTGGAGTTTTAGACGGCTCTCGGCCGCCATGTGGGCGCTGGGGATCGAACCCGGGTCCTCTGTAAGAGCGGTCGGCGCTCTTAACCGCTAGGCCATCTCTCCAGCCCTCCATTTTTAACTTTGACCTCTCCCTCCTGATTTCTGCTACAATGTACCACAATATAAGTAAAACAAATCATGTTTCAGGTTGGCTACTTTTTAAAGAACAATCTTCAGAGTCTGGTTCTTTTCTGACTAAGAATTAATTTATGACTTAGTAATCAAAGCAGTTGCCTTAGACTGAAACTACCAAAGACAATGACATGCAATCAGAAAAATTCTAAAGAAACAAAACAATAAATATGTCCAGAATATGAGCTGAAAATATGCCTACATGATGAAGCTTATGCTTATGTAGACTTTGAAAATTAGTGACATTTTAAATGTGTAACATATATAATGAATACAAGAGTAAATGTAAAATAAATTTTTCCTAACTTGAATTTTCAGTTACAAATTTATACATGGAACAGAAATAAATAAAAAAAAAATTGTAAAAAAAAGTAAAATATATTACTTAAAGGATACAAATATGTATTATGTATATGTATATATCTTATGCTTTTGAGAAATTCCGTTATCTCAAGCCCATATATACTGTATGGAAGTACTGTTGCAAGTAGCTATACAACATTTGCTAATAAGCATTCATTAAATCATACTTACTAAAAACTAAAATAATTGTGTTTGTATCATAAAGGAATTCTCATTTCAAATGTGCACATACTTCTAATTCTTTCATTCATATTAATAAATACTATTGCAACAGTTTACCCTCTGGAAGGATTTTCTCAGTGCTTATGCTGACCAGTATACTTTGTACAATAATTCTTTATGTCAGAATTTGAGAGCAGGAAATTTTTCTTTTTCTACTGATTTTTCAGAGGGGAAACAAGTTGTTCCTAGGTCATCTGATCCCAAATAAATTATATTTAGAATGTCCCACATATCATGACATGATATGGCAAAATGAAATCTTGAGTTGGCATCTTGCAAATCTCCATTTTCCAATGTAGTTTGGACAAAACTAATCTGAGCATCAGTCTCTTTCTAGAATTTATGTCCTTCTTGGTGAGGTGGCTGTAGAGGTCATTTGAATTACTTTATTTTTATAATACTTTTCTCTATGAATATGTATATGTTTTAGAAGAAATTCTTCATTGAAACTGACTCAGAGATTTTTGTTCTCTTTCCAGGTATCCATAAACTTATAAATAATGGCTCCTATATAGCAGCATTTCCCCCACATGAGGTAATACTGAAAGATATTTCCATTTGAAAAAGTACAAGGTTTGCATGTTCACTGCCTGACCCATCTTATTCTCCTGAGTTGGGTGCCCATACCCAGAAAAATCCAAGCAGCAAGTTCTCCTGCATTATTATGTCACTGCTTCACAATGACTCCTTGACTTCTAAACACACCTGCAGTTTGCCCCAAATGAGGAACCCCATCCTCCCAGAAGCAGTCAGAGGCAAGGCTTAAACATCCCAGCTGCTGCGGTCTGCTCCAGCACAATGTTCCATGCTTGCTCCTGCATGGAATGCAAGCTACTGAAATAAGCATACAAAAAAAATCCCAATCTATTACTTATTCCATTCCTTGTCAGATTATTACATAGCTAGCAGTTTGAAGAGGAATATTCACTCTAAGCTGTGTAGGTCCCTGTCCAATGAAAGATTTGGCTCTGCCTTAGTCCTTACTTGTCCTCAATACACTTGTGACTTCTGTTTAAAATTGTGTGTAATATTTTAAAATAAGTCAGAAATTTCACTTCTGAACTTTCAAAAAAGTCATCTCTCTGATTTATTAAGACAGAAAGCTGAAAAGATCAGACATAGGATGAATGTGCAATTCCATATAAGTAGATAAAATGTATTTACTACTATTTATAATGTATTTGTCACATAAATGTATTTTTAGAGTGAAATATTTAATAAGTAGCCTAATCAAAGAATTAAAAACTTTCATAATGAAAATTGTAGAAATGGAATTATCTTTCATTTGATTCTGAAACAACCTTGTGCTACTGACAGTAATATTAATTATAATTTAAGCATAGGCAATCGAGTTATAGAAAGATTAAGTGCCAAACACACAGTTATGAGTACAGAAAATCAGCTTCAAATGCATATAATCTTTATGAAAAATCTATTTTCAGTAGCAATGTGAAAGGAATAATAATCAGGGGGTTTTTATGCTGAGCTAACAATGTGTTTTCCCATGATTGTGACGAGTGGGGGTAAATGTTATTCTCGTTTTAGATATGAAGAAACACAGCTCAGAAAAATCAAGTACCATGTCAAATGCAGTGTTGAAGTGACCAGAGCAGTATGCCTAAGAAAGTCATGTTAGGATAGAATATTCTCTTTGTTAGAATAATTTTCTCTGTATAATTAGCCTGTGTACTAACAGTTTATTTGAGAATTTATTGTAGGAAATTCAGATTCTACTATAGGTGGATTGTTAATTCTCATGTATACATATAAATTATTTGAAATACTAATATATGGCACGAGTAAACAGAATAGAAACCACCCCCTGCTGAGATATAAGTAAAAGATAGTAGAAAGAGAGTTAACGATCTCAGGAATTGATTTTGATTTCTACTAAAAGCAAATTATCTAAGAGGAAAGTTAAGTCAATGGTATTCTCTATACATAGTGTAATAAAGGTACTTTAAAATTTATGACTTCTGCATTGATTCAAGAAATTAATACTGGTCTCGTATCTTTTACTACTAATTAGGGTTTTTTTTTCTTCCAGAAAAGACAATAGCTAGAAGGGAGAGATAAATCTTTCTAGTGATATTTGGTAAAGGAGTAGAACAGAGATACATATTTATGGGAAATATTTTGCCTAGGATATCAATCAAACATATAATTCTTTCAAGGATGAGTCATGGGGGAAAGGCAAGTTAAGGGAGCACTTGGGAGGGTGGAGAGACTCAGTGGTTAAGAGCATTAGCTACTCTTGCAGAGGACCGAGGTTTGATTCCATTAAGATGGGGAAGGCATGCTATGAAGCTTATAATTATCAGTAGTGGTTGAAGAAGGCTACAACTTTGATATCCCTTCCCATGGGCCAGGTAGGCAGTCTAATTTCACAACCAAACACACTTTTTTTCAGTGGATGCTTTGTGCTTTAAAAAAAATGTAGATTTTGGTTTTCCTTTTCTTAGTTTCCAATTATTAGTCTTTAAATGATTTGATTATGTTAGAGAGAATGCTCTGGAACTTCACAAGTGCGCTTCTGTTTCCCTAACTATTTTCTCTATATTAAAGATCCAGAGACGACATCCACATATATCTCTTTGAAATTTTGAGGCACCTACAAACTGACATCAGATCTCTGAGTCCTGGTGTTGGGAAATTCTCAAACACATGAAACCCATATTAAAAATCGAGAATATATACTGTTTCAAATGCTAAAATATATATTTGGAAGTTTTCAGGACACTAAATTCTAAAGACGTGGCTAGCTCTAGAGGTTAGGGTCTCTATACTATTTAAATGAACATTTACTTCCTTATCTATAAATAAAAGAAAACTCTTCTATGTTAGATCACTTCTTGAAGCCAAATGATATTCTTGAGTTCTCAGTTCAAGAGTATAAAAATTTCTTCTATTGACAGAATTTTTCTTGAAAACAATGAGTTCTAAACAGTGAAAACCAAAGTCTAGTTTACTTAAATAAAATGGACCTAATTTGTTTGAAAAATAATTTAAGAAATAATTTTCGTTAAACTATCACATGTTTAGGGACATAGACATTTACTGCATTGTTCCAATGATAAGTGTAGTTTACAACATTTGATGTTTCCAGTAACTTTCTAAATTATCTTGTTAAAGATAAACTAGTTGTTACTCAGTTCAAACATCAGTAAAAAAATGGATTCTAATCTATCTTATTGTATCTGTCTCAGGGAGCTTACAAGAGTACACTGCCGATCCAAACCCATGGACCACAGAATAACAGACATCTGTTATATGAGCGCTGGGCACGCTGGGGAATGTGGTACAAGTATCAGCCTCTGGACCTAATCAGGTACTGCAAGATGGACTGGTAATAAATACTGTCATTTCCTAGACTTGAAATTGTTTCTGACCACATTTTTCTCAGATAGGAAAAATCTGGAAGAAATCACTTCATGATATTTTAGTAGAAGGAGCTTAATGCAGGGGAGTTGTCGGTTATAGGGCTGATGAGAGAGCTGAAAGAATGACCTTTAAGTCAAGTGATTAGAAACAGTGGAAAGTAACTGGCCCCCTGGAGGTGAAGGGGAAATGACATTGAGTATATAACATAATCTAGGTGCAGGGCCCTGGGGAGCACCAAGAGGAGAAAAATGATCCTGGGCTATCCTTTCTTCCTACCTTCAAGTCTTCCAGCATCTCCTTGCCCAAATTCACCATAAGTTTCTACTGTATAACCTGAGCAATCAGCTACTCTGTGAAAGAATTAAAGACATGCACAAAATTTAGATGAGAACAGAGAGGAAAATAGCCAACATGACATCTGAGTTGATACAAATATCTCTCAGTATTTACAGAGGATTGGTCCCAGAATTCCCATTCAAATACTACAATTAATACAATGTATTAATTGTAAATCCCTTTTTTACAGTGGTGTAGTGTTTCCATCCAACCTGTACATCCCCTTCAATATAATTTAAATCATCCCTAGAAATTTTGTAATATTTAATACAATGTGAATATCATGTAAATAGTTGAAATACTATATTGTTTAGCAAATACTACAAGAAAAATAGTATATACATTAAACATGTCATACAAACACAACTATATAGGCTTCACTACATTGGATCTGGAGATGGTCGAAATACTGTACGTAGAATTTAATGATTCAGAGGACTAGCTGTTGCCATCTTTAAGAAATAATTTTCTCCTTTCTATTCCTAGAATTACATTCCAGTGGAGAATTCCTCTCAATTGAATTAATTATTAAAAGTATGAAGTATACATATTAATATCTTAATTCTTTACCTATTTATAAATACTTATAGATAAATGAAAAAGAAACATTCATATTACTAGGGTCTACATATTGATATTTTGATTTGTCTATAAAATAAAAATATGAAGAACAACTCATAATGATACACTCAGTGCTTTAGCAGGAAACAGAACACTGAAGGGGTACTTGAAGAGAATTCAGAAAAAGAACTATATACAAAAGTGTGAGCTATGATCATGGAAGCCAACAAGTAATGACAGGGTCAGGGACTAGTAAAAACTGGAAACAGTTACCAAATAGTACCCTAAGAAGCCAAGAGGAAGAACAACTTGCCAGAACCTACAGATGACTAACCATAAAAGGAAGTGCCTGCTGGAAGGTATGACCTGAGGAAGAAGGCAGTTGCAGATGAACCATTGCTCAAGAGAAAGGAAGGCCCCTAATAGTATCTCAGTCCCAACTATCTGGAAGTCAGGATAGAAAGAATAGAGGTGCTAGCATCCACAGAGGTGAAGCTTGTGTGCACATGGAGCAAGAAAATGGGTGCAGTGTGCACCTGGCAGTATAAAAGATAAATACTCAGCAGTAATTTTTTTCAATTTCAAATCTCAGTACTTCAATGTATCCAGAATCAGGATATTTTTATTCTTTTTCTGTCCAACATGACAATTTCTCTGACTCGAGTTAAAAGTATCCTTGTTTTGGAGATATATGTAAATACTCTAGTGAGTGAGATGTGTTTGATCATGGAAAGACTTTGATTTTCATGTAACAATTCAGTTTCAGTTGATATTTTATCTACAGGCAACCTTGCTATTGTTGCTTTGGGTAATTTAAGTAAGCATCCTATATTTTATTTTATTTTATTTTTATTTTATTTATTTATTTTCTATGTGTATGAATGTACTGTCTGCATGCAGGTTTGTGCACCCGTGTCATGCAATGCCGCGGAGGTCAGAGAGGGTGTCGGATTCCCCTGGAACTGGAGTTCTCCTGGAATTGGAGTTACAGATGGTTCTCAGCCGCCATGTGGGTGCCAGGGATAGAACCTGGGTCCTCTGCAAGAGAAGTCGGCGTTCTTAACTGCTATGCCATCTCTCCAGACCCAGCATCCTATATTTTAATAAATATGGTTATCTACGTACTACTCTCTCTATACTGAAAAACAGGGCTATCTAGTTACAAGTTTGCCATTAAATGACTAAACAGTAGGTATGACATGGTAGGTCCACCAAGAAGGTTATAGAATAAAGCAACTTAGATTACATTCAATAGATATAATAGTTCAGGAACTTACTTGTAACTAAAATTGAAATATTGAAATATGCAGATTAAACTATATAATCTTGTGCATAAAATTTTGTTCAAGACATGATTTTTCAGGCCTTTTCCATTATTTGTAATTAAGTTGCCTTTCAGAAGAGGCATCTATGAAGAGATGGGTGTTTGTGCAGCTTCTTTTCTATGGTCGAGGAAGTATATGCAACAGTTGGCTTCTTCTGGTATTCTTTGATCATGGCTGATGGATCCCCAAAGGCAAAGCCTGCATTGACATGTTCAGTTAAGGAAATTCTTTAATAAGGATAGAAAGCTACGGCTCTGTGATTTCATGATTTTACAAATAAGCAATCATTTATGGAAATGTGTTTGTATTGTTTTCCTATTTTAAATTTGAATCCAAAATTTAGTACCTAAGATGTAATTAGTTTTATTCAAATTTTCCAAAGAAAAGTATTTGAAATCAAAAGGAGTAGCTTTCAAAACTCATCAACTCCAAAATCTACATATGAAAACAATGGTGTGACATTTGAAACAATTTTAACAATAGGCATTAGATGAATTTTATTTTATTTTTTTTTTAATTTAATTTTTATTGATGGTTTGTGCATTTTATACATCATTTTCCAATTCAGATCAGGCATATTTCCCTTTCCCTTCCCCCCCACCCCCACCCCATCCCAGATCATGTATTCTGCCATAACTGTCCTGCATCTTTCAGGTTTTTTTTTTTTCATTTTTTAGCTATAAGTGATAATCCATGAGTATAAGCATCCTTCGTGCAAAACCAATCTATAGACTGTTGTGCCCAAACCCCCACAGTCCCACCATTCAGTGGAGGTTGACAGGTTGTTTGTTCAATCAAGTTGATCAAATGAGTGTCCAGACTACATCGCTGTAGTTTCACCGTTCACCCCAATCGCAGCCTTTACATTCTACCACGCCCCCTCTTCCGCAGATTGTTCCCTAGGCTTAGAAAAGGGGCACAGGTGGATGAGAAGTAAAACTGTCCTCTCTCTCTGGAGCTGTTGACTTGGATTCTGGTCAATTCTGGCTGTTTCCTTTCATGGGCTGACAGTTTGTTCAGGAGTAACCTTTCGATCCTACTAATGAAGCACAAGCAATTAGATATATAGGTATTTAAGCAGCACTAATAGTTATGGTAGGTTACTTTGGCATAGACACATATGTTTGGATGATATGTTAATTCATGAATTACATTTTTACCCCCTGATAAATATAACAGGGTCTTACTGTGGCTTATGACATCTCCTAACCTGTAGAGGATGTAGGCTTGTGGCATCAGCCATGGGTTATTCCTCCAAGGAGAGAGCCAACAGCCAATTAGATTTGGGATATACAGGCACATGGCTGCCTCTGCTGCACAGTATTTCCAGGCAGGTGAAGTGTAGCTGGTGCTGATGGTGGAGTCTTGCTTGACTCAGGGAGACCCGTATTTGCTTTATTGGTTTAGTGGCCTTTGGGAACACTCTCTGGCATTCCAGAGGCCATCTGTACCCTTGCATGTGCGGTCTCAATACATCCCTCCCATGTTAACGTCAGGTCTTCGGCAGCAGGGTCTTATCGCCTCTCCTCCTGCAGGTATCCCAACTTAGGGGCAAGGAGCCCTTACCTTTTGTGGGGCCTTGGATCCCCTGGCCAACATCCCCCTGGTAGAACAATCCATTGCTGATGTCAGAGCTCCTGCATTAATATACTTTGCCTAAGTGCATAGCCCAAGGACTTTAGTATTATATTTGGTTCTGAACAGAGTATAATCCTTTTCACAGTTCTTATGTCTATTAGTCAATTAAAGAAGGCATTTTTACCGGTTTTATAAGAGATTACCTCTATAATAGTTGTCTCCAATTTACAGTTGGAAAATGACATCATCATCGTCATATTTCTCCTTGTTCTATGGGGGGGGAGGCAAGAAAGTCATATCAAAACCTTTGTTGCACCTAGAAGGTATAAGTTTCATTAGGACTCATTATAGATAGTTGTTACATGTAGGATCCACAGAAGGGTTCGATGTTTATGGCAATCTGAGGCTTTTCTTCCTTTCAGTGTTCAGACGGGTCAACCTTTCAGTTGCCACTTTTTGGTACATCCTACTCAATGCAAAGCTGTATCTTTTCTTTCTCAGCCGTTAAGTTGGTGACATTTTGTCCTGTTGGAACAAACAAATCTTTTCCCATAGTTAGTTTTAAGATTTGAATTGCAAGGTTTTTGACTAGAAGGTTTCATGTCTGTCTGTACC
>VZQC01001118.1:2086929-2251225 GCA_009823505.1 Rhizomys pruinosus | reverse complement strand
CTCGCCCAGGTGGCTTCTGGGTATCCTGCCCAAAGGCGCAGCCGCCCTGGCCGCCGGACTCTCCGGACCCTCTGGCCCAGCGCCCGGGTCCCGCCCTCAAGGCCCCAGCTCCCAAGCTACTCGCCCAGGTGGCTTCTGGGTATCCTGCCCAAAGGCGCAGCCGCCCTGGCCGCCGGACTCTCCGGACCCTCTGGCCCAGCGCCCGGGTCCCGCCCTCAAGGCCCCAGCTCCCAAGCTACTCGCCCAGGTGGCTTCTGGGTATCCTGCTAAAAGGCGCAGCCGCCCTGGCCGCCGGACTCTCCGGACCCTCTGGCCCAGCGCCCGGGTCCTGCCCTCAAGGCCCCAGCCGAATTTTATTTTTTAAATGTGTCTAATTAGATGGTTATTTTTAAAACAGTAGATTTGAATGTTTACTCTATGATGGAAGTTACTTCAGCAGCAGAACAAACCATCAAATTAATTGCCACATGGGGCACTTCAAATAATACAAACATGAAGAGAATTGCTGTAACTGTGTGTGGGGGGGGTTGCAGCAGTCTACTCATTCTTCCTCTCTTGGCCTGCTGTAGTTTGTTCTACCTCTAAGGAGGAATTTGATATTATAGAGGATTGTAAACATAAGTCCTCGAGGAGGTCATTTTTTGCAGTCTTTGTCTGCAGCTTGCTTCTCTATCTCCTGATACAGAATGGCATATGCTTTATGTTAGGTAATCTTATTCTGTCCTAACAATATTGCTTATCTCAACCTTCAATAAAGAGTACTTTAATTCATTCATATAATACTGTCTAGGATCATTTTAAAGATACCCCATTGTTTGCAAAATTTCCCAGCCCACTGAGGAAAATTTGTTTAAGGAAATAGTACTTTCTTGAGTCCCTTTGAGGTAGGAACTTACCACTGTAAAAGAAATGAATAGATAATTGTTTAGACAAAAGAAATAGAAGGAAAAAATAGATAAGTGATGGATAGTGGAACAGAAATAGATATGGTTGACGAATTGGCTCTATATTGTCTCTATAGTGACAATGTTTATAAGTAAACATCTTCACCATATGGATTCACTAACAATCAGGAATACCAGATATCCTAGAATTGCTGCAAGTAACCGAGCTGGTAGCCTCAGTTTCCATTTGCCATCCTTGCTAGTGGGGGTACCAGTGTTGGTCAAGCCAAGTATGTGGCACTAATGCAATCTGAACATTTGTTTTCTTACACAGGATGTACTTTGGTGAGAAGATCGGGCTGTACTTTGCGTGGCTGGGATGGTACACTGGAATGCTGATTCCTGCAGCAGTTGTTGGCTTGTGTGTTTTCTTCTATGGATTAGTTACCATGAATGAAAGTCAAGTGAGGTAAGCTAGGAAGAGATTTGCAAGAAATGTTTGACCTGTTTGATGAGTGGGCAAATTACTGTGGATAATGGGAGTAAATGACTATCGTCCAATTTAACTGTTTACTCTTTTTAACCTTTATTTTTAGTTTATTTATTGAAGTTTTGTGTATTTCATACATCATTTTTTATTTCTGTTCAGGCATATTCCCCTATCCCTTCCCCCCACCCCACCCCATCCCATCCCAGATCATGCATTCTGCCATAACTGTCCTGCATCTTTCTCTCGGTCTTTTTATATGCTTAGGGATTCACAGTTTCCTCTGTTAATTTTATATTACTCTAAAATATTTTAAGTAAGAAAGAAGCACAACTAAAATGTCAGTTTGATATGCTTGTATGCAAATAATTTTAGATAAGTTCCAAGAGTGCTAATCTTTGTGCTAAGTTTCTCTTTCCAATATATCCTACATAATAGTCTAAAAATAGATGACTTTTTTAAAGCTAGAATGACTCAGGATTAGAGATGGGAAAGAATTTTTCCTATAAATAACACATTTTTCATCAGTGAGAGACACAGAAAAAGAAAGAGGGAAAGAGAAAGAGAGAGCAGTTGCCCTAGGAGTACCTAAATAAATCTTAAATGATATTTAGCATATATCACAAGTATAACATTGATGTCAATTCTGTGTGAGCAAACTAAAGTATTAATATCTTGTTGGTGCTAGACCAATGGTTCAGTGTTTAAGGGCACTTGTTGCTCTTGCAGAAGACCCAGGTATGAATCCTAGCACCCCACACTGGGCAGTTGATAGCCACCTATAACTCCAGCTACATGGTGTCTCTCACCCTCTTCTGATCCCCCACTAGAACCCACATAAATATGGCACAGAATCATACGCTCAGGTCTAAACACATAGACAAACAACCTTAAGAAGAGAATCACCTTGCCCTTTATCAAAGCTCAGCATTTTCTTCTTCTTTGGTTAATACTTTCCAATGGACGGGTACTGGGCAACACTCATAACAGCTAATGTTAACATGAAATTATAATGGGTTCATAAATATTAGTCTCTATGAATTTATCTTAAAATATAAATACCTTTGTAGCCTTTTTGCTTAAAATTTAAATATCTCCATTTCCCCAGAGGTTAATCCTACTATATAACCAAGTTCTTTGTTTTGATATTGATACTGGGAAAATGGGTTCCCCTCTTAGGTTTCTCAAGCTCATTGATATAGAGGTTAAGAACAGACTCAAACAAAAGCTTAAAGACAATTTTATTCACGTTTAAAAGAAAAATCACCAGGGTAGGCAAGCTGTAAATGGTAGCAGCTTCCCTGAGCAGGAGAATGGAGGGGAGAAGGAAAAAGCCATAAATCCATGCTGGTTTAGGGCTGCATAGAGCCATGTTTGCAGGGGGCTTGGAAGAAAGGAGTAGGAAAACACACGGTGTTGTGGTGGCCTACGTTGCTGGGGAAATACGCTTAGGAAAGAGAAAAGCAGAGGTTATGGCAGATTTTTGGAAAGCTACATATTATGTATGGTGTGTTCCATAAGCTACTGCACTATGGGGCATGGATTCTGGCATGAAAAGCTGACCATCTTGTTAACATTGAGCCAGTGTCTTTAGTGTAACTTAATGTTGAACCCACCTTCCCAGACCCAGACCAGAGATTTTTATTCTCCTGACCAGGTTTCATCAAAGTCCTTTCTTGCTATTTTAATAATATCTTTGAGTTCCCTTGCTCTTAAGAGGCCAAGTTTATCACCTGGCATGCAAAGAAAGGGCTGCTGTTCTTTATTATTATTATTATTACTCTTTATTACTCTGAAAGCAGCAGCATTCTGTTCCAACTTCTACCCGTCTTCAACCCCCAACTTCTGTTCGCCTTTGGGTATTGTCCTGTACACTGTTGCAATGATATCTTCTGGGGCTCAGAAAAGTTTTGTGATCTAGAGTTAATCATGACTGGAAAAAAAATGCTTTTTTTATAATTAATCAAAACCTTCGGAAATTTACTTTTCCTTTTTTTTAATTGAGCATTTGTACAATTCATAGAATGCTTTCCAATCAAACTCAGCTCCCTCATACTCCAACCCCCTATCAGAACCCATACATCACCATATCCAAACTAAGCCTTATCCAGTCCAGCTCCCAAGCCCAGATGTCCTTCTGTGCAAATAGATCCACTGGAGTCCAGTCAGCATATCTAGGAATCCTAGGTAAGGCATATTCTAAAAAGGAACTTTTTTTTAATTTTTTTTAAATTTTATTTATTTCTATATGTGTATCAATGTACTGTCTGTATGCAGGTCTGTGCACCCGTGTCGTGCAGTGCCGCGGAGGTCAGAAGAGGGCATCAGATTCCCCTGGAACTGGAGTTCTCCTGGAATTGGAGTTTCAGACGGTTCTTGGCCGCCATGTGGGTGCTGGGGATCGAACCCGGTTCCTCTGTAAGAGCGGTCGGCACTCTTAACCGCTAGGCCATCTCTCCAGCCCAAGGCATATTCTTCCTCACCCAACAGTACTCAGTCTTTTGTGGGTCTCAGTCAAGGGTCAGTCCCCCACACATTTCTCTTGCTCTGCTTAGAAACCTTTTCGCCGGTGGCATGGGTCCCATATCTGATGCCTACATTGCTGCAGGTTTCCATGTGAAAGCTTACAGTCAGTTGTAAGTCACTGCTTCTCTAAGTCCATGCACCAGCCCTGGCTCTTACGATCTTCCTGCCCCCTCTTCTGCAATGATCCCTGAGCCATTGGCAGGTGAGGTTTAGGACAGGGGACCCATGCAGGGAGACACGCTCTGCAGGCTCCCATTCTTTGAAGCTTGACTAGTTGTGGCCTTCTGTTTGCATTGCGAAGGAAGCTTTACTGGTGAGAATTAAGGGGTGCACTCTTTTTCTCTCTGTCCCTCTTTCTGTGTAGATGCTCAATTGTAGATGTGTCTCCTAGGAATGGGGGTTTTTCAAATGTACATATTCTGTCTGACCAGTTTCAGATTCTGCAGTGACCTCCATCTTTTGCATAGAGTAGCTTTTTCGATGAGTGGCTTGTCTAGAAATATAAGATTCCTTAGTGTATGGTAAGAAATTTCATTTGTCTAGAGATGTGACCCCAGTAGGCTTTTCTGTAACTTCTATATCCTCTCCAGCCCTGTGCATTTGGCAGGGTTTCAAGTCCAATGAGATAGCTGTTGACCATCCCCCAGACAACAGTGCCTCGCCTGCACCAATAGAAGTAGTTTTCTAGCTCATCATGGTTGTTAAAGTTTGGCACTGTGTTGTACCATTGATTGATTTTCTCTCAAAGCAATGTGCACATTGTCTAGCATTATGAGCACTTAATTACAGATAGAAAGGTTCCAGGTCAGTTCCTGTTCCATTAACCTAAGTCCTATCCCTGAAACATGTTCTGTTCTAGACACTTATTTTCTATTTCTGGTAGATAATCAAGAGCTTTGGAGATAGCCTGCTTTGTTGTGAGAGTCACTTGGATCGCTCTCACCAACCATTCAAAAGGAGGTGTCCTCTATCTTGCAACTTGTTCCCTGCCACACAGCCACCAGGTTGCACAACCTGTGCACTAATGTTCAGACAGTGTATGTGAGTTTCTCATGGATTCTCCAGGGAATCACATTATACTCTAGAAATTTACTTTTCAATGGTTGCTGCTCAAATCAGTTCTATAGAGTTACAGAACTCCTGCCACACCCTAACAAAGTTAAAAGTGCACAAAATTCAATAGATTTACTGTTCCCAATGATTTTGTACTAATGGAGGGAATTAGCCTCCTTTTGTATGAAGTACATATTCTTTCACCTTTGCTACAAGAAATGTTTTAGCAGCATTAGCAACCTCTTTTTTGTGTGCTTGTTGTTATTATAACACTGTTACTGCAGGGCTGGAGAGATGGCCTAGCAGTTAAGAGCACCGACTGCTCTTGCAGAGGACCCGGGTTCGATCCCCAGCACCCACATGACGGCTGAGAACCGTCTGTAACTCCAATTCCAGGAGAACTCCAGTTCCAGGGGAATCTGACACCCTCTTCTGACCTCTGTAGCATTGCAGGACACGGGTGCACAAACCTACATGCAAACAGTACACTCATACACATAAATAAATTAAATTAAAAAAAATACTGTTACTGCTGTCACACTATAATCAAGACCCTGTCAGACTTTTTATTCTAAACCAAAGTAAGCAGCAATGAATATCTTGACTTTCAGAATTTGGGGACTAAAATTTTCCATTCAAAGTCCCAGACCAGGTCGAAGTTGAGTCCTGGGTGTTAATTTGGTGGACAGACAGGGAAAAGAATAGGTTTTGTTTTGTTTTGTTTTGATTCAAATTAGTATTTTCTTAAGCTCCTTTTTGTTTGTTACAAAGTTGTGAAATGATAAAAGTGCAGAAGATGTGAATTTATTTATTATGTTTCCACAGGATATGGCCAACCAAGCTGCAGTTATACTTATTATTTGTTTTGCAGTTAATTGTAGCATTAAAGATTTTTGATAATGTGTGTGCATATGTGTGCAATAGTCTTATATAACCAAAAATGTTCATTACTGTGCTTTGAAGATGGCATGCCACAGATTAAAAATGAATAAGCAAGTATGTGTGGCCTGCTTCTTTCAATATTCTTGTGCTTTTTGGGGGTTTAGTTTTTGTTGAATTTTTGTGTATTTCATACAGAACATCTCAATCTTAATCACCTTTCTACCCCTTTCTCCACTGGCACCCACCTAGAGCCCCACTGGAATTTATACACTCTTTCATTTGTGCCAAGGCCCATTATATCAAGTTAGTGTCCCCAGATATTCCTCAGTGCAAGTTCATCCACTGAGCTTTAGTCTGCACTTAAAGCTGTCCCTAGCTTTAAGATCAGCTTTTCCTTACCCACCAGTAATCACCTGCCGATAGTTCCTCAGCTAAGATCGGGGTCTGCTGCCCATTTCCCCAGTTCCATGCTGGGTTTTTGTCTGCTTGAGTTTGCATGGGTCTTGTACATGCTGACACCATTGCTATAGTTCATATGTTCAGGGTCCAGGAGCTTTAAGAATTCTATTTCCATATTGTCATGCACCTCTTCCTTGGCTCTTATAATCTTTCTGCCCCCTCTTCTGCAATCATCCCTGATTCCTGGGTAAGTGAAGCTTAATTAAGGAGTCCTGGCTGAGGACTCACACCTTGAAGACTCCTAATCTCCATGCTTTGGGCATGTGTGACCTTTTGTACTTCTATGCCTCTGTTGCATAAAGGAGCTTCATTAGTGAGAATTGAGAGATTCCTTAGTGGGCTCTTTACCCCCTTTTCTATGTTCTGTGGGCCTAAGAGGTAGAGGTTGGATTGTAGATGTGCCACTGATGCTTGGGCCATGAACAAACAATGTCTGTGTATGACTTTATGTGTAATAGTCTCCCTATGGTACAAAGGGAGATTTTTTTGATGAATAGTGACTGGAATACTTCATCGTAAGTATAAAGACATACGTTTTGCACGTAGTAAGAAATTACATTAAGAATGTAACAACTTTTGGGTTTTCTCTTCATCCTTCTATATTTGGCTATGTTTACTGTACCACACATGAGTTTCTTCCCATTGAGTGAGCTTTAAATCCAATTAGTTAGCCATTGGTTGGTCCCAAGATATAAGTGCCACTACTGCACCAATGTTATATGCTGTGCCTATCATTGATGTGGTTAGTTAGTCTTTTTCTATTATTATTGTTTTTTATTATATATATATATATATATATTGTACAAGATTATGTTACTAATAAAATCTAGACCTGTGTCCCCACCCTACCCCCCTACCCCACCAGAGCTCATGCATTCTGCCAAACATGCTTTTCATCTCTTTCTCAGTCTTTCTCAAAATTCTCCATGTGGAAGTTGACTGTTTTGAGCAGAAGTTCACTGTTATTTGATGCAGTCCTTTCTGTTGTTGTTGTTGTTTCCAATATGCATCACTCCCAACTACTTGGACAAAAGCTCAAGGGGCTGTGCACAAGAAATACTTACAACTAGGTAATTGGCACTAACATCCACAGATGAGGGATACCATTCACTGTTTGTTTTTCTGTGTTACTTCACTCAGCATGATATCTTCTAGCTCCAGCCATTTATCTGCAAAGCTCATGATGTCATCTTTCTTTACTGCTGCATAGAACTCCATTGTGTAAATGTACCACATTTTCTCTATCCACTCGTCAGTTGAGGGACATTTGGGTTGGTTCCAGCTCCTTGCTATTGTGAAGAGAGCTGTGCTTCAGGTGGTCTTGGGAGCTCTCCCGGTTAGTTAGTCTTAAAGCTGGTGTTGGACCATCTATTGCAGTTCTGCCTTAGCAGCTTGCATAGTGCTGTCTAAAGCCATGAGAGCTAGTGTTCAGGGCAAGTGGCTTAGAGATCATTCCTAAATCTGTACTCCGAATTATATTGTGTCTACTGCAATAGTGTCTTAACTTCAAGTTCTGGGAGGCAATCAAGAGCTGCGGCAATAGCCTGTGTAATCTGGGGGTCTCTTGAACGACCCTGGCCAACCACTCAGAGGAAGGTTTCTGTGGTCTGGCACTATTTCTTGTTATGCGGCCTTCAGCCTACATGGACTCATGTATATGTAATTTGTCGTTAGGTTATTAGGCTAAAACGATTCCCTCTTCTTTTTTCACACTCCCTAGGCATTAGTTATCTCTCCTCTCTCTCTTTCCTTGATGACTCTCCCTCCATGTCTTCCCCCATTTAAACTACCCCCGTTTCTCCCTTAACAATACCAATCTCCTATTGTCCATCTCTCTTGAGCTTTTGCCCTACATACAGAAATTTCCTTTTATAGCCCTCTCTTCCTCTTCCCATTTGAACATCCCCATTTTATCCATTTCTCCCTCAGCAACACTCATCTGCTACTCTTCTTCCCCCTCTGGTTCGCTCTTTCCCTTTCTTCCCTGGTTCCTTTCTGTTTTCCTCCTTCCTGCAGTTGCCTCCAAATACATACTCACATATAAGGATTCAGTGTTAGGGTCAACAAATGAGGGAGAGAACATACATCGTTTCTTTTTATGAGCCTGTTAATTCACTTAGCATAACAGTTTCTAGTTCCAGCCATTTACCTACAAATTTCATCACTTCATCTTTCTTTACCAATTTCTTTACCGAGTAAAGTCTATGGTATAAGTGTATTGCATCTTACACTTAGTTGTTTCCATTGCTTAGCTATTGTGAAAAGAGCAGCAACAAACATAGATGTACAAATATCTCTGCAATAGGAGGAGTCCTTTGGGCATATGCCAAGGAGTGGTATAACTGGGTCAAATGGTAGGTTCATTTTTTTTAGTTTTTTAAGATTACTTTGCGCTGCTTTCAATAGGGGTTAAAAGAGCTTGCAATCTCATCAGCAGTGAATGAGCACTCCCCTTTCCCCACATCCTAGCCAGCATTTGGTATCATTTGTTCTCTTGGTCTTAACCAGTCTGACTGGGGGTAAGATGAAATCTTTTAAGTGGTTTTAATTTGCATTTCCCTAATTACTAATGATGTTGAACACATTTTAAATGTGTTCTTAGCCATCTTTATTTCTTATTTTGAGAGCTTTGCATTTAGATTATTAGCCCATCTTTTAATTGGGTCACTTGTTTTTCTTGATGATTCTTTGTTTTTTGAGTTCTTTATATACTCTGGATGCTAAACCTCTGTCAGATGCGTCACTGGTGAAGATTTTCTCCCACTCCATGGGCTTTCTCTTTGTTTCCTTGGTTGTTGCTTTTGCTGTACAGAAGCTTTTTAGTCTAATGAGATCTCATTTATTGATTGTTCACCCTAATTCCTATGTACATGTTGTCTGATCTAGAAAGTCCACTCATACACCTATATCTTGTAGGTTGCTGACAAAGTTTTCTTCTAACACTTTCAGATTTCAGGATTCACACTGAGTTCTTTGATCCATTGGGAGTTGACTTTTGTTCAAGGTCTAGTTTCATTCTTCTATGGGTGGAGATCCAGTTTCGTAAGCACGTTTTGCTCAATATTTCCTCCAGTGAGTGTCCTTGGCTCCTTTGTCAAATATCAGGTGGCTAAAATTCTTTTTATTCATGTTTGGGTCACCAGTGTTTCTTCTGATGTTGATTTTAGGTTTATTACATTGCAGTCTGACAAAATGCATCAAATTATTTCAATTTTTGTATTTATTGAGGTTCATTTTGTGCCCTAGTATGTGGTCAGTTTTGGAGAAAGTTCCATGGGGTGCTAAACAGAAAGTATATTCTTAGATGCTTGGGTGGAATATCTGGGAGATATCTGTCAGGTCTATTTGATGTTGGCATTGTTTAATTTAAATATCTCTCTGTTTATTCTTTGTCCAGTAGACCTGTCTAATGGAGACTATGATATGACACATGGGGAGTTTCTTTTCTGGTCCTAAGGACTTAGTGTTCTATGTGCTTCTTGAATGTGTATGGAAATGTGTTTCCTTAATTTGTTGAAAATCTGGTCAATACCATTATGCTAAGATTCTTCTCCATCCTCTATGCCTGTGATACATAAATTTGATGCTTTCATGGTGTTCCACATTTTCTGCATATTCCATTCCTATGTTTATAAATTTTACATTCATAATCTTTGCTTGAGTGGTCCAATTCTTCACATTGATCATCCAGTATTAATATCCTGTTTTCCATTTCATTTATACTGTAGTTGAAGATTTCTCCTGTCGTTTCAAGTTGGCTTAATGAGTATTTCACTTCCTTTTTCATTTCAGCCTGAGTTTTCTTCAATATTTCTATTTCTTTTCTGAATTCAGTCAGAAGTTTATCCCTATTGTCTCTTAATTCTTTGACTTGTTTGGTTGTGTGTTCTTTAAATTCATTGACTTCTTTGATCATGTTTATGATTTTTTTTTAAATTCTGTGTCCTAGGTTATCTCTAGGGGGTCTCTCATTGTAGAACTCTTCTATAGGACTGGTGGTGTTTGGTGAGGATATATTATTTGGGTTTTTCATATGTGATGTTGGCATATAGATTTATTTCATTGTTTGTGATTCTGGTGTGAAACTCAAGCCTTCCTTTGTTAAGTTGAAGTCTAATTTTGTTTGTATACTTGATGTGCCTTGGTTGTTTTCTTACTATGTATGTAAACCTCCCTAACCTAGGCTTCAGTTTCTCTCCTTTGACTTTATATTGGGTGGACAAGAATGCTCTAGTCCAGCTACTCATGAGTTCCTGCAGAATTACTCTTCCTCCTAATGTCTGGACCCCTATTAGTCAGTAGGCAGTAGGCACAACACAGTTTGAGAAGCTTGTTAGGAGGAAGCTAGATTCAGATGTTCTCAGGCAGTCTGCAAAGGTCTAGGCCCTTACTAAAGGTCAGAGAAGCCTATCCCTGCAGCAGTGGAGATGGGGGGGGTGATGCAGAATCTCCCAATGTAGGGGGATAGGCATGATTTGGAGAGCTCACTTTAAAGGGGCGCTAAGAGAAATCTGGGAGCTAAGAGAAAAAGTGGTTCTCCGCCCAAAGTTAGAAGGGGAACAGGGTGTAGAGGTGGAGAAATTGGAGTTGTTCAGGCTATAGGTGAGCCAAGGCATGATGAGAGGGGGTACTTTCCAGAGAAGCAGCCTGGTCTCAGAAATCCAAGGCAAGTTGGCCACGGAGACTTCCCCATGAAGAATCCAAAAAGCTATGCTAGAAAATTGAGCTTGCCCAACTTTTGGAAACCAAGAGGCAGTGGGCTGGTCTGTCTGGACCAAGAGCATATTCCAGCATATTCCAGCATATTCCAGTGCCAAGAACAAAAGCAGGCCTGTGCCCAAGGGCTAGAAGAAGTGGATATATGGTTGGGTAAACTGGAGTTGTTGAGACTAGGGAAGTCATGTTCCAGTGGGCTGGATCAGATTTACCCAGGAAGAAACAGGATCTTGGGAATCCAAGGCAGGATGGGGGTCTGGGTGCCAGGATAGAAGGCCTGTCTCAGGAGTCCAAAGGCAAGATAAGAGTGGAGAAGGGTCTAATCAGCCAGACTGGTAAGTTGAGTGGAACTGAGTGCAGTGGCTCAGGACTCAATGGCCACATCTGGACCAAAAGGGTAGTCCAGAGATCTGGGGTGCTAAGAGAAAAGGCGGGCCTCTGCCAAGGTTAGAAGGGGAACGGGGTCTTTTAAAATGCTTCACTGAAGATGCTAAGTTGGAAGTGTTACTGCTGTTGTTAGTATCAAAGCCTGGACTCTGGGAGCCCAAACAAGGCAGGATTATCGACTCATAACCAATACACCAATTAAAGACAGATATAATTGTGTGGAAGAAAGACAGGCAATTTATTCAATGAAGTCAAAATAGAATGAAGAAGTACTCCAGTGACCTCAAGTTCATGTTCAGGGTACTGACATGAGGCAAGAGGTATACGTAAGTAAGCAAACCTGGCCAAGGTCCGACCTGTCGACATCATTGTCCCTGTTCTGGCCTATGCTATAGGTGGTGCTGTGCATTGGGAGTTGGTTAACCACTGAGGGTACAGTCTCACACACATAGATAATGGTCTTCATCTGGAGGGTGATCTGTTCTGAGAAGCTTCGGTCCTTCTGGAATTCAGGGTTATTCAAGAGAAAAATTAAGGAAAATAATTTTTTTCTGTGCCTTCAGACAAGACACAGACACAAGAGGTAGGCAGAAATGCCATCCTACTTTTGGTTTCCTTTGTACCAAAGGTGAAGACCACGTGTTTTTAGTAAAAGCAGCTTCTTAGCACCTGTTTCCCTCCTTCTAAATTCAGAATTCATTTCTCTGGGAAATGCATCCAGGAATGGGACTACTGTGTCTTATGTTGGATTTCTTTACTTTCTTTTCCATGTCTACTTTTTGAAAAACTTTCACACTGATTTCCATAACAACATGGTGTTTGAGATTAGCACTATAAGCAAAGAATATAATATCTCTGAATCCTTAATAAGCCTTATTTTTTCATGTTATTTTAAATGTACTCTTAATCCAGGCTGGGGATGTAATTCAGTGGTAGAGAATTTACATTGCCCAATCAAGGTCCTAGGTTCAATCCCTAGCAAAAAATCTTCTTCCCAAATAACAATAAAATTCAACATTAATCTTAATCATGGTTTTGACTAGCAGTTCCTTGATGATTATATCTGATTCTGAACCAGTGCCTTATCCATTGTTTCCTGCTGCTTTCCTTTCATTCCGTGTTCACCTGTCGACTGCAAGCGGATGTTGCTCAGAGGATGTAAACAGGATCACTGGAAGCATTTCGAGCACTAGAGAAGTAGGTTCAAACCTCTGTCCTTAGCGGACATAGGACTCCTCCTTTAATTGACAGTTATGGTTCTTTCTGCAGTAAGCCTCTTACTAAAGCATAGAAACAAACCGAAGAAAGCCACAACTACAGGGGTAGTTTAGATTGCCAAGCTCTGCAAAAGAAGCTAGCAGATTTCATGGCAGAATCACTTCCTCCCTCTAGTGGCTAAATAAAGTAAAAGAAATTTGTGGTACTAACTCCATTATTTCCTGGGGAAATATTCTCAAAATAAATGTTTCAGGACCTGTGATATCATTTAGGGTGTAAAGGTGCTTGCAGCCAAGCCTTGAAACCTAGCTGTGATTCCTGGGTCCCATTGAGGCCAACCTGGCCTAAATGAGCCCTGCCTCATGCAACAAAATGTTTTGAACACATTCAGACCCCTCCCTCATACTCACTCCGCCCTATTACCCTACTTCACGTGTGGAAAATACCACACAAATCCCACACACCCCCTAGTAACACACCACACACATACACACCCTAAACACACACCCACACTACACACAAACACAGACACACCACACATACTACACACACTACATACACCACACACCACACACCACATGTGCATACACATTCACACTACATAGACACACCACATACCCCTCCACACAACACACACACTACACACTAAACATACTACACACATGTACACAAACCATATACACCACACACACCCCACACCACACACCACACATACCACACTACACACACACAGGCTCACACACACACACTATACTACACCACATACATATACATACATACACCACACACATACACATAGAACACATCACACATATACACCACACACACCACACAACACATACATATATACATACACCACACCACCATAAATACACACACATATTACAGTACTACACAAACACCACACACACCACACACATACACAAACCACACTCTATGCACACCATATAACAAGCATACACACACATACATCACACACACCTCTACACACTATACAACAAGCATACACACATATGCACTACACATACACACATATACACACACCACACAAAGACACACACACAATTATTCTTTCATTTTCTTTTTTTTATTGATGCTTTGTGTATTTCATACATCATTTCCCAATTCAATTCAGGCATATATCCCCTTCCCTTCCCCCCACCCCACCCCTACCCATCGCAGATCATGCATTCTGCCATAACTTTTCTGCATTTTTCTCTGTTTTTTTTTGTTTTGTTTTGTTTTCATTTTTTTAACAATAAGTGATAATTTGTGAGTACAAGCATCCTTCATGTAAAACCAATTTGCAAGCAGTTGTGCCCAAACCCACACAGCTCATGGGTCCCACCATCCAGCAGGGGGGGGGGGGCTTGTATGTTCAATCAAGTTGATCAAATGAGTGTCCAGTCTATATTATTGTAGTTTCACCATTCACCCCAATCACAGCCCTTACATTCTACCGCGCCCCCTCTTCTGCAGATTGTTCCCTAGGCTTAGAAAAGGGGCACAGGTGGATAAGAAGCAAAACAGTCTACTTTCTCTGGAGCTGTTGTCTTGGTCTCTAGTCAATTCTGGCTGTTTTCTTTCATGGGCTGCCAGCTTGTCCAGGCATAACCTTTCGATCCTACTAATGAAGCACACGTAGTTAGATATATAGGTATTTAAACAGTGTAATATATAGCCCTTTGATCCTACTAATGAAGCACACACAATTAGATATATAGGTATTTAAACAGTACTAATTGTTATGGTAGGTTACTTTGATATAGACACATTAACATACCACCCAAACATCTGTGTCTATTCTTTCATTTTCTAGAGAACATTCTGCACCAAGTTACATACTTCATGGTAGGTAATACATTGTATGAACATTAGCCTCAAGAAGTCAGAATTCTCAGGTTTAATTCCAACTTAGCTAATTCTAAGAAGTTGGTTTTCCACCAAAGTTATCCTGCATGCCATGAGAGAGCCTGGATAAATCATCTCTAATTTAAAATAAAGTAACATACAGTTAATGTATAGCCAACTATTATTATTATCATTGTATTTTTACACAATTTTCTACAATTAAAGGAGCAAATAAAAATGTGTCACAGGTCTCCTTGCACCCTGGATTCCTGGCCACGGTCTGCACCTCTCCTTATTGCTCCCCACTGTCTCTCCATGTTTCTGCATTGCTGCTGTAGGGGCTAAGACGGGTTCATTTAACTTTTGTTTAATTTCTCAAGCCAAGAAATTTGTAAGGCCACTGACGTCTTCATGTGCCCTCTGTGTGACAAGAATTGCACGCTGCAGAGACTCAATGACAGCTGCATATACGCCAAGGTGAGTGTCTCTCTGCAGTCTCCATCGGAGCTTTAACCTTTCTCTTAAATTTTTTAAAAATTCTGTTATTTTTATTTTAAGTGTGTGAGTATATTGACTGCATGTATGTGAGTGCACCTGCAAAATTGCAGTGGCCACAGAGGCCAGAAAAAGGCCTTGGGTCTCCTGGAATTGGAGTTAAGAATGGTTGCCAGCTGACATATTGTGCTGGGATTTGAATCTGGGTCTTCTGCATACACAGCCAGTGCTCTTAACCACTGAGCAATCTCTCCAGCCCCTGACCTTTGACCTTTCTAAGAATTAGACAACAAAACATTCTCCAGTAAAAGAGGTTTTCTACTAAAATTATCTATCTCCAAGAGTTTCGTCAACCATTGATGTCCTGAAAATTGGAAAAATGTCGATGTTTCAATTTAGAAGAAAATATACTTTTCCTCAATAATTTTCCTTCCTCTATCATAATTGATAATTGACACCATAGATACAAAATTCCACTTGATATTGCATCTGGATTTGTTATAAGAGAACAATTATTTCCATTGCTGACAATTCAATTTCTGTTTTACATGAACTCATAAAGAAAAAGTGAAATATCATATCAGCAAGTCCCATATCTTGGTCATTCAGAATTTTGCCTGAGGTTATTTTTTAAAGCTCTTAAAGAACAGGTCATACCCAAGAGCAATTCAATCAGAATCTTTAGGTTTAAGAGCTAAGTTTCATTATATTCTAAAATTTCCCAGATGAATCCAGCATTCATACAGTTATAAGAAGCACTCATTTTTATAAATATATTTATTTGCAGAATAATAGGTAGCAAAATGTACACATCTGAAGAATGCTAATTGGTACGTTTTGTTATTGCATTTACCCATGAAATCATCACCAGAGTCAAGATATTGATCATGTCTATTGCCTCCACACGCATCCTTCTACACTCTTAGCCTCTGTTCTGTTCTTCCCCACACCTCCTCTGGGTCAGGCAGCCAGTTGCCTTGTGTTGTTACCACTAAGCACGAAGTTTCTCCCCTCTCAAGTGTGTGCAATCATATAAAATATATTTTCTGCACTGTTTTGCTCCATGTTGTGCCATTCATTGATTTATCAATTTAGCATTATTGTTGAATTTTATTTCATTTTGTTTTTGTTTATTACCTTACCTATTAATGGACCTTGTAGCTATTTTAACTTATCTCTTTTAAGTAAAGCTGCTAAAATATTCATTTGCAAGTCTTCCTGCCGACAATTATTATTTTTCTTGGAAAAAACATCTAAGAATGGAATAGTTGGACTACATGATAGCTATGTGGTTAACCTTTGCATTAGTACATTATCTCTCAGTATGATGATTTACTAAAGGCCAGTTATCTTACTAAGAGAAGATGTTTATTTGAGCTAAATTTTATGAAGGTACAATATCCTGGGGTATCATATGGTAAAGACTTTCTTGGTGATAGATTCTTAATGCAATACAGAATAGAGTCACATGGTGAGACAGGGAGGGTGAAACTACATATGTGTCTGTCTGTTCACTTTCCCTTTTCTTATGCCAAGAATTCTATTATAAAGGATATATTCCTCTAATGACTTGTCCAATCCTAATTACTTTTCAAAGCCCCTGAATGTAAATACCACAGTCACACCAGCTTTGAAACCTGTTATCACATAGTGAGGTGTTCAAATTGTATCCATAACAAAGGTTTTATTTTCATTTAGTAATACAACAGTTACTTAATTTTTTAATTATTTATTTTTTTCCAATTTTTGTACAATATTTAGAGATCCTAATTTATCTGCACCTCTCCCCAGGGTCCCCACCAGATTTAACACATTTTCACATATACGTGTGTGTGTGTGTGTGTGTGTGTGTGTGTGCATGTAATGTACTCTTGGCATACAGAGTCTGATTTGTGTCCCTAAATATCCTTCTGTTTATTTTATAAACTAGGCCCACCAAGAGTCCCATCATGTAAGACACTGTCTTTCTCCTTCAGCACCTATGAATTGTCAAAAGTTCCTTAGATTGCATTAGGATTTTTTTGTCTCTTTTTTTTTTATTGATGCTTTGTGTATTTCATACATCATTTTCCAATTCAGTTCAGGCATATATCCCTTTCTCTTCCCCCCACCCCACCCCTACCCATCACAGATCATGCATTCTGCCATAACTTTTCTGCATCTTTCTCTGTTTTTTGTTTTGTTTTGTTTTGTTTTCATTTTTTTAACAATAAGTGATAATTTGTGAGTACAAGCATCCTTCATGTAAAACCAATTTGTAAGCAGTTGTGCCCAAGCCCACACAGCTCATGGGTCCCGCCATCCAGCGGAGGGGGGGGCTTGTATGTTCAATCAAGTTGATCAACTGAGTGTCCAGTCTATATTGTTGTAGTTTCACCATTCACCCCAATTGCAGCCCTTACATTCTACCGCGCCCCCTCTTCCGCAGATTGTTCCCTAGGCTTAGAAAAGGGGCACAGGTGGAGCTAGAAGACATCATGTTAAGTGAAGTAACACAGTTCCAGAAAAACAAACGACAAATGGTATATCTCATATGTGGATGCTAGTACCAATAACCCAGTTAGCATTAGGATTTTTTAATAGGATATCTATTTCAAACTCCTGCCTCCCAAGGCTCAGAGATCATTGCAGGAGAGAAGGCAGAAAGATTGTAAGACCCAGAAGTGGTGGATGACCACGAGGAAACAGAGTCTTCCGGACAGCTGGTCAATAACTCATATGAACTCACAGCAATAGTGACAGACAGCATGCACAAGTCCTCTGCAAGGTCACACCATACAAAATCCATGACAACTTTTTAAAAGCAGCCAAGAATAACTTTTCCAAGGTGGTTATAGTATTTCTCATGTCATGTCTTTTATACTCATGTACTAGTGTTCTTGTTTACCACATAATTATCGAGCCTCTATGTGCTCAATACATATATATTTTTTAATGATTCTAATAGATGCTTTGAGGTATCTCCTTATGGTTAAATAAGTTGAAAATTATTTCAAAATATTCAAATAGACTACAGCACTCTTCTGTCTCATTCAAATTATCTCCCACTACACAAGCACAATCTTTCTGTGTACTCCACCAAGGAATCACAAATGATGAGGATTTCCAGTCTGGCTGGTGGAATAGTTGCTCCGGGAGCTCTGTTCCATCCACGGTTCTTTCCTTGGCGTCAGGTAACATCCTAACATACCTGTACCCTGGGTGATTTCAGTTTTCTCCTTCTGTATGTTTGGAACCCTTCATTTCAGGCAGTAACCTCAAACAATGTTAACACTCACCTACTTATTTCCCATCTTTCCTATATTATTGTCCTTTACTGTCTGATGACACTCTCTTAAAATTTTTTTGTTGCTTTACCTACTTTTGCATGTTGTGTCATTTCTAACCTGGGGTAAAACGTCTCTGTTCCTCTATCTTGTCTAGAAGTGGCTGTCTTTATACAGTCAATTTTGACTAGGTTGGATGTAATATCAATAGATAATCAGTTGATTCATTAAAACATCAACAATTAGTAAAGTTAATATCTGAATAACTTTCTTAAATATCAGAAGAAACACTACTTGCTTGTAGCTCACATTATAAATATGCTTGGTTTTGAGTTCTTTTAGAAGTCATCAAAGTCAATAGAGAAGTAGAAACAAATCTCATATTTTTGCAGCCATATTTCCTTATCACTTTATTTGCAAAATTCCAGTGGAACACGTAGATATAGATGGTAGAATTTAGATATAGTAAATATACAGCTATATAGGGATAGATAGATGATAGATATATAGATGATAGATGATAGATGCATAGATAGATATAAGATAGATAGATAGGCCGGGCGTGGTGGCACACGCCTTTAATCCTAGCACTTGGGAGGCAGAGGCAGGTGGATCTTTGTGAGTTCAAGGCCAGCCTGGTCTACAGAGTGAGTTCCAAGACAGCTGGGGCTACAGGGAGACCCTGTCTCGAAAAGACCAAAAAAAAAAAAAAAAAGATAGATAGATAGATAGATAGATAGATAGATAGATAGATAGACCTCTCTATGCACATTTCCAAACCATGATAGTCTTAGAGAGACTCAAAAGTCCAAAAACATGTTATTTCTAGGTTTGCTTATAAAAAAAATCAAATGAAACATATTGTCAAGAAATGAACACAAAGATAAAAATATCCATATATGGCAGAATGAAAAAATGAGGATTTTATCCAAGAAACATTAAATCTAGGAGCTTTAGCAATGTGTAGAAAAAATTCAATATGAATAGAAATATCATGCATAAGAACAGATAGCTCAAAATTCACTTGAAACTCTTACAAGAAAATGTGGAAGAGAGCTTACAGAAAGAAATACTGCCTTATGCAACAACACTAAAAACAAGTCCAACCTGGATGAAGTATTTAATACCATGCCTTTCTCTGGTTGAGATAAAATTCCATTATTTGTTTTACGCCTAAAAAGTCATGATCACTCTTCTTTTGTTGAAAGAAAATTCACTCATTTTTTATATGTCAAGCAGTCTAGATTCTTATTACCTAGACCCGGGACACAGCGAGTTGACAGTACCTTATTTGGAACCCTCAATCCCTATACCAAGAAGAGGAAATTAACCCTACCGTATTTTATTGAAAGAGTGTGTGTGTGTGTGTGTGTGTGTGTGTGTGTGTGTGTTTCCTTTATAATTTAAGAGATGTGTTGCACTGGGCCTTTAATCCCAGCTCTCAGGAGGCAAAGGCAGGCAGATCCTTATGAATTCGAGGCCAGCCTGGTCTACAAAGCGAGTTCCAGGCCAGCTGGGGCTACAGGGAGACCCTGTCTCAAAAATACAAAAAAAAAAAAAAAAAAAATTAGGCACATTGCATGGAAAACGTTTATCATCACATCATAAAAAATTCACTTATGTACATCAATATTTCCTTTGATGATTAGTTTTAATAACTTAAGTTATAAGAATTAAGATATTTTACTTAAGTAATCTATTAATAGTAATACATCAGTTTAAAAGCACCGACACTGTATTATTAAATCTTGTCATGCTAAGATTGTTCCTGAAGATGAAATAGCTAAATAGAGGTACTGAAATTTTTATGTGGTTCTAAAAGCAATTCAACCCTTTACACTAATTTCATTCATAATTATAGCTTAGGGTTATTACAATTGTATTTGTTTAGCAAGCATCTATTTAGTACCTAGTATATGCCTCAGACTAGAGGTTGATTATAAAACTACAACAAAATAAGAAAGTGTGAATTTTTTCCATTAATAAACTTCAAGAAAGAGTCTATATCAGACTATCCAGAATCCCAGAGACCATTCTTTATAAAGCACATTCTGAGTCCCACATCCTGAAATTTTGAACCAATTAGCCAAACATACTGCATAGTAGTCTGCGTGTTAACCATTCCCATAGGAGGTTAAGCTTCTGAGGACCATGTTTTAAAATGAAATATATGTGTGTGCATGTGTATGTACATACTAAAAAAATTTCTGTTTGGTATAGGTTGTTTTCAAATGAAGTGACCATCTAGCATGCATTTTCTGTGATGCCCAAGAAATAAAGATTAAGAAGTGAGATAGAACTCAATCTCAGACTAAATTCTAATGCCTTCCCAACTTACCCTTAGGAATAGCATAGACTACAGTATTGGGTCCGTTCAAGAGAACTTTGTTCTACTTACTGTACTACGGCTTTTATAAATTGAACCAGCATTAGAGATTTGTGTTACTCCAGCATATCAGAGAGTGTAGAGGAGATCCAATAGTTGCAGTAGAAGAGACATGGGCTTAAGTTTCCTATCTCATGAGAGGTATAGCCTTAAACAATATCCACATCCCTTATAGATGTGCTCATCTTTCAAAGCTAAATCATATATGGAAGATTGTAGAGAATTCATGCTATTGAGCTCAGTACTGTTTCCCCTTCTTACATCATGCACCACAATTGTCAAATATTTTGAGGTTGTACAAGCCTTTTTTTTTTTTAAAGTCTAGTATACATCTGGAAGAATTTTGTTTCACCCGAAGATTTCTTGAGTGTAGTGAGTGTTCTTGCCCTGGTAGACAGAATGCCAGTTCTCCTACTATTCCCTTGAAATTAGCAAAGATCTAACCTTGAGCCATCCAGAGTGTGTACCAATCCCTGTTCTCTTTTCACCCCACACTTTATTTCAGCAGCTCAGCTCCTACTTCAGTATTGTAAAGGAACTAGTTACTAGACGATAGTCATGGCTTTATAATTGATTATCCCTGTGATGCCCACTATCATGAAACTTCTTCCATGTAAATACATTAGTAATTCTGACAAAATGTTTTTAAATTGTCACACCTCTGGTTAGGGCAAGTTATGGACTCTTCCTTAGATCTCATTCTAGCTCTCTCTCCCATTACATGTATATAATCTACATTATAGTAATAATAAATGTACTCATTGAATATGACAGATGTATTTATAAATTGTTAATATATCAATTTGAGGGAGAAATGCCTGAAAGGTCTGTAAACGAAATTTTAAAAAGATAATGAAAATCTTTTTAAAAGAAAATACTGCAGAAGCTATGACAGATTGTGTCCACGTAACATGGTATTTGTGAAAATTTCATCTGTGGCTTCTTATTTGCCACTTTTTCAAAACATGGCTGTTTCTGAAGCAGGGATAGCTGTTATTTCTTGATGACTTTTAAGTCCTCACAAGCTCTCACGCTCTGAGAGGCTGTTTCCTGTACTGGGTCAGTTTAAAGGGAAAACGGACAGCTGTTCCACTGTTCAGAAGTCCTAGCCCTCTCTGTGGGACATATCTGAAAACAAAGAATTTTGCTGGGTTAAATTTTATCAACTCTGTAGAAAAATTTATCTATGATCCTCTCTCTCTTGGGCATAATGATTATCCCAAAAAGTAACAAATAATATGCTTTTAGGAATCTTCAGGCTTAAGTGAAATAAAATTTGAAAAATATAAAGGCTATTTTGTATATATACAGGCCTTTAAAAGTTTCATTATCTTTGTTGTTTCTTTCTGTGCTATGCTGGGATCAAACCCAGGGCCTGTGCAGGCTACGCAAACTCTCATCTATGGAGCTACACACCATCTATATTGCTTTGCAATGTATTCCAGAAGTATACAGTTAAAATTCATGTTAGACTGAGCAAAAAGAACACCATTCTACAACTTCCCTTATAATCATTTCTTTTAGTCCATAATTGGTTTTATCCTATTAAGGGGATAGTGTTCCCATTTTCTCAACATGATAGCCCTCCTTACTGGAAGTTGCATTTTCTTGTGGTTTCATTTACCCCTGATAAAGTGGACTTTGAAAACTTACAGGGCTAAGCAATTCATAAGTTTTAGATTCCATTCCATTCTGTGCTCTATAGCACAGAGATAATCTCTTTGTACATGCATGTTGTGTATGCTACACACCTAAGTCATGTAGAAGCCATCTCAAGTATCAGATCTATATGCAGAGAGTTCTTGTGGTCAGATAACTGTGTAGTAGCCTAATGGACCTCATAATGTCCATTTCATTTGCCCCACTTTAGCTGATCATATAGATTATCATCACACATTATCATAAAAACAAAATAAAGTTTTTGAGAGGGAGTCCATATTCACATATGATTCATAGCATGTTATTATTTGTTCCATTCTACTACTAGTTTTGATGTTAATATCTTACTTGACCATATTTACATATTAAATTTCAGGATACTGTGCTTTGTGCTATTTACAGATATACATATCTACTTCAGTTCTTGTAACATATCACCCATGGATATTGAGAAGACTACAATCATTTATATATATATATATAGATATATATATATATTATATATTGTGTATATTTATGCCAAATATTTATGGCATTGCTGTATAGTTTAACTTTCAATAATTTGTAAGGAAAGTATTATTCAAGTAAAAAGAAGCAATGGTAAACTGCATTGTTATAATTTTAATTTTTATTAAATCAATCTTTGCAATCTTGAAAATTATGTTCGATAACATTTTGTAGCTGTGTATTCTTTATTAAGCTTCAAGTAATTGCTGATTAAAAATATGTTCAACGATTTATGAAACTCTTCAAACAACTTAAGATAAGATTCATTTCACCATATAAATCAATACCAGACACACGGCACATTCTTGAAAATGTGAAATAGTAAGAATAGTACTATGATGTCTTCCCATAGAATAAACTTGCTCACTACCAGAATTCTGAATTTTATAACTTCCCCATTCTGGGAATTTTGCTAACAAGAAATGAAACATTGTGCTTTAACTTAAACTCTAACTTTCTTACATTGCATACTGTAGTGAGTTTCATTGTAGCCCCAAATTACTTGCTCAGATATCTGGAAATACTTCAAAGCCAAAATGAAATTGGGTTACCACAGGGATGAGAGGGAGGAGAGAAGAAAAGTCTGTTGTCCCCTTATCTCTTCCCAAGAGAAAAATCACATAAAACCATTGTGGGACCCTTGAAAGTATCTCATGCTAGTAGACTAACAAACTATAAAATACTGTGGCATCATTTGGGGGAAATCATACTACCTAAGTGCAAAACATAGCTTCTACTTTGGTACATTCATTACTATAACTAATTATTTTACTTTGTTTCTACTAAGGTAACATATTTGTTTGATAACGGAGGAACAGTCTTCTTTGCTATTTTTATGGCAATATGGGGTAAGTATTTTCTTTCATTATTCCTTTTCTGCTCTAAATTTCTAAGGATATCACTGTGCTACACACATACACACACACACACACACACACACACCATTACACATTATGTAGGGATTCAACAATAAAACCTCTAAGCTGTGCTTGCTTTGTTTGTTCTCTTTATACATTAATTCCTCTGAGAATTTTAGTTTTTTATCTAATTCTCTAATCTCGAAAGGCCTAGACCTTACAGTAAGAAAGAATACATTGTTCCTGTTAAAGTTAGTTAATAAAAAAGCTGAAATGCATCAAACTCCAATTAAGTCTCTTCTATTATTACTAGTAAAAGGGATGATGAGTTTGCCAGATAAATCCACTCATGGTTCTCCCCTGTCCTTCATACTTTCATATGGATGGTCTATTTCATGTACAACTGAACAATAATGTCTAATAGAGAGTAAATTGTATTCAAATCTAACAAGTTAAAAGGCATGCGGATTATGCATGAATATATTCTTTGGCTCTTTGGCTTTTTTTCACCATGTTTCACATTGATGTTTTTAAGGCACTTAATTAACTGAAATGTGATATATACTCAAACACATTGGAATTGCTTATACCTGTGAGGACTTTAGGAAAGCTATCGCTTTCCTGGCTAGAGTCAGTTTTCTTACTCTGTCTCTGCTGAAAGCAGCCATTGTCAACATCCCAACAGAAGGGGCTCTCCATGCATGCTGATGTGGAAGAGAGGAATGTAGTATAATAAAGGCTCTTGTTCTTAGTGCCTTAATTTCCCACCAGAAACTTGGCTATATCATCATTCGGGCTTTGAGAGGAAAAAAATTATCTTAAAAAAGCATCCAAATTACCCCCAAAAGGCTCATCTTGTTTTGTAGTCCTGGACTGACTACAGGAATAACCACCACCACTGGTTTCATTTTTTTAAAGGAGGGGTGGGATGGGAGGATGTAATTTTGATTGTCAGTTTTTGTTGAAGAACAGCTTTTATTATGATCAGGTAGTGTTACCATGTGATGAATATGAGAATTACCTGATTTCACATAGATTTCCTAAAAAAATAAATCAAAATACAAATTAATATATGTAATACATGCTTCAGCCCAGCTGAAGATTGTAAGAAAAGAAAGCCTTTGGATGATGGGTCCCATCTTCTATTTCTGTGTCAAGTCTCACACTGATGTAGTTCTCCTTGTGCAAGCTGCACAGCAAGCTGCAGAGCCAATGAGAAAATGAGGGTCTTCAAAGGTCAGGATGCAGATGAATGTGTGCCCTCTGCCGCCTGTCTTCTTAGTTTTATATGGAGGTGCGAAGTGGAGGTATGTCCTCCATTGGAATGTTGTCATGCACGTTTTCTCCACCTTCTGGCATCGATGAATCACTCACAATTGAGTTGTAGTAACTAGAATTTCCAAAATTGACATCATAAGGTTCTGGGGCATTATCTAGTCGCAGAACTGAAAAAAAAAAAAGTAACAAAATCAACAGAATTGTTTTACTGCCATAGTCTGAAAGATAATGTTCACCCACTTTTGATTATATCATCAGATTATAGGAATTGTGGGTAAGTGGGAAATATACATCTTTGATATTGCTGTGTTAGACACTACTTTTGAAATATTAAATAAGTAGATATTTAGTACACTACATTTATTTTTTGAATAACATAACAGTGGCATTTCTATAATTCCAGTGTCAATGAACACAATATTAAGGCATTATCAAAAAAAAATCTAAAGAGAAACCAATAGCCTTTATATTGAAATATAAGCATATAACTAATTGATTTTTGAATCTTGAGGTTTTGAGAGCTTTGTAAACATGTCCAGAAACTCTTCCATTTAAAAAAAATTTTTTTATGTATTTTTATTTTATGTGTATGAGTGTTTTGCCAGGATGTATGTAAGTGTACTTGTGCCTGCAATGGTCTCAGAAACCTAAAGGGGGCGTCCAAACCCCAGGTAATGGTGTCACAGATAGTGGTTAGCTGCCATATCAAGCTGGGAACCAAATTCATATTCTTTGATAGAACAGCGAGTGCTCTTAACTGCTGAGCCATCTCCCTAGCTCCTATGTTCAGAATTACTAAATGCTGTTATAAAAATTATTTTTAAAGATGCAAGATATGTATGGTAAAGTGCAGGGACTCAGGTGGGGTAGGGGACATGGAAAGCAAAGTGACTCTAAATTCGATTGAAAAATTATGTATGGGGCTGGAGAGATGGCTTAGCATTTAAGAGCGTTGACTACTCTTGCAGAGGACCAGGGTTCAATCCCCAGCACCCACATGGTGGCTGAGAACCATCTTTAACTCCAGTTCCAGGGGAATCTGACACCCACTTCTGACCTCTATGGCATTGCACGACATGGATGCAAAAACTACATGCAGAGAGTACATTCATACACATAAAAAATAAATAAAATATTAAAAAAAAGAAAAACGATGTGTGATTTATAGAAAAAGTTTAATAACAATAAAAATAAATTAAAACATTATTTTTAAGTGAGTACAGTTTTAAAAATCATTATTTACCAATGTCCTCAATATCTCAATACTTCAACAGCCACCTCTGTTAAGGTAGAGAAGGAATAAAACTATTTGTTTATGAAATCTTATGCTTCCTTCTGAGATCTGAGTCATCATGCCCTTAATATATGATAGAGGAGACATTTTTCTCAACAAATCTTACTACTTTCTTAATAACCTTGAATTCATTTTAAGAGAAATGTATATAAAAATATGTATGCACTAGCTATCTTAAAAGTATTGCAAGCAGTAATTAATTACATTAGATTAGTGATCTAATTATTCCTCTAGGTTTTATCTTGTCTGCCTATTCCTTAAGCCATCTGCCTGTGAACTAACCTAGCAGTATATTTATGTAAGACAAGGTTCTTAGTATAAACTAAGTGATATATTATATATATATATATATTATATTATATATATATATATATATATGTCAGACAATGCATCTTAACTTTGAAATGTGACACTTTTAATATGCATTAGTAGAAGCCCATAAATAGAATTCTGTTAAACTTTCAGTTAATGGATTTGATTTTGAATATGTGCAGTGTATCACTCATGAACTAATCTCATCAGAGCTCAGTGAGACTTCACCTCTGGGACATTCAGAAACAGGAAACCATTTGATATGTTTTGGGAATTTCTGGCACATGCAAGATAAGATTTCTTGGGCTAAAGAGATGGCTCAGTGGTTAAACTGCTCTTGCAAAGGACCCGTGTTCAATTCCCAGCACTCACACGGTGGCTGATAATTGGCCTTAACTCCAGTTCCAGGTGAATCTAATGCCTTCTGATTTTGCCAGCACTGCATGGCATGAGTGTACTTAGATACATGCAGGCAATACCCTCATACACATGAAATAAAAATAATACATAAAATATTTTTAAAAAGATTTCTCTTAGTGCATAAAAGACAGAGGAGTCCTAGAATCTAAAGTGGTTTCTGTTTGGACACTGCTGAATATCAAACTTGCTGATTTATTTAGCATATCTATATTTCTCTATTATAGATATATGGTTGCCTTTTTTCTTTATTTCATTTGCATGTCTGTATGGATGTCATAAGAGGCAGAAAGTCCTGGCTGGCTTTTTTAAAAAGCCATTATACAAGTAGAGAATTCCTGAAATAAGGTATACCTTGATTTCAGGTTGCAAACCAACAGCTTAAGATACTTCTCTTGAGTTGTAATAAGATTTCCAAGTTCCAATAAATCTTTTGTTTTTCAAATTGTTACTTCTAAGCAAGGTTACAATAGCAAAGAATGGTATTGTAGGGAATTTTTAAACAGAACTAACTGTATTTTCTTAACTTCATAGCACAATCTTCCAAATTTATACCTATGTATGGATTCTGGATTACTACTTAATAATTGACACAGTGAGCAACAAATCCAAGGGATTTATAAATTCATGCATAGATAATGTAGTTTTCAGGGTTTTTGGAGAAACAGAGGTGGCTCAAAAAGAATCTTTGGTCTGCTTCTGTAATACGCCCCACCCCAGTCCCTTCCTCTATAGATAGCGCATTCTCAGTTCAAACCGCTGTATCCATCTGAGACTCTGAAAGTAGCTGTTACCTGGTTCATTTTTGTCATCATACAGTCGCCGATGGGAAAACGAATCTGTTTTCCTTTTTCCACACAACAAGTAGCCAACAAGGCTAAGCAATGAAGCGCCAAGAATAGCCCCTAAAATGGCCCCAAATACTATTCCTGTATTTTTATTTTCTGGAAGACAAGACAAAATGTACAGGTAAGAAATAGAAAGTAATTCAAAATACAATTAGACACATTACAAGATTTAGCAGATTTAATATTTTGAATTAGATAATGGTGATGCTGTGTGCTCATGCGTGAATGCAACAGTGTGTGCACATTAGGCGTCCAGGGTTTGTGATTTCTAGCAGCACCACATGTGAATGCTTCATCATGAAACTACACACCTAAGGTTTTACTTGCACTGCAACACATTTAAGACTCATCTTTATTGTCTTGTTGCTTATTATCACCAACAATACAGAAATGCCGTGATTATTCAACATTAAGCTCTAATTTCAGTATTTCATACTACATCCATGAAGTCTTTCATAAACCCTGAATCCCTGAGGAAATTTAGTGGAAAAATTAACGTTGACTTTGTATAAATGAATGAAGAATTAAAAATTGTAAGAATAAGTGAATAATAAATAACACACCCACAAAAAAATCCAATGGGAAGGGTACTATAAGGAAAAACAATATAACCTGGTATAAGACATTTCTTAACAAAACAACCAGAAGCAAAGTTAAGACAATTAAAAGTTGTCTTACACATTAGACCAGATGTCAAGAAACTACAGAATTTGACTGTGTTTTGATATTTACTTGAAGATGAAGCAATCATTAAAACACTTAATGCCCTCTGAATTTTGATACCTATTTTTAAATTTCATGAGATACTTATCAATTAGGTAGATGAAGATTCTTTTAAGATTATCTAAGGCACGTTCCTTTAATTCCAGCACTCAGGAGGCTGGGGCAGGTGGAACTTTGTGAGATCAAGGCTCTCTCTTTCTTTCTCAGAGAGAGAGAGAGAAAGAGAGAGAGAGAGATTAGACAGAGAGAGATTAGACAGAGAGAGAGAGATTAGACAGAGAGGATTTTAAAAATTCTTTTAGAACATTTCTAAACTGGTAACAACAGCTTACAAACAGCCAATTGTATACATGGCTATATATAATATTTATAATGCAGTTTCTAAGAATGTGCATCAGAAGGAAATAAGTTCATAGGTAAAAAGATTTTATTAAAAACAATAAAATCACTTCAGGCATATAAACCTATGGCTACACCAAAGAGAAGAAAGCATAATGAATCAATTATGTGGCCATAGATATCTTGCCCTTTTTATGTTTTAAATTTTAACATAATCCATAAGCAAAACATGAATGTTCATACTATAAGCAATGTTGAGATCCAACACATTCTATTTACAGGAGTTTCATCAGATAGTAAACTAAAAATTCAGGAGGGTTCCCTTGTGTTGAGTTTCTCTAAGTAACACGTGTAATATTGATTTATTGTTGTTTTGTAATTACTATGTAATGTTACATGATTTATTTCTTTTATTTTATTTATTTATTTATTTATTTATTTATTTATTTATTGGGATATTTTTGAGGCAGGGTTTCCCGGTTGCCCCAGCTGGCCTGGATGGAACTCAATATGTAGATCAGGATGGCCTTGAACTCACAGAGATCTGCCTGCCTCTTCCTCCTGGGATTAAAGGTGTGGCCAGCGCACCTGGCCCAATGTTACATAATTTATAAATTCAATCATTTGTTCAGCTTTACAAAACTTAAATATATATATTTTTAAGGTTTTAATTTCATAATATTCTTGAAAGTATGTGAATTTCTGATCTGTCTTTTTAGGATTCATTAGAAACCGTTACCTGGTCCTTCTGGCACCACTTTCCTTAATGCTTACCTGCCCCTCATTTTGTTCCACGGGCTCCTTTTGCTCCCATATGGTAACAATTAGCATGAGCCCAATTAAGTCCTAAAACCACCTCCCGATCCCCAATCCTCCCCCACTATAACAACTGCCACTACCACTACAATTGCCTGTATTTTCTGAGAACGGAACATTTCTTAGATTTAGTTTATATTATTTAGGGACTCAACCTCGTATAACAGCAAAGTTAAATATAGTTATACTTACCTCTCTGAGGGTCTGGTGTATTCGGGAAGAGTTTTGAATGATTGGTGAATATTGAGGTGGGTTGCAAAGTTGTTTTTTCTTGATAAGGGGTGAAACCAGCAAAGCTGCCACCATTCGTGGTAAGCCACTCAGGAGGTTCCACGCTCAAAGGGGTCACAGGTGTGGAGGTTGATACTGGAGCGAGGAGTGTGATCATACTGGAAATGTTGTCAGGTGTTTTCAGGGTGCCCTTGTCCAAATCCCAAGTGACATTTTCTAATGACAAAGAATTTGTAGAATCCGGAGGCAGGGAGATTTGCCCAGGATTTTCAGTTGTTACAGGTGAATTCAAAGGCAACTTAGAAACAAAACCATGACTCAAGGGAGGGACTGTGGAAACTGTGGAGGTAGGTCTTGGACCCTCAGAATTGGTGACTTTTGGCAAGTTGTTGGTGGAATTTACTGCTTCATAGATTGTGGAGAGATCCAGTAGAGGGGCTTCAGTCACCTGGCGATTTGAGGAATTCTTGACTTCATTTTCTGAAGTTATATTTGCTTTTCTTTCCAAGAGTAATAAGTTGTTTCCCAGTGTTTTCAAAATGCTTTCATTGCTCGCAGTTGTACTTCTTCCAGGATTTTGTTCCTCATAGGTCCCAGATGGTAATGAAATGAACAGACTTGGAATCAACACAATTTTGGCTAAGGTCAACATGGTAGCCTTCTTTGGTGTTGGTTTTAGTAAGAGGAATCTGAAAGAGAGTAATAATTATTTGAATTTTGGAAAGTATTCTGAATTTCCCTATGGATCTGCATTATTAAGGAGATAAAACTCTAGAGACACAATGTTGAGATGTATTTCTTATTTGAAAAAAAGTTCTGTTTGAGTGGATTATGAATTTAAACTAGAGCACCCTAGTGAGCTCGAATTTCTGTATATAGTATAATATATATATATATATATATATATATTTCCTCCATTCTGGGGAAATGTCAGGAAACAGTCTTTTTCAAGTTAGATGCTATTGCAAAGATCACTGAGTTTGGGACATGTTGAAAAAATATATTTATTGATATATATGTATATTGTATGGGCTGCTGAGTAAAAAAAATTTTTATACTGTAAATATAGGACTATAGAGCTGGGTGATTTCTTCATATTATTTAAGAAAACATGCTCTTTATAATGCTATTTTGAATGTTGATAGTGAAAATTATTACTGATTATAAAGTAAGCATGCCATGTATCAGTTCTATAAAGTAAGTCAGTCAGGAGTTCTCTTACATACATTTTATTATTCTGTTTACTCTTAATTCTTTGAGATTGAAATGACCATCCTTGGGTTTTGGGGGGGTTGTTGTTGTTTGTTTGTTTGTTTCATCTTTTTGAAATAATTCTTGCTTTGTGGTGTCCTTCTTCCTATTTGATAGCCAGTTAGGGAAAATTAGAAAGATTTTTGAATTTTAAGAAATTCTTTATTTTGTCCTCCTCCTCCTCCTCCTCCTCCTTCCTCTTCTTCTTCTTCTTCTTCTTCTTCTTCTTCTTCTTCTTCTTCTTCTTCTTCTTCTTCTTCTTCCTCAATGAAGAATATCTGACAGGGGAGGGAGAAGCTGGAGAGATGGCTCAGCCACAGGATAAGAGTACTGGCTACTCTTGCAAAGGACCCAGGTTCAGTTCCCAGCCCCCAAATAGTGACTAAAAGCAGTCCATAAACTCTTGTTCCTGGGGATCTGACACCCTCTTATGACTTCTGTGGACATTGTATGACATGGGTGCCCTTAACATACATTCAAGTAATATATTCATATGCATAGAAACATTCAGAACATCTTACAGATGTGAACCCCTTCCTTGTATCAAATATAACAGTATCTCTTTCTAGTGTTCAAAGTTTGCAAAATCATTTCATTCTGTACACTGATCTCTTGAGATGAAATCAGCCTCTTATATTTATTTATTTTGTAGATGAAACTGGGGCCCAGAGTGGCTGGTAATGGAAATTAATCAATAAATGAAAGGAGTAGCATGTGAGTCCAAGTCGTATAGCTCCAACCAGATGAGATGCTAAAAGTTAGTATTTTTAAACATAGTTTTTAATTTTAAAACTGTTAGACTGGAGCCTAGGATATAGCTCAGTTGGTAAAGTGCTTGCAAGAAGCCTTGTTCTACCCTTGTACCACATAAACCTGTTGAGATAGAACATGCAAGCAATCCCAGCACTAAGGAAGAGAGAAAAAAAGTCAGAATTTCAAGGTCATCCTCAGCTACATATTTCAAGTCCAGCCTTGGATGCATAGGACCCTATGTCAAACAAGCATGCAAGAAATTTAGACTATATTCCTTCAAACAGTAAAGTCTGAGAACTTACTTGATGTGCTTCGAATGTGTCCTTACTTTTCACTAAAAGATCCCAGCTTGAATTAGATAGGAAAAATGGAGGAGGTACAACTGGAAATATTCAGTTCTGTGTTGCTTACAAGTTTCTAGAGCTGCCCATGAAGTCTTCACAAATATTGTTAACACTGCTAATTTAAACTACTAGAGTTTAAAGAGCCTGTATAACACTCCTTGTGCTATACCTTTGGATTTTAAGTATTTCTCACATAGTAAACTAGTTAACGATTTCTCACATAATGGTACAAATTAAAAACAACTCTGAATTACAATCTGATGTCATGTTTTTCTTTCTTTCTTTCTTTCTTTCTTTCTTTCTTTCTTTCTTTCTTTCTTTCTTTCTTTCTTTCTTTTTGGTCTTTTTGAGACAGTGTCTCCCTATAGCTCTGACTTTCCTGAAACTCATTCTGTAGACCAGGCTGGCCTTGAACTCACAAAGATCTGCCTGCCTCTGCCTCCCAAGTGCTAGGATTAAAGGCATGTGCCACCACACTCGGCTTTGATGTCATGTTTTCATCAAAAGCTTTTAAGAACCAGCTTTAGATTCCAGTGGTCATAGTGAGACTTGACATATTCCATCCTTGTTCTAATCGCTTAAGAAAAATCATAAAATTAATCCAGGTGGGTATACAAGAATATTCATAGGACTATTATTCTCTGGCTTAAATCCACCAGTAACAGATTGCACAACAAATGCGGGGCTAGACATATAGTGAAAATTAGTATATCAAGGTTTTCTGAAACAATGTAGATAATTATAACAAACATAATGAGAGGTTTGAAAATGTAGGAATATTATGCCATCCTCAATATATAAAGTTCCAAATAGGCAGAATGCTCTGTTAGAAAACAAAAGCAGATAATTTTAGCAAGAAGACGCTTCACTAGATGGGCACCTGCCTGCTGGCAATGCTCTGTGTTTTGAGATGACAGAGGTGTTTGCATTTCTGCTTCCTTGTGTTTTCTTCACTTTCTCTGGGATAACCAATAAAATTGGTTTAAATCCTAAAAATTGTTAACATGGTTGGAAAATAATGAAACTAATTATATATCAGAGACTTTATAGATTTTTTTCTGAGCATAACAAGATTTGTAATCCCATGTACAAGTAATTAAATGGGGGCACAAAGTGAGTAAATAGTATGAGCAAAAGTCCCAGATAATGAGTCTGATTTAGAATTAAAATTCAAATCCTGGCATGCCTGAGTTAAAGTTAATATGTGCTGTTGTCCTATAGCATTTTGAAGGAATTGGATCCAGAACTCCCGAGAACATGAAAATCTGTGGAAGCTGAAGTTCTTTATGCAAATTGGTTTAAGTGTTGACTTACAATCTAATCCCGTCCTCCTCTATATTTTAAATCTTTTCGGTTTAAATGCTTTCAGATTACTGAAAATACCTAATGCACTACAAATGCTGTATAAATAGTTGTATAAATAAATAGGATATATTATATAGTTTAATGGATAATGATATGAAATGCTATATTGTTTAATGAACAATGACATGGAAACATCTACTCATGTTGAATACAGGCCCCATTTTTCTTTTCTTTCTTTCTTTCTTTCTTTCTTTCTTTCTTTCTTTCTTTCTTTCTTTCTTTCTTTATTTCTTTCTTTCTTTCTTTCTTTCTTTCTTTCTTTCCTTCTTTTTTTGTAGCCCAAGCTAGCCTCGTACTTCAGATCCTCCTGCCTCTGCCTCCTTCAGCAAATCCTACCAGTGGGTGCCACCACCACTGGCAATTTTTCTTAAAAATTTTGATCTGCCTTTTGTTAAATCCATGTACATAGCTCATGGATACGGAGAGCAGCTGGGCTTGCCTATGTAATAGAAATGACAAAGGAACACATAACTTTATACTTGGTGCCATTTTAGACCTCCCCACCATATATTTTTAGTAGAGTCTCCAAATTTATTGGTTTAACTCAGAGTAGCTTATAGCTTCATTTTTTATAAACACTGAAAACACAGACGTCTTAAGTGCTTCTCAAATATAATGAATGTGTGTGCATCTTCATATAAGAAACCCAAACAACATTGTGCACGTGTCCTTGTATGATTAACATGAAGAAACATGTAAGTGATTCCCCCTGGATCTATAAACTGAGTAATATTTCATTTATTTAATCCTTCATTTAGCTCATTTAAAATGCAGCTTAGTGTGGAATAGCTGTGTATATATTCAGAAGTATATTTTCCAGTGAAATATGCACATGTTACAGCACACACATCAATATCTCATTAACTGCTGATACTCCTCTGCTTTGGGAGTTGTACTTGATCAGTCTTTTTACCATCACGCCATTTTGATTTACATCCTTTCTATTTCAGCTTTTTGATTATTTTCTCATGCTAAAGATATGGTCACTAGAGGGGGGTAAAGAGTCTAAGTTGTTCTTGTTCTCTTGCACAGTCACATGAGGAACATGATCTTAAGCTTTCATTCCCTTCTTGTAATGAGAATCCTCATAGCAAGAGCCAACAGAGTGAGTTTTATTGTTCCTGTTTCACCTTGCCTGTAACTCTGAACCACCTAGGGCATCTCTCATTCCTTCACTTCACTTTTAAGTGTAACATGAAAACTTATAGTATCACCTCCCCAAAGAGCCCAAGCACTGTTACTTCTTATAACTTATCTCTTAGAAAAAAGTTTTTTTTTAAAAAAAAAAAAGGAAGCAAGGAACAGATATTATGTCTCAATAACAAAACATAGTTAATTTAATACAGAAATTAATACACATTTGGACAAGGCTTTGTGAGGATTAATTTAATCCTATAGTTCTGACATTGTGTCAGGAGATAATTATATTTTCCTCTCTGGCTTCTGTGAAAACCATGTAACACCTCTTCCTCAGGTACCATTCATCTTAAAGGAGTAGAAACAGCCAAGTGCTTTGGCCATCAGGTATTCAGAACTCTAGCTCTGACATTTTGGAAAAAAAAAGGACAAAGTAACTTGGGTTAAGCTGGACTCACCCTGAATTTAAGAATGAACATTGTGAATAATAACAGTGAAAAAAGGTGAAATGTATCTTCCGGAGGACACTGAATTAAATTTTTATTTTCCTCTTGCATTTTCTGTTCATTCTCTCTTATCTCTAGATTTCAAGTATTTAAGTGATGTTGTATATCTACATGTTATAGATATATAAATATCTTTATCTATCTGTTACACATATATAGATATAGATCATTTATATTAAGCTGAAATTGTTCTGGGTTGTAAATATCATGACTGAGTAGCATGCAAGTTCATTTATCAGCCAGGTGCCGTGGAGTGCAAAGAAAGCGATGAAGTGAGAGAGAATTGAAATTTTAGAGGGAGAAAGAAATCAAGATAACCAAGTAGCATACTTTCTCCTTTGTTCCTTGACTCTTCTTTCACCTGGTTGGGTAGCAGTTTTAGGGGTTTAAAATCTAATGATATTGGGGATCGTCACAAACTTGAAAACTAGGGATAGAATTATTAAAAGTGGAACAAAAAGAGAGAAGGATTTCAAACTTGGGATAATGTGAATACAAATTGCAACTTCTTGTAAATTGAAATGTTTTTATTGCTTTTAATATTTAACAACTTTTAAAATATACTTTCAAGATAAATGAACTTCACTTCTTAAACAATTCTTCTAGAGGGAGAATGAAACTATGTTCACCATTTTCCTTGCCTCTATCACACACAAGGTGTGTTCCCATAACTGGTTTCCTTTGGACAGATAGACAAGAGGGCGAGGGGAGAAGATCATGCAGAAGGATATCTGCCTCCTGCTCAATTATATAAAAATCATAATTCTACCCAGGCTCCAATGTGTAACTAAATCATACCCATCTTACACCAAGATTTAAGAATAAGGAAGCACCATGGTTATGTCTGATTGTCAAGTCATACAAGACAAAGTATGCTATTCATCCTTAATTCAGTAAGTTTTAATTATCTTTTGATTACTTTTTAATTTCTTTCTAAAGAGGACATTTAATAATAATATTATTAAATGTCTTCTAAGGAGGACATTTAAATAATAATAATATCAGACTAGGTATATTGAAGGTATAATATGATAGTGTGCTCCTGCGGTGGATAACTAATTAGTACAGACTCTCCCAATTGCTTTTGATCATTTATTGTCATAGGCACAATTTAGTTGGATTTTGTTACTTATTATTCAAGGCAGAACTTGAATATTAGTCTGAATGGCCTTGCCAATCTGGATCAGTATTGTGTACCTTCTAAGTGAGAATGTAAGAAAGCATGTTTCCAAAACCGTGTCTTTTATTAATAAAAGTTTAGGAAACAGGAAGAAAGAAAGACAATTGTGCCTGAGAACTTTATGCAGAGTTTCAATTTTATTTGACAAAAAAGGGGAAAATGAAAAAGAAAGCATGGGTTTTTTTTTTCTTTAAAAATTGCTCTTTTCCAAATTTTTTGCTATCTTATTAAAAGACCCGTGTAAAATTAAGGAAAATAAAGAGAATGCTATTCTGCCTCCTAGCTTGGGAGTTGTCAGCCATAAACTTTGCAATTGTTAAAAAGTGGGTTCTTAGAAAGAGTGTCTCTAAAAGAAATGATGTTCTGGATACAAGTTCTTAAACAAGAGGCCTTATCTTTCCATATCATCCCACTGTCTGTAGAAATGGCCTCTATGAATCAAATAAAAAGTAGGTCAACGGGAAATCATCCTTTCATAAAAGGAAGCTCAAATAGTCACAAACCAAACATGACTTTAAGAAACCTGGTCTACATCTTCATTCTATAGGAGGTCTTCACTAGTAACTGAGTTACGATTGTAAATTACTGGTGAATGTTAGACATGCGTAGGTATCATAATCGATAAAATAGTGGTGTATATTTTCCAGGTTTTTAATTGAGAAACTCATTGCAAAATATTTTTCAAAACTTGTATTTTATTGTATGTGAAGACAGTTGTTCAAAAACTATCATATTCTAATACCTAACACAAGAAACTCCCCTGACTTAGACAAGCACTTTAAATACGGGTTTCACTTAACATTAGTGTTGCTTTCATCATCTACTAGCTTCGGCATTGCTTCACAAAGTTAATCCATTTAATGTTGCAAATGTCCACTGAGAAGGTAATTAACTAAGGAAGCAATTACCTATTTATTTCAGAGTCTCTGTAACAACTTGCCTGTAAAAGTTTGAAGCCAGTGTGATAGGTTTTAGTAAAGAAATGAAAGACAAGAAGAGATAAAGATACACACACATATGCAGGTACACACACACACACACACACACACACACACACACACACACGGACACAGGGGTGGGAGAGAGAGAGAGAGAGAGAGAGAGAGAGAGAGAGAGAGAGAACCCCAACAGCACACTTACCTTCAGGACTAACAGGTGTTTGCTGAAATGTCCTGTGGGAATTGAAATATCACAGTTATCGTGGCCTGAATAAATCTTCAGAGAAGGTGGGTTAAGTGTGAGTGTCTCCCAGAGCACAGGACACAAGCCAATGCCAGAGAAACAAAATTAGGTGGGGCAGGCCAGCGGGCAGTATCTTGCTTGTGTAATAGAGCAGCCAAGAACCTGACTGACCTGCTTCTCAGCTGTAAGCAGAAGGATATCACCTCATTTGGGGCCTTTTGAAAAAAAGCCCAGCCCTCCAGTTTTCATAGGTGGCTCCTCCTTTGATTTTGAGGAAGACTGGTTCTCTACAGCAGTGACAAACCACAGTATTCACTTGTTGACCTGAGATGAGAGAGAGAGAGAGAGAGAGAGAGAGAGAGAGAGAGAGAGAGAGAGAAGAGAAAAGAGTGTTTATGTGAAGTAGCATCCTCTGGTATATCAAGAACTATCACACTGAGTACTGCACTCTTTTCAGGTGAGGACACCCCAAATGAGCTATGCTCTACACTTGTTGCTTTGCTCTGGCACAATATGGTTCTAACTCATGAACAAATCCTTCTCTCCAGTGGCAGTCCTCTGAGACATAAAACTTGAATGGAGAAAATTCAAGAGGGTCAGAGATGAAGGACTTGCTCCATATGCACTTAATTGGTATTATAGAGAGCACCACTAAACACAAACTCAATGAACATGTGCTTAGGTCCTTGGGAACTCTGTAGAGGGCTACTTTAAGAAATAATCACTAGGACTGTAATGGAGTTGCTCACTGATGTTCAGAATTTTGGCAAGTCTCTAAGGATTGTGTGAGAAGTTATGTGATCCTGGATTACTCTGGTCTGGTAGCATTTGTTAAGCAGTTTCCATCCTATGTTTTCTTTATTTTTGGTCTTAACTTAGAAGCTAGAGGATTTCAGAAGTGCTGGGTAATACTTAATTAAATACTAGAGTTGAGTAACAAGCTGGCAAGCTTCCTTTTACCTCCTTTCATGGCTTTCGAAAGGGAGAAGGGCGACACTGGAATATTCTTCACATCAGTGTTTGGGCACTGGTATAGTGCTCTATTCAGCTTAATATGCCTGAAGTTTATGCTTGGTTTCTGTTGTACAAGGAGATAGATTTCCAACCACTGAAAAGGTAAATGAAACTTCAGCTTAAACGCACGAGCAAAGAAACTTCAGGCTGAATGTAAAGAATCTGTCTAGTTAATTGGCCCCAGGAAAGAACAAGGTAATTCTATAGTTGTAAATTTTCTACAGTCCAAAGACTGCTCCAGAGTTTCATTAGAAATTAAAGCAACTCCTAAAAAGTATTCATTCAAGGGATATTTAAGCTGCGTCTGCATTGGTATGAAGAAAAACAAGTTAAACTTAATCAAACACTTGGTCACTAAGCAATGACTTGTTAGAGTTCAATCACTTCTTTTCAAGTTAGCCAGTTACTGGGAAAAGAATTTATTCAGAGTAGGGATATTCTCTGTCTGAACTTAGGGAACTGAATATGAATTGACAACCTTGGTGTACAGCATTCCCCAGCATTCTCCTAGATGTATATAGGAATATCATATTGCTTTCTGTCCTGACAATAATAATTATAGCCTATGTCAGGCAAGAATATTGCTAAGCACTTAGGCCACTCTATTTGCATTGCCCAAAGTGTCAAAGCTCTCCTCCCATGTTCCTGAAGATTTTAGCTGAAGAACCACAATACTTATCATCATTGCCTTCCTGCAACCATAACCAAATCATTGGAGCTTATTTAAATAAAAGCCCAATTTAAACCCCCCAGTCATGAGCACATCTGAAAATAAATCAAAAATGAAAGTTGTACATTAATGAAATGCTTCAGGCTATTCAGCTTATTTGGTTGTAACCAGAAACATTTGATAAGTCACCTGAGCTGAAGCTAAAAATGATACATATGTATATGTACATACACACACTTGTGTGTGCATGTGCAGGTGTATCCAAATAATTTTTGCTGAGCTATAGTTCCAAGTATATGCCATGTTCTAGATAATACTATGTTCTCCAGAGAAACTTAATCAAAAAGGAAATTACTAATAATTTCATCAGACATGCCAGCTGAGATGGCACATTTTACAGCATGTTTTTAACTTACTATGGGAACTTTCATATATTACTTGAAATTGCTTTATGCTGACTAATTAAATCTTATAATTCATTCTTGGAGAAAGAATTATTTTCCTGTTTGTCAGAAATGGAAGAACCACTTGCAAGTGAAAATTCCAAAATAGGAAGACATATTCCTATGAATGAATGAATGACATATTTGAGAACAGACCCTTGTCACTTGGAACCACATTTCAACTGAAAATAAAACATATATCTAGATCTAAAATAGTAGGTTTTTGTACAAATCCTGTACTCTCAAATGCTTCTGTTTGCATTCATCAGATTCATTGATAAAAGCTTATAATTTTGAAATGTGCTATGCATTAAATTCATATTTTTTTATTTTTTTATTAATTTTATTTATTTCTGTATGTGTATGAATGTACTGTCTGCATGCAAGTTTGTGCACCCGTGTCGTGCAATGCCGCGGAGGTCAGAAGAGGGTATCGGATTCCCCTGGAACTGGAGTTCTCCTGGAATTGGAGTTTCAGACGGTTCTTAGCCGCCATGTGGGTGCTGGGGATCGAACCCAGGTCCTCTGTAAGAGCGGTCGGTGCTCTTAACCACTAGGCCATCTCTCCAGCCCTAAATTCATATTCTTATCTCCCCCTAGGGGCCTGGTCAGTTAACCCTATGGAAAAATTTAATTAATAATGAAGTAAATTACACCACGGTTATATTATTTTAAGGTACTTAATATTCTTAGTAATTACAGAAATTGTATTTGTGGGTGATAATAGTAATTTTTTCAATATTTTACTAGAAAAAAAACTTAAAGCGACAACTTCCATAAATGATAAGAGTTGTTTAACATGCAAGCTTATCTTTATTCTGTCATTATGTAGCATTATGATGTGATCTTCTTAACTGGACTTTTATGCAAAGCCATCATTTTCACGCTAAAGAAACTAAGACAATTCCTTTGTTAAGTAGAAGTTATAATATAGCACATACATACATGGAAGAATACACACATGTATTCATATGTAACAGATGAGCTAAGGAAAGTTGCAAAGTTGATAAAGAACCAATATTAAGTCTTTACTGGTGTTTACCATTTAACTCAGTGAAAAATTCAAAGAAGTAATGTCATCTTAACAAAATCTGCTGCATTACTATGTGAATATGTATAGGATATATATCCTACATATATATGTAGGATATATATCCTATACACACACACATATATATACATATATATGATAGAGTTGACATTGAAACCCATCTTGTAATATAAGCAAAAGGTGACTATGGATGCCTATAAATTGAATAACAAAATCATCATTGATATAGTATAGAGTTACACTGAATATTAAACTTGAAATTTTTTCTTTTGCTAATTATATATACATAATAACTTTTCAAACATTTTAAAAGTTGTCTTAGTTGTCACAAGAAACTAAAAACTTGTTTCTATATTTTATAGGGTTATTTTTAGGGTTTTTTAATTTTATTGAGCATTCATACATTTCATACAATGGTTCCTAATCAAATTTAGAAGCCCATATCCACAACCACCCATGGGCACTCATGCATTACACCATCCATTTTAATCCTATCTAGTCAAGCTTTTGAAGCTAGATGTCCTTCTGTGCAAATTCATCAACTGAAGTCCAGTCAGCACATCTAGAAATCTTAAGTATGTCAAACTCTCCCTATCCAGCAGTAATCAGTCTACAGTAATTCTCATCAGTCCAGGGTGGGCCTACCACCCCTTTCTCTCATTCCACTCTGGGACCTTGTCTGATGAAGTTGGCATAGGTCCCATGCCCGGTGACAGCATCTCCACAAACTGAAATGTGCACACTTCCAGTGGCCTGAAAGCCTCTGTTTCCCTGTTATAACCAGCTATGGCTCTTAAAATCTTTTTCTTCCTTCCATGTATGAGTCCTGTCCAGGCTCCCAATCTTCAAAACTTGGCCAGTTGTGGTCTTATGTGTGCATTGCACTCTGTTGAGAAGAAAGCTTCACTGGTAAGAATTGAGGGATGCACTCATTTTCTCTCTGCCTTTCATTCTACTATGTTCCATGAGACTTAAGTGTAGAGGATCAACTTGTAGTTGTGTCACCTAGGATCAGGCATCTTTAAGATATGTATTTTCTGTGTCTGACCAGTTGTGAGATTCTTCAGTATCCTCTATCTGTTGCAACAACAAAAAATGCTTCTTTGATGAGTGGTGTATGGTAGGCTTGGCTATAAACATAAGATTCCAAAATATTTAATACATGGTAAGAAATTTCATTTGTCTAGAGATATGACAGAGATAGGGTTTTCTGTAGGATCTATGCCCTCCCCAGTCATGTGTATTTAGCTGAGTTTATAGTGCCACCCATGAGTTTATTCTCATTGAGAGGGTTTTAAGTCCAATTAGATAGCTGTTGATTAGCCCCAGATAACAGTGCCACTATTGCACCAATAGAGGTAGTTTGAAAATATAATCAAGACATACTTTTCAACACAAATATTTAGTAAGGATAATATTCTAAGACAGAGATAGATAAAGTACAACATTAAAATTCTCAAGAGAAAAGAAAGGCTTATTGAGATTATATTTTAAGGGCTATCAGACAATGTAAAAAACTATTATGAAGCAGGGTGTGGTGGATCATGACTTTAATCCCAGCACTTGCAAGGCAGAAGCAAGTGGATCTCTGTGAGTTCGAGGCCAGCCTGGTTTACATAGCAAGCTTCAGGCTAGCTGGGACTAAAGGGAGACTCTATCTCAAAAAGACCAAAAAAGGGGAAAAAAAGACCATTATGAAAAGCTATGCCAAACAGTTCCTCAAAGTGTTCAGAAACTGAAAAACAATTTATTGGGCATTTTTCTGTATGGTTAGGACCTGACACAAGCTGTCCACTCTATCTATTTATCTCCTACACTATTTCTGTCTAGGAAAAAGAAAAAAAAATGTGGGTTGGTGAAAGTTTACATAAACATTTAAAGCTAGTCACTTTCTTCGTGGTGGCTCTATTAACAAGATCACACTCTGCGTGTTTAGCAGAATAGTTCTGCAACACAGATCAGTGCTTCATGATAATTCAGCACCAGGATTCTGGAGCTTCATCTCTAGCAAGGTTTTCAGTTCTCATACTCATGAAGGCAGCTGTGTGTGAGGTAAGACAAGCTTAAGGACTGAGTCATAGTTTCTTTATTGAGTCCTGAGTTTGCAGCTTACTGGTTTCATAACTGTGGCGAGTCACATTGACAAGACTGCTCTCCCATTTCTGAAATAGAGAAAATGACTGGTGCTGCCTAATTGCCTGTGGTGGTCAATGACTTAAACTAGGTAAAGAAATCCCATATTGCTTGACACTAGGTAATCAAGCTCAATTATACCTTATTAATGATAAGTATAATATTTTTTGTTTGTAGTTGTTAGAACTTGAAGTATGGCATAACCATCAATAGAAGTTGACTCTCTCTAAAGGTACAAACATTTGTATTGAATTATTTTCAATTTGTATATTTTGGCATAGTAATTTGTCAATAAATTAACATTAAGATTGCAAAAAATGAGTGAATTCTTTTATTTTAATTAATTCCTTTTCCCAATGACATCTAAAACTACAGCCCTCCTTTTTGACCCATCATATCACCCTCCCCATATTGTTTAATACTCTATACCATGTTATTTATTATCTTTCCTATAGTAGATCACATCAGAAAGCACATTTTTGGACTTTTCTTTATCAATGCTTTATCCACAGAGCTAGATGAAAGGCATTGTGAAAGGCCTAGAATAGAAGAAAGGCTAAATATACATATCCATGAAAGAAAGAAAGAAAGAAAGAAAGAAAGAAAGAAAGAAAGAAAGAAAGAAAGAAAGAAAGAAATAGATGATAGATAGATAGATAGATAGATAGATAGATAGATAGATAGATAGATGATAGATGAGTAAAGAATACATTCAGCAATAGGTGCCACCATGCCTGCATGTGTAGTAATAAAAATAAACATATGACACATCTGCAAAGCCACAGAATACCTTCCCATCATTGAACCATTCAGATCTGAAACCTGACTTTTTTTCTTCACTTAAAGGTATTCTTTTTATTTATTTATTTTTGGCCTTTTTGAGACAAGATCTCCCTGTAGCCCCAGCTGTCCTGGCACTCACTCTGTAGGTCAGGCTGGCTTTGAACTCACAGAGATCTGCCTGCCTCTGCCTCCCAAGTGCTAGGATTAAAGGCGTGCGCCACCACACCCGGCTCACTTAAAGGCATTCTTTAGCTGGGTGCAGTGGCACCCACATTTAATCCTGGCACTTGAAAGGCTGAGACATGAAGATCAGGAGTTCAAGGTCATCCTTAGCTATATAGCAAGGAGTCAAGGTCATCCTTAGTCATATATCAAGGAGTTCAAGGTCATCCTTAGCTATATAGCAAGGATGTTTGAGACCATTAAGGACACCTTAGACCCTGTCTCAAACAAAGACATTCATTGGACATATTTGTTTGTGCAGAAAGACCCATGAGCAGTTTCTCTTAGTTGTTTATTGGGGTGCTCATTCACAAGAAGAATTGGCTTCAGTTAGGGACATAACATTTTTCTATTCCATGAAAATGTAGACATCACAATGTAGATATGGCACAAATGTAAATAAGAGGAGAGATGTGACTGCTTCATATATATGATCATCTCATCCAACTGAGAATAAGAAGGGAAAGTATAACATGGCTGCCAGTAGTCTTCAGTCACAGGTAATAATCATTAATTTAAAATTATCACTCAGCATAGCTGTATTTTTCTCTGTTGATGTGTCTGATTCTAGCTAGGCATATAAAGAAGAAAGTAAAGGCAAAGAACAAAGAAAGTAAATCTGTGATAGAATCAAAATTTAAATATCTGGATGAAGAAAATATTGGAATTTTTAAGAAATAAGCTAGATGCCAAGCGTGGTGGCGCACGCCTTTAATCCTAGCACTTGGGAGGCAGAGGCAGGCGGATCTTTGTGAGTTCAAGGCCAGCCTGGTCTACAGAGTGAGTTCCAGGACAGCTGGGGCTACAGGGAGACCCTGAAAAAAAAAAAAAAAAAAAAAAAAAAAAAAGAAATAAGCTAGAATGTTGGAAATAATTTTTAAAGATAATGGTAGATCTGCTCTCAATGATCAAAAGTATGTCCTGAGAATACATAGTGAGGAACAGTATGAGAAAACAGCTTTGAAGATCTGGATCAAAGAACTTAGAAGTCAGGGTACGGGAACAACCGCCTCTGTAATATTGTAATTCATAAGGGCTATTTTAGGAGATCAGTTGATTGTTTGAAGGAGATAAAACTGTCCTGGAGGAACAACAAAGAGAAAGCAACTCATCAGTTCATCTTCATTTATTATTGATGTAGGAGACAGCTATAACTTGAGAGCATTGCAGGCAAGGTGGAAATTCAGGGGAGTACCAAATTTCAGTTAGTGGAAAAAAAATCGAAGAGGCAGACACTACTTAGCTATTGATTGACTTTGAGTAAAAGAAGGCACAGTGAAAGTGTTAGCTGAGAAGCCGATGCTTTCAGAAAAGCAAGCATCATTACCCTAGAGCATTGCAGACAGGGGAGTTGAAGGGTGACCTGGAAATTTTGGACTTTGGGGGTAATTGATTTGAAAAGGGTTATGGGGTACAAGCTTTGTATGAATTTGCCCATTGTGAGTAGTGACTGGAAAATGGAAGGGCTGGGAATCTGGCTACTATGGAGAGTTATGGTCATTCTTCAAGCACTTAATTTAAGAATTCTAAAGTGGAGCCTTTGAGTCCTAGCATTTAAGTACTTCTTCAACTTACAGGGGCAGTGTCAAGCATTGAAAGATACATTAATCTCTGAAGTAAACATAAAATATGCCCTTGTGCACAGGTACCTCAGCTGATTCATTCATCTTTGATGAAATATGCAAACTTTCTTCCTAATTCATTATACAGCCTGCCCTCTTTAGGTAACTCTTGCCTAATTTTCCAAGCATTCTTTTTCTAGGGATTAATTGTATTAAGTGAAGTTACAGCCAGGTATAAATTTAATAAGGCCACAAAACTGATGGTTTGATAGTACTGTAATTTGGTATACAACTTATAGAAATACATTCTTGTGATTTACTAATATTTTCTCTCAAATCCTAAGGCAGACAGCTAGAAAATCATCACATAATCCATTGATTTCTACTTAGAAAAGGTGCAATCGCTAATAAATAGGTAATAAGTAGGTAATAAATAGCATAGAGTTTTTTGGTTGTTGTTTGTGGTTTTTTATTTATTTATACAATTAATATTGTGTGTTCTTACCACTGAACTACAACCTGGAGAGGACAAAGGTAGAGGCCTTGAGAAGGTTGACCAAAAGAGCCTACGCTGAAGAAGAATCTTAGTTTGTTCCTTGGCTCAGAGTCACATAAGGAAAAGGAAACTTACTTATGACCTGAAGAGGATGTTGAAACCAAGTTCACATACAGTAAATAACTATAATAACCTTAAATACTCTGTATAGAGAACAGTGACATATGTTATATTCAGCTAAGCTCACTTTATAGAATGTCTTAGTTGCAAAGTTATGTCTGTATTGAGTCAAAGAAGAATCCTTAAGGAGGTAATATGAATCTCTTTATTTGCTCACAGTGATTTGTCATTAAAGTAACATTGATTTTATTTCTTACAAGTGAAACTGTGGCAAATATTTAATAAGTTAACCTGCAGAACATGTACGTGTTGTTCTGAGAAAAGGACTCCTTGGGTAGCCTAGGTTGGCCTTGAAAGGCTGCTCATAAGGGTCCTCTTAAAATCTGATACAAGCAAATGATACACCCATATGATATTTTAAATGCATTTTAGCTATTTGTGATTAGGGGCACAAACGTTTGAGAATTTAAGAAAAAACAAATAAGGTATTCAAATACAAAATTAATAGTAATCAAAGTAATAAGAATGGAAGCTGATGTGGCAACCTGCATCTTAATATAATTCCAGAACCAAGAATCATTTTACACCCAGGAGTTTGAAATCCAGCATGGGTAATATAGTGAGATTTTGTCCTGAATTTTTTAAGTAATAAAAATGAGAAAACAATATAAAAGTCTCCAAAGGATATTCACCAAAAAAGTAAAGCACAGACATGTAATCAAAATTTATCCATTCAGGGCCACTCTGCCATCCAGTATTGGGGAAGAGTTAAATATTCTGCTATGTCTACATAAAACTTTAGACACATCCACAAACATGTGCACATATACAGAAAGATAGACACACAGACACACACACACACAAATAAATAATGAATAAAATATTTTTTAAAAGACTGTATAGTAAAATGCTGCAATTTTTTATTTGTATAGAAGTCTTCAGTAGTTTAGCAAGTGAAGTGTGAGTGCCCATTTCAATGTGAACAAATAGTACAAGAATATCTGCTTATACAAATTCCAAAACTTCGTTGTATGGCATGAAGAGTTAGTGTTATTTTTAATGTTTTCTTACACTTAAATTAGTGTATGTGTATGTGGACATGTGTGTATGAACATGTGTGTGTGTGTGTTTGTATGTCTATGAGTGCTTTTTACAGCATGCATGTGGAGGTCAGAGGACTACTAGCTAGGCTCATTTTTCTCCTTGTCTCTGGGTAGAAGAGATCCAACTGGTGCAGTAAGTCACCTTTACTCATTGAGCAATCTCCTTGCCTGAGGGAGATAGAGAGACTTTCTACATCAAAGTTAAGAGACTAATCTGATCAAGATCATAGTGGATGTTCTCCCTCACTCTTCCTCCCTCCTCCTTCTTAGCTCTTCTCCCCTCTCCCTTCTCTCTATGTCTACCCAGTCTAGTCTCAAACTCATGAGCTTAAGTGATCCTCAGTTGGCCTCTTTGTCTGCTGGAACAATAGGTACAAGTCACTGCCTGGCGACATTCTAGCGTCACACATGATGATCATTATTCATAGCTTCATATTGCCACATGAATCTTCTTTAGGAGGAAAAACCATTAAAGATTTAAGGAACCCTTGGCAATTTCCAGAAATTATCTAATACTGACTTTACTATGTTCTTATTTAATATTAGGTAAGGGAAAAGGAGGGAGAAAAATAGAATACAAAGTTAAAGAGAGCTTAAAATAGAAGGCTAGCAGGTCTTGACTAGTCCCAGATATGTTAGTCTGTGGCAAGTCTCACTGGGGACAGATTTTCCAATATGCAACTTCACACATGCTCACATGCCTGTTATAACTATAGTCATCTCTATACCCACGGCCAAAAGTCCATTACTGCATTCTTAATGATGTTCAGTTAAAAAAAAAAAAGAAGTCAAGAATGCACACCAGGCATGGAAATTTAAAATGTTCCATATGCACGGCCCATTATTCTAAATACAGAACCAGTTTAGCAAGGTATCTAATTCTACCTTACGTGTGGTGATGTTGCAATATTGCAAGGAGAAAACACATTATGCTTGAGGATGTTACTTAAAATAAATCTGAGGAATAAAGGGAAACCTTCATTTTAGTTGGGTGCTGTCCAAACTGGCAGTCTGTAAGTTGACTGGCAGTCGTTCTGAGCTATTGTTGTTCAAAATGAGCCTTCTTTTTTTTTTTTTTAATTTTATTTATTTTTATTTCTTTATTTTTTTAATTTTTACTGAGTGCATTTCAAACAACATTTCTTAATCAAGTTTAGACTCATTCCCCCATCCGTGCCCACTCCTAATGCCCCCCCCACCAGAGCTCGTGGATTCTGTCACTCACAAGTCCTGTCTTGCATCTTTTTTTTAAATTAAAATTTGTATTTTTATTTCATATGCATAAAGGATTTGCCTACTTTTTTTAAATTTATTTTTATTGATGCTTTGTGTATTTCATACATCATTTTCCAATTCAGTTCAGGCATATATATATCCCCTTCCCTTCCCCCCCACCCCACCCCTACTCATCGCAGATCGTGCATTCTGCCGTAAGTTTTCTGCATCTTTCTCTGCTTTTTTGTTTTGTTTTGTTTTCATTTTTTTTAACAATAGGTGATAATTTGTGAGTACAAGCATCCTTCATGTAAAACCAATTTGCAAGCAGTTGTGCCCAAACCCACACAGCTCATGGGTCCCACCATCCAGCAGGGGGGGCTTGTATGTTCAATCAAGTTGATCAAATGAGTGTCCAGTCTATATTGTTGTAGTTTCATCACCAATTAACCCCGGAATCGACCCTTACAATTCTAGATTCTACCGAACGACCCCCTCGTCGCGTAGATTGTTCCCTAGGCTTAAAAAGGGGCAACGGGTGGATGAGAAGCAAAACACTACTCGACTTTCATCTCGGAGGCTGATGTTTGGTCTCAGTGCCGTTCTGGCGTTTTCTTTCATGGGCTGGCCAGCTTGTCCAGGTCATTAAGACCTTCAGATCCTACTAATTAAGCATCAGGCAATTAGATATTAGGGTATTTAAAAACGTATAAATATAGGCCTTTCATCCTACTAATGAAGCACACACATTAGATATAGGGTATTTAAACAGTACTATTTTTATGGTAGGTTACTTGGTATAGACACAGATGTTTGATGGTATGTACAATTCATGATGCTACATTTTCTTCTGTCAAGTATGGCAGGGTCTTCGTGTGGTTTATAACATCTCCTAACCTTAAGGTGTAAGCTTTGTGGCATCAGTCTGGTGGGTTATTTCCTCCAAGGAGAGAGCAATAAACAATAGCCAATTAGATTTGGGATTATACAGACATATGGCTGCCACTGCTGCACAGTATTCCAGGCAGATTAGGTTGTAGCTGGTGCTGACGAGGGAGTCTTGCTTGAACTCAAGGAGACCTTATATTTGCTTTATTTGGTTTAGTGGTCTTTGTTAACAATCTCTGGCATCCCCGAGACCATCTGTATACTTGCATGTGGTCTCCATACATCTTTTCCATGTTTGTATCAGGTCTTCAACAGCAGGGCCTTATCGCCTCTCTTCCTGCAGATATCCAGTTAGGAGGCAAGGCCTTTATTTGTGGGGGGCTTGGATCCCCTGGCCAACATCATCCTTGGTAAAATAATCCATTGTTGATGTGGAGCTCCTGTATTGATATATTTTGTTTAGGTGCATAGCTTAAGGAGACTTTAGCATTATATTTGGTTCTGAATAGAAAAATAATCCTTTTCACAGTTCTATGTCCATAGTCAATTAAAGAGGCAGTTTTACATTTTACAAGAGAACACTTCTATAACAGCTGTTTCCATCTACAGCTGGAGAATGACCTCATCATCCTCTTATTTCTCTTTATTCTATGGGGGGGAGTTAAGAAAGGTCTCTTGTATTAAAACCTTTGCAGCACCTAGAAGGTAAGTTTCGTTAGGAATCATTAAAAAATAGTTGTTACTAGAGGATCCACAGAGGGGGGGCCTGATGTCTGCAGGCAATCTGAGGCATTTCTTCCCTTCAATGCGCAGAGGAGTCAATCCTTCTGCTGGCACTTTCGGTACATCCTACTCACTGCAAAGCTGCATTTCTTCTCACAGCCATTAAGTTGGTGATACTCTGCCTGCCTGTTGGAACATACAAATCCTTTCCCATAGTTAGTTTTAAGATTTGGGTTGCAAGGTTCATGCAGCAGTAAAGAAAAGACAACATCATGAACTTGCAGGTAAATGGATGGAGCTTTGAAGACATCAGTGATGAAGTAACACAGTCCCCAGAAAAACAAACGACAAATGGTATCTCTCATATGTTGGACGCTAGTACCAATAACCCAGTTATAAATATTCTTGTGGAGAGGGATGCACATTAAAAGAACAACAACGAAAGAGATTGCATCAGAAGGGTGACTGAAATAGTGACTCGGGAGGGGTGGGAGGGGTGGGAGAGGGACACGGGTGTATATTCGATTGGTGCATTGTTTAATTGACATGAGTTCAAACAAAGTATCCAGTTTTTGCCCAGACTCTGTCTACAAGAGTACATGGTGCTTTAGGACTTAGTAAAAGTAAATATGGGCATATTGGACAACATTGGTTAAAGGCACTATAAAAACGGTATGCATCTGAGTTAATTGGGATATAAATTGCTCTTGTCCACATTAGCTTTAACTAAATCTGTATAACAATTACTTTGGGATTGGTATTAAACAAATGTTCTCTATAATTTTGCTGTCATATAGTATCACCTGGTAGCATCTCTTTCACCTATAGGATGATTTAACTCAAAAATGAAGTTTTTTTCCCAAGTTAATCACATACAGTAACCCAAAACAGCATGGGTGAACTTGATGAAATCTGTGCCTTGATTCCACCCTATAGGTATGTATAAAACAACTGCTTTTTTGAGACTCATGGGTCAAAACTAAACACCTTAAATAAAAAAGGGGGATATAGATAGATACAAAATGAGCCTTCTTTGAGAAGGCTCAAGGCTTTGTCTCTTTTGATGAACAAAATCCTTGAAATTTCATTTTGTTCTCCATATTTAACATCATTCATATTTGGAATTGGCCCCTTTTCTCTACCTCTTCAAAACCATTACCACTCAAAATAGTTTTCAATTTTTTTCAGTAATAATAATTTTTCCTAAGAAAATAGAACTTGATACTTGGCACTGAAAAGGACAGATTTTTCTCTGTGAGTTACTCATTTTCTCCTATCTCCAAGTGAACTTACATGGAGGACAATGTGAAAGCCTAGAACACTGCAAACAGCACAAGACAAGGAGTGACAGCCACAGACACTGGTTACACAAGAATGTGATGGATGCTATTTGCAGGTTCATTTACCTTACAGAGTAAGGGATGAGTTTCAACCACTCTGGGTTTTGTGTTCTGTGATTTTTAAAAAACAAATAACTTAAAACAAACAACATTAGCAAACAACCTCTTTTACATGATGCCACAGCTCTGTTTCTCTTACTGTTCCCTTTAATATGAGCAATGTTGAGCAGTCCATGCCCCTCAGTGTAGAAGAAAGTGAGCAGACCCTGTTCCTTTGTACAGATCTGCACTCTGGAGGATGTCCCTATGTTCTGGATCTGCTTCCCATAGACAATTACTATTAATTTGTGCCATGTCATCTTTGAACACTGTGTATAACTATCGTCTCTCTACACATATATGTGCATCTCCAATTTTCATTTTTTCCCATTCTTTTTCTGTACCTGTACTAACACTTCATTATTTTAAAATAATAGCCGTGGCTTTCCCTTCATATACTTTAATTTTAAGTCATGTTCATTGTAAGTAAGTTTAGCACATGGTCTCTTCTCCACTGCCCCTCTTCTGTTGTCATTTCATTCTGGGTCACTGTGCTGATGCCTTTATACACCTTCTGAGCTATATGTGGTCTGATTTTTACTATTCTCTCTGTTTTCTTACATCTGCAAGCAACTTATCTCACAATAAACATCACAACTGTCACAAATCTCAAATCTCCAACTCGCATCCATTGTCAACCTTATTCTCGATTTTACCCAATAACATCGACAGAAGCTTTCAATGGTAGGGAGAGTAGTAATTGGAAAATTAGGATGCCTTGGATTCTATCCACAGTTTGACTTTTGCAATTCGGTTCAGTTTAAAAGTCACAAATTACATCCATGCATGGTGACAGATGTCTTTAATCCCAGAACTCAGGAGGCAGAGGCAGGAGGATCTCTGTGGGATAGAGCCCATCCTGGTTTACATAGTAAGTTCCAAGACAGCTAGGGCTATAGGGAGACCCTGTCTCAAATAAATAAATAAATAAATAAATACATAAATAAATACATAATCAAAAAAATTTATAATATGATATACAATAGTCATAGTCACATTTTAATATACCGAATACAATAGTTAACATCCAAATTTTTGTTAATAATTATGAGACTGACAATTTAGCTATTGTTACCATACATTAATTATTAAATGTTGTATGTGTACTTGCAAATTGCAACAAAATGAGAGTCATTCCTAGCAAGTTGGCCTAAACCACTGAGGTGCTACTGTGTAAACAAACACGACTTTGATTTCAATTACTTTTTAAAATTATTTTTATCAATATAACTCCTTTTCCTAGGAGTTGGTACTCATTTTCCCCTATACATTGGAAGACTTTGGGAGCTTAAAAATTACTACTGTTAGGGGATTGTTCCCCAAAGTATTGAAGTAAGTGGCCTAAGGCAGAGCATGGGCATTACATTCTTTGAAAGCTGTCAGATGTCAAACTCTATAAATCTGAGGGATTAAAATCTCCATATCAGCTGGGTGTGGTGGTGCACGCCTTTGATCCTAGCACGTGGGAGGCAGAGGCAGGTGCATCTTTGTGAGTTCAAGGCCAGCCTGGTCTACAGAGTGAGTTCCAGGACAGCTGGGGCTACAGGGAGACCCTGTCTCGAAAAGACCAAAAAATAAAATCTCCATATCTTGCCCTATTTGCATACTCATCCCTTCCAAAGCCTGTCTGGGGCTCTGTTGTGAATACTCCTGTATTCTTTCTGTCCATTGCTTGGTTCAGAGACTGAGTAATTCAACCAAGATCCTGACATCACCCATGCATGCCAAGCTTTTCATCACTGATCACCAGAAAGTGAGGAACATTAGCTGCCTACTTTCACAGTTTCTCAGGTATGTTATTCAGTCCTGGATTTATGGAGTTCTGTGGGTTGGACTCAGTGCTGAATTAGGTGACAACTCAAAAGTTGTGTGTCTTCTTCCTTCTAATATTAAGAATGAGATTAAATTGTGGCAGGGAGTGGTGGTACATGTCACTAATCCCAGCATTCAGAAGGTACAGGGAAGAGAGTCATGGGTTCTAAGGTAGCCTCTGTTGCTAGTGAGAAAGTGCCAGAGAGAATGTGTGGGAGATGTGGGGAGAGACATCCATACAACTTCTGTGTAAAGAAAGACACTATTATTTTTAGCCCTCCATTTCCTACTTCTATCCTTTGAAAATAACTTTATTCAGATTGGAAGTGGGCAAATCAACAATGAGTCAACGCTTGATGAGGCAGTAGCAGTGTGGAGCTTTGTTTTATCTAGATGTGTATTACTGGACTTTGACTATGTTTGTTTACACGGACTTGATCACTTTCCAGTTTAGAGTGGACACAGCCTTTCCACTCGCATGTTCTTGTCTGATAGACCTTTCGATGACCAAAGTCAAGAGCTTTCGCTTCATCCTTTTCACTCAAGTGTTGACATAAATAAATGTCTTTTCCTCATCCCCAGTCGTACCAGGGAGCTGTTTAGGTCTTTAATTGTTCAGCTTACTCTTCAGTTCAATTCTAGCTGCCTGTGTTTGTAACTGGGCTGGTAGCCAACCTACAACTGACAATGGAATGTGATATACAAGCCAAACTCTGTACTTCTAACCCAGGAGTTAGAATTACTGTGACATCAGAAAATTCAAAGCCTGGGAGCTGAAACAGGACTGTCTGGGTTTCCAGCTAGCATGAGCTACCCGGCATGCACTAAGCAACCCTAAATGACATACTGAGAAGCTGTTTCAAAACAAACAAAAGATTTCTTTAGTTTCTGGCAGGTGCACATCCCCGGAGAGAGTGAGTTCTATCCCCAGAACTGAGAACAACAAGGACAAATGTTATGAAATTGTTGAGGGTTTTGTTATTGTTTTTATTGTTTGGGTTTTTTTAATTTTTCTTAGTTTTGTTTTTTGAGACAGAGTCTCACTATATAGCACTGGCTAGCCTGGAGCTCACAGAGATCTGCCTGCTTTTGCCTCCTAAGCACTGGGATTCAAGGCATGTGCCACCATTCCTGGTCATGAAACTGTTTAAAAGTATAACTTACACTCAGTAAAATACATAGATTCAAAGTATAGAATACCTACTTATGAAATCCATATGAACTTGTAAGGTAAAGTAACGATGAATAGTGTATTTTATTACTAATATGTGTACTGACTTTAATGATAAAAAGCAACAACATAACCTCAAAATTACATCCCCATTTTTCACTGGCACTAAAATCTAGGGGAAGAATCAAAGCACATAGAAAGGAGCTCACTTTTATATACTCGAGTGTTTCTTATTAAAAAGGTACTTTTCTGATTATGCTTTAATTCTTCCTTCTTATAAAACTTATGGGAAGTCTATTAACTTTGTGAAGACAGTTGACCTCTTCCACTAGGTAGGATGATCCCCTGACCTTAGAGTACCTTGACCAAAATAAGAGAACTGCAAACAGATGGAGAGTTTAATACAATTTTAAGAAGGTTCACCTGATTGCTTAGAGTATCAAATCTTCAAAGATGTAAGGTGGTGCCACAGTCTGCATTAGTAGTCTATATAGAATTCAGATTGTAATTGAGGCATTTTTTTTACTTATTCCATTGAGCCTATTTCAGTTTGTGCATAGTCACACCTGGCCTCTCTGACCTCTCTTTTCTTATTTTTTTCCTTCAAGATGTCCTTATGCTTTTCCTCTTTATCTCAGACTCCTTTCTCAGGATCTTGGGTGTCTATCATCAGGTCTTGAGTGTCAATTATAGATGGAACTTTCAAAAATGACAGAGTATTTGACTCACTAATGTTGGGCTTCTCCCTTGGGTTCATTTTGATAAATGATGGTAACAATGTCAGTGCTAGAGATGTGTGCAGGTAACAATATACAGACACCCAGAAAACAGAAATTCCAATACTCATTTAATTAAAGGCAATTATTCTCACTAATTTAATTATTTGATGAAATGTATCAGTTGAAAGTAAAACACTGTCATGTTCTTTGTGTAAAGTATTAGTATTACAGAGGCTAGAGAGATGGCTACTCTTGCAGAGGTTCAGCACAGACATTGTTGCTAACAATCATCTGAAAAACTCCAGTTCCAAGGGATGTCACATGGTCTTCTGCCCTCTGTGAGCACATGACCTACTCATATACATGAGGAAAAACACTCATATACATAAAATAAAAATAAATTTCAAACATTTTAAAACAAAGAATAATTACTTCTGTTGGTATGTATTACAGCCACAGTGTTTCTGGAGTTTTGGAAAAGGAGAAGAAGTATACTGACTTACACGTGGGATCTTATTGAATGGGAAGAAGAGGAGGTAAGATCTCTGGAAAGCTGGAGTATCTCATGATACCCAAAGCTACTCAGTCCCCTATATCAAACCAGAGAAGATACACACCATTAAATTTCTCTATGATATTTTATACCAACAAGATTTCTTATTTCCTGAACATAATAAAGTTCAATGGTGGCATATATAGTTTTAAAACCACTTATATAATGATTTCTTAAAGTATATCAATGGAAGAATATACTGCTTAAAATATGGTTAGGGGTTTACTTGGACTGTAAATGACATCTTTTTGTTTTTTTCTGGAATCTTTTGTGTTTCCACATGAATTTTAGTATTTTTTTTCTATTTCTGTAAAGAATGTCATGAGGATTTTGATTGAAAGTGCATTGGATCTACAATTGTTTTTGATAGGATGGTCATTTTCACAATATTAATTCTACCAACCCATGAAAATGGGAGGTTTTCCATCTTCTAATAACATCTTTTTAAAAGTTGTGAAAACAACATAGAAGTGGATATAGTTTACAAGATTTGTATCAATTCCTAAAAGGTTTTTTTTAATATGTGGACTTGATAATTAGGTAACCTTAGTTTCTCTCCCAGGAAAGCCTTCGCCCACAATTTGAAGCAAAATATTATAAGATGGAGATGATAAACCCCATCACAGGAAAACCTGAGCCATATCAGCCTGTATCCGATAAAATCACTCGTCTTCTTGTGTCTGTCTCGGGAATATTCTTCATGGTAAAGTATAGCTATCACTATCAAAATGTGAGGGTCCAGGATTAGAAGGATATTCTCCCAAACCAACTCATTTACTAACACTGATAATGCAAAAGAAAATTAAACTTTTCAATTCATTTAATATATGTGTGTGTGTGTGTGTGTGTGTGTGTGTGCATATTTTGGAGTAATATAAAATTGAAGGGAACAACGACAAAAAAGTCTTGTTCAAAGAACTGACCAAAACTGTATCAAAAAAGTTAAAAAAAAAAAAAAGACTGAGAAAAAGATGCAAGATGGGACTTAACATGTATGGCAGAATGCATGAGTTCTGGTGAGGGGGGGTATGGAAGGGGGAACATGTCTAAATTTGATTAAGAAATGTTGTATGAAATATACAAAAACTCAATAAAAATTAAGAAAAATATATATGGAGATTATAGCCAGTGTGATATTTTATTAGGGAATATGTGCATCTCTTTAAATAAAACACTCAGTGGGAGAAACTGTTAAGATAAAAAGGAAAGACTGTGTCTTGGCATTATGAGTGACATAGCCCATTAAAACTAATTTCTCAACAGCCATGTGTGGCACATGCCTTTAATCTTGGCACTTGGAGTATATGTTCATGTGTACTGCTAAAATCTAGCTAATTAAAAACATAATACCTCAGGTCTGGAGAGATGGCTCAGCAGATGAAAGCACTGGCTGCTCTTGCAGAGGACCCAGATTTGATTCCCAGCACTCACATGCTGACTGACAACTGATCATGACTCTAGTTCCAGGGAAACCAGCACCCTCTTATGACCTCTGTGGGCATTGCACAACATAGGTGCACTTACACACAATGCAGACAATATACTCATACACATAAAATAAAAATAATAAATGAAATGTTAAAACATAATACCTCATAGATTTCTCATGGTTAAGCTTAAATCTTACCCTGTTTTCTGACTCTAACTTTCTTAAGAGAGACAACTTAATGTACATACCCTTTTTCAGAAAATGAATACCTTTGAATTTGGGGATATTAGTCGGTGGTTCGTTTTTTATTTGTTACTGCTTCACAGTACTGTATCTGATCTCCACTGCAGATCTCCTTGGTCATCACAGCTGTGTTTGCAGTGGTTGTGTATCGCCTGGTCGTCATGGAGCGGTTCGCATCGTTCAAGTGGAATTTCATCAAACAGCACTGGCAGTTTGCTACCTCTGCTGCCGCTGTCTGTATCAATTTCACAATCATCATGGTGCTGAATCTTGTAAGTGTTAATAACATTGTTTTTCAATACTTACAAAGTTGATGTTTCCTTTGTTGTTAAAAATTTTATATATATATATATATATATATATATATATATATATATTTACTTTTTTCTAAATGAATCTATAAAGTTCTAAATGACTCTATAAAGTAAAGGATTTCTCTTCTTTTTTTCTTTTTATTTCCTTGCTTGCTTTTTATTTTTTTATATATATTTTGTACAAGATTATCAAATCTAGACCCATGTCCCCCACCTATCCCCCACCCCACCAGAGCTCATGTGTTCTGCCAAACATGCTTTTCATCTCTTTCTCAGTCTTTCTCAAAATTATCTATGCAGAACTTGACTGTTTTGAGAAGTTCACTGTTTCAGTCAGTTCTTTGATGCAGTCCTTTCTGTGGTTGCTGTTGTTTCCAATATGCATCACTCCCAACTACTTGGACAAAAGCTCAAGGGGCCATGCACAAGAAATACTTACAACTAGGTAATTGGCACTAGCATCCACAATGAGGGATACCATTCATCATTTGTTTTTCTGGGACTGTGTTACTTCACTCAGCATGATGTCTTCTAGCTCCAGCCATTTTCCTGCAAAGCTCATGATGTCATCTTTCTTTACTGCTACATAGAACTCCATTGTGTAGATGTACCACATTTTCTCTATCCACTCNTTGGTTGAGGGTTTTGTTATTTTTTTCTTTTTCATATTTTGTTTTTTGCTGGATCGCCTCTATAGCCACTGGCTACCGTGGAGCTCACGGCTGTCCGGCTTTGTGCCTCCTCAGCACTGGGTTCAGGCATGTGCCACCATTGCCTGGTCTGAAACTGTTAAGTTAAACTTACACTCAGTAAAATACATAGATTCAAAGTATAGAATACCTACTTATGAAATCCATATGAACTTGTAAGGTAAAGTAACGATGAATAGTGTATTTTATTACTAATATGTGTACTGACTTTAATGATAAAAAGCAACAACATAACCTCAAAATTACATCCCCATTTTTCACTGGCACTAAAATCTAGGGGAAGAATCAAAGCACATAGAAAGGAGCTCACTTTTATATACTCGAGTGTTTCTTATTAAAAAGGTACTTTTCTGATTATGCTTTAATTCTTCCTTCTTATAAAACTTATGGGAAGTCTATTAACTTGTGAAGACAGTTGACCTCTTCCACTAGGTAGGATGATCCCCTGACCTTAGAGTACCTTGACCAAAATAAGAGAACAACGCAAACAGATGGAGAGTTAATACAATTTTAAGAAGGTTCACCTGATTGCTTAGAGTACAAATCTTCAAAGATGTAAGGTGGTGCCACAGTCTGCTTAGTAGTCTATATAGAATTTCAGATTGTTTGAGGCATTTTTTTTACTTATTCCATTGAGCCTATTTCAGTTTGTGCATAGTCACACCTGGCCTCTCTGACCTCTCTTTTCTTATTTTTTTCCTTCAAGATGTCCTTATGCTTTTCCTCTTTATCTCAGACTCCTTTCTCAGGATCTTGGGTGTCTATCATCAGGTCTTGAGTGTCAATTATAGATGGAACTTTCAAAAATGACAGAGTATTTGACTCACTAATGTTGGGCTTCTCCCTTGGGTTCATTTTGATAAATGATGGTAACAATGTCAGTGCTAGAGATGTGTGCAGGTAACAATATACAGACACCCCAGAAAAACAGAAATTCCAATACTCATTTAATTAAAGGCAATTATTTCACTAATTTAATTATTTGATGAAATGTATCAGTTGAAAGTAAAACACTGTCATGTTCTTGTGTAAAGTATTAGTATACAGAGGCTAGAGAGATGGCGCTAAGTATTCAGAGGTTCAGACACAGACATTGTTGCTAACTCAATCGACAACTCCAGTTCCAAGGGATGTCACATGGTCTCGGCCCTCTGTGAGCACATGACCTACTCATATACATGAGGAAAAACACTCATACATAAATAAAAATAAATTTCAAACATTTTAAAAAAACAAAGAATAATTACTTGTGTTGGTATGTATTACAGCCACAGTGTTTCTGGAGTTTTGGAAAAGGAGAAGAAGTATACTGACTTACACGTGGGATCTTATTGAATGGGAAGAAGAGGAGGTAAGATCTCTGGAAAGCTGGAGTATCTCATGATACCCAAGCACTCAGTCCCTATATCAAACCAGAGAAGATCACCACCATTAAATTTCTCTATGATATTTTATACCAACAAGATTTTCTTATTTCCTGAACATAATAAAGTTCAATGGTGGCATATATAGTTTTAAAACCACTTATATAATGATTTCTTAAAGTATATCAATGGAAGAATATACTGCTTAAAATATGGTTAGGGGTTTACTTGGACTGTAAATGCATCTTTTTGTTTTTTTTCTGGAATCTTTTTGTGTTCCACATGAATTTTAGTAGTTTTTTTTTCTATTTGCTGTAAAGAATGTCATGAGGATTTTATTAAAAAGTGCATTGGATCTACAATTGTTTTTGATAGGATGGTCATTTCACAAATAAGTTATTCTACCAACCCATGAAAATGGGAGTTTTCCATCTTCTAATAACATTTTTTAAAAGTTGTGAAAACAACATAGAAGTGGATATAGTTTACAAGATTTGTATCAATTCCTAAAAGGTTTTTTTTAATATGTGGACTTGATAATTAGGTAACCTTAGTTTCTCTCCCAGGAAAGCCTTCGCCACAATTTGAAGCAAAAATTATAAGATGGGAGATGAAACCCCATCACAGGAAAACCTGAGCCATATCAGCCTGTATCCGATAAAATCACTCGTCTTCTTGTGTCTGTCTCGGGAATATTCTTCATGGTAAAGTATAGCTATCACTATCAAAATGTGAGGGTCCAGGATTAGAAGGATATTCTCCCAAACCAACTCATTTACCTAACACTGATAATGCAAAGAAAATTAAACTTTCAATTCATTAAATATATGTGTGTGTGTGTGTGTGTGTGTGGTGTGTGCATATTTTGGAGTAATATAAAATTGAAGGAAAACGAAAAAAAGTCTTGTCAACAAAGAACTGACCAAAACTGTATCAAAAAAGTTAAAAAAAAAAAAAAGACTGAGAAAAAGATGCAAGATGGGACTTAAAATGTAGGCAGAATGCATGAGTTCTGGTGAGGGGGGGTATGAAGGGGGAACATGTCTAAATTTGATAAGAAATGTTGTATAAATATACATAAAGACTCATAAAAATTAAAGAAAAATATCATAGGAGTTATAGCCAGTGTGATATTTATTAGGGAATTATGTGCATCTCTTTAAATAAAACCTCAGTGGGAGAAACTGTTAAGATAAAAAGGAAAGAAATGTGTCTTGGCATTATGAGTGACATAGCCCATTAAAACTAATTTTTCTCAACAGCCAGGTGTGGCACATGCCTTTAATCTTGGTTGGTTTGTTTTGTATGTATTTAAATAGCTAATTAAAAAAACATGATTACCCAGTCTGGAGAGATGGCTCAGCAGATGAAAGCACTGGCTGCTCTTGCAGGACCAGGTTTTGATCCCAGCACTAGCACATGCTGATGACAACTGATCATGACTCTAGTTCCAGAAACCAGCCACCCTCTTATGACCTCTGTGGGCATTGCACAACATAGGTGCAATTACACACAATGGCAGACAATATACCATACACATAAAATAAAAATAATAAATGAAAGGTTAAAACATAATACCTCATAGATTTCTCATGGTTAAGCTTAAATCTTACCCTGTTTTCTGACTCTAACTTTCTTAAGAGAGACAACTTAATGTACATACCCTTTTTCAGAAAATGAATACCTTTGAATTTGGGGATATTAGTCGGTGGTTCGTTTTTTATTTGTTACTGCTTCACAGTACTGTATCTGATCTCCACTGCAGATCTCCTTGGTCATCACAGCTGTGTTTGCAGTGGTTGTGTATCGCCTGGTCGTCATGGAGCGGTTCGCATCGTTCAAGTGGAATTTCATCAAACAGCACTGGCAGTTTGCTACCTCTGCTGCCGCTGTCTGTATCAATTTCACAATCATCATGGTGCTGAATCTTGTAAGTGTTAATAACATTGTTTTTCAATACTCTACAAAGTTGATGTTTCCTTGTTGTTAAAATTTTTATATATATATATATATATTATATATAATATATATATATATGTATGTATGTATTAAAGTAATGCCAAGGCACATTCTGGTCCAAATAACTAATTTTAACAGAAATTGTTCTAGCTTCGTGATAGATTTCAGAACTAAAAACCAATGATAATTGTACTGTCTTCCTTGTGTAATGACTTTACAGTCTTTGCTAGTAGTAATTGCAATTCACTGAGTATCAGCTGTATGATAATGATGGTGTTATGTACTTCTCAAACAAATGAGGTACTGTGTGGGTTAGAGAACCACTCTGGTAAACTCTGGTCCACTACATAATTTGTTGGAAAGATAGAGAAAAAGCTACCTCAGAATGAAGTTCTGTTATCTGGAAGCTTTCTACATTTTTCTCTGTAACAATCTCTCTCTCTCTCTCTCTCTCTCTCTCTCTCTCTCTCTCTACCACCACACTTCTATTTGTACATTTGTTCTGTTCTATTAGAAATCTTATCTTTGTGTGACTTTTCTCCTTGTCAGTCTTTGATGCTCTGACTCTTTATAATGTGTGATTTATCATTTTTGGCTCTGTGTGACCATTCTGTCAGGTTTCTATATGATCACAAAGAGAACATATTGTTTCAAACTCACATGAATCTATTGACTCATAAAGGTAGTGTCTATATTTAAGGCAGCCACATGATGCCTGGGGCTAGCTCTGAAGATTTATGAAAGAAAACTTTTTCTGAACATTGGAAGCTCCAAGGACTAAGAAGAGACCATATCCTTCTAAAAATTCTTCCATCAACCTCTTAAGGTTGATGATCTCTAATTATATTAATGAAGAAACTGAGATCTAAGAATTAAATAAGTTTGGCCACACTCTTCTCGCTCTCTCTCATGTATAATATATATATATCTAGTAATATATATATATATATATATATATATTTGTATGTATTAATGTCAGCATATTCACATCATAGTTTAATTTATATGAATAACTTAGAAATACATAAATTATGATATCATGTCACATAAAATGCATTTGGTTCCAACCATGGTCAAGACTGATATTCTATGTTTTTCCAGTAGGCAGTCTAAAACTATTTGTTCCTTAAATGTAAAATGAACAAAAGGCCTGTTAGTGAAAATTAATATCCACTTTGGTAAACTAGTAAATTTTATTTCCATGACAAAAGTTCACATTTTTACATTTGTGTTTTTGTTTTTGGCTTAGTCCACAAAAAGGAATTTTATTTGTAATACCTTTAAGCCACAAAATACTTTCCATTCTCAGATAATATAGTATATAAAAAACATTGAAACAATAGAAGTCTAAATAATTTACTCTTGTGCAAATTAATTCAGATTTTAGACAAATATATGTTTCTTGATCAAACCTAAGGCTCATTTTAAAAGTATATCTGGCAAAGTCAGAATCAAAAGTCAAAGCAAAGAGCACTCCAGCCACATGGACAATAACTACCTGTATACAGCAAAGCATTATCAAGATTTGTCCCTAGAAATCAAAACTATACATGATGCCTTTCACCACAGGCTACATAAGAGCAGGCCCACCCCACTGGGAGCTAGGGTCTTCAGGGACACTGAGGCAGCAGTTAGCTGCCTCTTAGCTTCCACAACAGGCCAGATAAGAGCCGGCCCAACTTGCTGGAAATATGGATATTTAGGTACACTGAAGCCGCAGCCAGGTTGCCTGTGCATGGGCCAAATTAGCACACACACACACCCGCTACCCATCCCCCAGTTAAACTAAAGAAACAGGGCTACAGTGAAATGAAGAAACAACTGAATTTCACATCAGATTACAAACATGCCAAAAGCACAAAGAAAAACCAACAACATGGGAAAAGCAAATAAGATATCTCCACCAAACTCTATCAGTCTTATAAAGAACTCCAACAATAAAATCTCTCTGGAGGTAAAAGTTTTTCTTAAAAGAAGGATCATGGATATATTCAAAGAAATCAATGACCTAAAGGGAGAAAATGACCAACTCTGGAAGAAAATGGAAATGCTGAAAAAAATCTAAGGATGAAATAAAAAAGGAAGGGAGGCATAGTAAAAGAACAACAGAAAGACTGCATCAGAAAATGGACTGAAATGGTGAATTGGAAAGGGGGGATGGGTGGGAGAGGGACACGGGTGTATATTCGATTAAGGCATATTTAATTGACGTGAGCTCAGCAAGTACCCAGTTTCGCCTAGACACTGTCTACAGGACACATGGTGTTTTAGGACTTAGTAAAAGTAAAAGTAAACATGTGTATATTAAACAACATTGGTTTACAGAATCTGATAAAAATGGTAATGCATCTGAATTAAATGGAGATATAATTCGCTGTTGCCCACATTTGCTTTACATAAAATCTGTAGAGCAAGAACTTTGGGATTGACACATACAAATGTTCTCTATAATTTCTCTGTTGTACAGTATCACCTTGTAGCATTCTCTTTAAGATGATTTAACGTAAAAATTAAGTTTGCTTCCCAAGTTAATCATATATAGTCACCCAAAACAACATGGGTGAATTTGATGAAATCTGTGCCTTGACTCCACCCTATAGTCATGTATAATACACTGTCTTCTGGAGACTCATAAGCTAAAAAAAAGGGGGGGGATACAGAAAGACAATGAAACCTTTCAAAACCTTGGCAATTCAAATCTTAAAACTAACAGTGGGAAAAGATTTGTTTTTCCAACAGGTAAAAATGTCATCAACTTAACGGCGGAGAAAGAAAAGATAAAGCTTAGCATTGAGTAGGATGTACCAAAGTGGCAACGGAAAGGCTAACCCGTCTGAAAAAATTCAGGAAGAAAACCCTCAGATTGCCATAAACATCGAACCCCTCTGTGAATCCTACATGTAAACAACTAGTTATAATAAGTCCTAATGAAAATTTTTTACTTTCTAGGGGCCACAAAGGTTCTGATACGAGAGACTTCCTTGCCTCCCCACCCATAGGAACAAGAGAAATATAGCAATGATGAGGTCGCTCCCCAACTGTAATTGGAGACAACTATTGTAGAGGTTATCTCTTATAAAAACCGGTAAAACTGCTTTCTTTAATTTATGACATACGAGACATGGGAACTGTGGAAGGGGATACTCTCTGTTAGAACCAAATATAATACTAAAGTCCCTAGGGGCTAATGCACTCAGGCAAAATATATTAAAACAGGAAAGCTCTGATATCAACAATGGTTTATTCTACCAAGGATGGAATGTTGGCCTGGGATCCAAGGCCCCACAAAAAGGACGGGCTCTTGCCTCTAAGTTGGGATACCTACAGGAGGAGAGGCAATAAACACTGCTGCCGAAGACCTGATGTTAACATGGAGGGATGTATGAGACCACACATGCAAGTGTACAGATGGCCTCTGGAATGCCAGAGATGTTACCAAAGGCCACTAAAACACAATAAAGCAAATGGGGGTCTCCCTGAGTCAAGCAAGACTTCCAACCGTCAGCACCAGCTACGACCTCACCTGCCTGGAAAGACTGTGGCAGGCAGAGGCACCAATGTGCCTGTATATAGCCCAAATCTAATGGGCTATTGGCTCTCCCCTTGGAGAAATACCCCATGGCTGATGACACAAGCCTACATCCTCTACAGTTAGGGAGGATGTTAATAGAAAGAAAAAAAAAAAGAAAAAAGCCACAGTAAAGACCCTGTCATATTTAACGGGGGAAAATTGTGAATTCCAGGGATTAACATATCCAAACATGTGTCTATGCTAGAGTAACGCTAACCATAACTATTAGTGCTGCTAATAACCTATATATCTAATGCTTGTTCTTCATTAGTAGAACTGAAAAGTTATTTCACCCGGGACAAACTGTTCAGCCCATGAAAGGAAACAGCCAGAATTGACCAGAGTCCAAGTCACAGCTCCAGAGGAGTGGACTGTTTTACCTCTAATCCACCTGTGGCCCATTTTCTAAGCCTAGGAACAACCTGCGGAAGAGGGGGCGTGGTAGATGTAAGGGCTACTACGATTGGGGTGAATGGTGAAAACTACAGCAATGTGGTCTGGACACTCATTTGAACAAGCGTGATTGAACAAACAACCTGTCACCCACCACGGGATGGTGGGGCTGTAGGTGATTTGGGCACAACAGCCTGCGAAGGTTTGCATGAAGGATGCTGGTACTCATGGGTTATCAATTAGAGCCTAAAATGAAAAAAAAAAAAAACTGAGAGAAGATGCAGGAAGTTATGGCAGAATGCTGATATGGGATGGGTAGGGGTGGGGGGAGGGGGGTTGGGGCATGGGGGACTGGGTTTAATTGGAAAAAATGTATGAAATGCACAAAGCATCAATAAAAACTAATTTAAAAAAAAAAAAAAAGGAAATTGAACACTCATACAGTCAACAGGAAAGGGCAAGAGAAAGCCTCAGTAACAAATATCAACCCTAGAAGATAATGTGGAAGAATTGAAGAAATCAAGCAAAGACTATGAAAAAAATTTAAAAACAAGGGGTGGAATAATCAGGAAATGTTCGACACCATGAAGAGACCAAACCTCTGCATCATAAGTATAGAGGAAGGAGAAGAATCCCAGGACAATGGTATGGACCAGATCTTCAACGGAATTATAGAAGAAAATTTCCCCAAATTGAAAAAAGACACACCCATACAAATACAAGAAGCACATAGAATACCAAATAGACAAGATCAGAAAAGAAACTCCCGACACCATATCACAATCAAATCTCTAAATATTCAAAACAAAGACAGAATACTTAAAGCCACAAGAGAAAAACAAGTTAACCATGAGAATTACAGCTGACTTCTCAACGAAAATGATGAAAGCCGAAGAGCTTGGACCAAAATATTTCCAGTACTAAATAACTACAGATGCCAACCCAGGTTACTCTACCCAGAAAAAAAATGGCAATTATAATTGAAGGAGAAGGGAAAAAAATAAATGAAAGGTGAAAAAAATATGACATAAACAAAATGAAAGAATACATGGCTAGAAAACCAACCCTCCAGAAAATACTTGAAGCAGTTCAGAGGACAGAAGAAAGGAGCAGTTATCTCCAAGTGGCAAGAGAGAATAAATAATGAAGGTATAAAGCCAAAAATACAAACATGGCCTAAAAATGCAAATAAAAAATCAACTGAAGGGAATGAATATACATTTCTCAATATTAACCCTAAATATTAATGGTCTAAACTCCCCAATCAAGAGACACAGAGTGAGAGAATGGGCGAAGAAACTGAATCCATCTTTCTCCTATCTACAAGAAATACACCTCACCTTCAAGGATAAGCACCATCTTAATGTGAAAAGATGGAAAAAAAATATTTCAAGCAAATGGTACCAAAATGCAACCAGGAGTTGCTATTTTAATATCAGACAAAATAGATTTCAAAGGAAAACTAGTCAGAAGAGATGAAGAGGGTCATTACATCCTTATCAAAGGATCAATCAACCATGAAGATCTCACAATCATAAATATATATGCACCAAACACTGGTGCATCAAATTTCATAAATACAATCCTGAAGGGCTTCATGACACAGATCAATCCCAGCACACTAACAGTGGGAGACTTCACTACCTCACTGAGCCCATTGGACAGGTCAGCTGGGCAAAGAATAAACAGACAGACATCTGAACTGAACAATATGATACACCAAATGGACCTAACAGACATCTACTGAATATTCCACTCAAACATCAAAGAATATACTTTCTACTCAGCACCACGTGGAACATCTTCCAAAATTGGCCATATACTGGAACACAGAGCAAACCTCAGCAAATAAAAGAAAATTGAAATAATTTCATGCATCTTATCTAACCACAGTGCAATAAAGCTTATTATCAACACCAGAAAGAGCCCGACTAGCTACAAGAACACAACACACTTCTGAATAACAAATGGGTCAAAGGAGAAATAAAGAAATAAATAAAAGCATTCCTGGCACTAAATGAAAGGGATGATACAACACAGCAAAATCTATGGGACACCTTAAAAGTAGTTCTGAGAGGGAAATTCATAGCCCTAAATGCCTACATTAAGAAAACAGAAAGAGCACACATAAATGACTTAACACTGCAACTAAAAACAGTTGAGAGGCAGCAACAAATGAATCCTAAACTCAGCAGACAGGAAGAAATAACAAAAATCAGAGCAGAAATCAATGAAATAGGGACAAAGAAAACAATACAAAAAATCAACAAATCCAAGAGCTGGTTCTTTGAAAGGATAAACAAGATAGATAGACCTCTAGCCTAATTGACTAAAAGAAGGAAAAAACAACTCCAAATCAACCAAATTAGAGATAAAAAGGGAAACATTACAACAGATAGTGAAAGATTCAGACAATCATATGGGAATACTTCAAAAGCCTATACTCTACTAAATTTGAAAACCTAAGAGAAAGGGATGAATACCTGACATCATGGAATCCACCAAGACATAACCTGGAAGAAATTGACAACTTAAATAGGCCCATAATAAAGGTAGATATTGAAACTGTAATAAAAACAAAACTTCCAACTAAATAAAGCTCAGATCCAGATGGATTCATGGCAGAATTCTATAAGACATTTAAAGACCTACACCCACTACTACACAAATTATTCAAGAGGATAGAAACAGAAAGAAGTCACCCAAATTCCAAAAGCTAATATCACTCTAATACCAAAACCAGGCAAAGATACAACCAAAAAGGAAAATATAGACTCATTTCATTAATGAACACAAATGCAAAAATTCTCAACAAAACACTTGCAAACCACATAGAGGCACATATCAAAACCATGATCAAGCTGGATTCATACCAGAGATGCAGGGATGTTTCAACATACATAAATTAATAAATGTCATAAAGCACATTTATGGACTGAAAGACAAAAACCACACAGTCATGTCAATTGATGCAGAAAAGGCCTTTGAAAAAATTCAGCATGCCTTCATGTTTAAAGTCCTGGAGAGAATTGGAGTGGAGGGAACATTCCTCAACACAATTAAAGCCATATACAACAAACCCAGAGCCAGCATTATCCTAAATGGGGGAAAAACTAGAAGTGTTCCCTTAAAGTCAGGAACCCAGCAAGGCTTCCCCCTATCCCCACTCCTTTTCAATATTGTGCTTGAAATGTTCACAAGAGAAACAAGAAAAGAAAAGGAAATTAGAGGTGTACTAATTGGAAAAGAGGAAGGCAAACTATCCCTTTTTGCAAATGACATGATTGTTTACCTAAGGTACACTAAAAACTCCACCAGAAAATCCTTAAAAACCATCAACAGGTTCAGTAAAGTGGCAGGATACAAAATTAACCTAGAAAAATTGGTAACTTGTTATTGGTAGCCAATAACAAGCAATTGGAGAAGGAATACAAGGAGACTTTCCCACTCACAATAGCCTCTAAAAAATAAATTATCTAGGAACAAACCTGACCAAACACACTAAAAATATCTACAAAGAAAATTTTAAAGCTCTCAAGATTGAGGAAGATACTAGACGATGGAAGACCCTCCCATGCTCATGGATTGGAAGAATCAATATAGTAAAAATGGCCAACCTGCCCAAAGTAATATACAGATTCAATGCAATCCCAATTAGAATCCCCATGAGATTCTTCACAGACCTAGGTAAAAACATTCTAAAGTTTATATGGAGAAACAAAAGACCTGGGATAGCCAAAGCAACCCTGAGCAAAAAGAGCAATATAGGGGGCATTGCCATAACAGTCTTCAAACTATATTACAGTTCTATAGTCATAAAACAGCCTGGTATTGGCACAGAAACAGGCCTGTGGATCAATGGAACAAAATTGAAGAACCAAACCTGAGCACATCCAATTTCAGCCACCTCATATTTGACAAAGGGGCCAAGAAGACTCAATGGAGGAAAGACAGCATCTTCAGCAAATGGTGTTGGAATAACTGGATCACCACTTGTAGAAGAATAAAACTTACTTCTCACCATGTACAAAAATCAACTCCAAATGGATCAAAGACCTCAGTATGAAACCCAAAACTCTGAAAATGATAGAAGAAAATTTGGGTAGTAACCTACAAGACATAGGTGTGGGAAAAGACTTTCTAAATCAGACAGCAGCTGCGTCCCTCAACCAACGAGTGGATAGAGAAAATGTGGTACATCTACACAATGGAATTCTATGCAAAGGTAAAGAAAGAGGACATCATGAACTTTGCAGGTAAATGGATGGAACTGGAAGCCATTATGCTAAGTGAATTAACACAGTACCAGAAAAACAAGACAAATGGTGTCCCTTATTTGTGGATTCTAGCACCAAATCCCTAGTTGAAAGGCAAACTGAGCAATGTTAATGTTATATTTCTTTTTACCTGTGTTGGAAGGGAACTGTGTTGTTATAATATGAATCCCTTAATGGGCTCTAGAATTAACTCACCACTTATTTTCAGACTTTGTAATTGTGGTATATGGGTAGAGGGTATGTATTCATATTTTAAAGAAATATAAAATTAAAGGGAAAAATGTGAACTCTGAAACATATTTTGGAATGAACATACAGTTTATTTTCAGAGATCATAATTTTGGTATGTGTATGACATATACATAGGCATTCTTTGGAGCAATACAAATGGGAGAGAAGAACAATGACAAAAGGACTGGGTCAAAGAACTGACTAAAACAGTTAACTTCTGCCCAAACGATAAACCTCTGCAGAGAAAATATTTTAAAAGACTGAGAAAAAGATGCAAGATATGTATGGCAGAATGTATGAACTGGGGTGGGGTGGGGGATATGGAAAAGGGAATGTGTCTAAATTGGACTGAGAAATTATGTACGAAATACACAAATCACCAATAAAAATATTTTATAAAAAACTGAGTTTTTTCACATTAATGTTACCTAATATTAACCATACATTTTTGTGTTTGCTAGATTGTGTTTCATGAGCTCATGTTCCATTTAGAACTAGTGAAAGATGAACTTTTACAGTAATTTCTATTATTCTATTTTCAGGAAATCAATAATGAAATACAAGATTTGTATAGAAAATACTAATATTCTATTATTTTTCAGTATAGCAAAAATTAGAAAGACCTATTAAAGCCCAGAAAAAGATGTCAATTCCAATTATAAATAATATAAAATAGTATTTCTTACTTAAATACTATATAATATTAATTAATTAATTAATTAATTAATTAATTGAGGCATAAAGTATAGTTACATAGGAATGACAAAAATTGTTAGATTCCAATTTTCTGGAATACAAAAACCTTTATTTTGAAATTTCATGGAATACCAATCAAATATTAACAGTATTCTACCGTATTAATATAACACATATTTGTATATAATCCAATCTTTTAGATCATTCAAATGTTTATCTATGTATGTAGGTATTGACTTTTAACCACAAAAATGTAATCTTTACTTTTTAGAATCTTCCACCATGATATACTATTTAGAGAAACTTGGAAATGAAGTACACCTTTAAAATGCTTGAGATACCAATAAAACTTCAGCCACATGGATAACAACTTTAGATAAGCTTTACACTTTTTTTTCTGTTATAGAATTAGATTTATTGCTGCTCTGCAAATCCCACACACATGCCTACACAGCTTCCCTCTCCTCTCTGCTTCCCCCCTCCCTGACTCAATTTGTATTTTAACTTCCTCGACCTGTAGTTTTAACTAAATAAATGTTTCTCTGTGTTTACTCCTTTTTGTTATTGTCAAATATTAACCTCTTTTTAAGTATACTTACATTTCTAGTGTTTCTTGCAAGACACCTTTTCATTTTCCCCATATTTCTTACTTTTCAATAAAAAGCTGCTTTATTACTTATTTCCACTTATTCTCAGCTGTGATAATTATGACAATCTTCCTTCCTAAAATAGTCAGACACATTTACACTGAGTGATAACTATTTTTTTGCATTTTCCTTAAATGTTATTTATTAAAAAGTCACAAAAATTCAGACACTTGAACTTTGGAGGGAAAGAGAATTATATGTGCTTTGCTGTATTATGGTTTTTAAATCAGAAAATACCTAATAATATAAAAAATAAATAATTCATTTAGAACTCACACAAATATAATTTTCAATCATTTAATCTTTTTAATAACATTTAGTAAGTCTTTTTTAACAGTCTCTGATCTGAGGCCAGGCATGGTCGCACACGCCTTTAATCCCAGCACCCAGGAGGTAGAGGTGGGTGGATCTCTGTGAGTTCAAGGCCAGCCTGGTCTACAGAGCGAGCTCCAGGACAGCTGGTACTAAAAAGGAGACCCTGCCTCAAAAATACCAATAAAGGGAAAAAACTATAAAAGAAAAAAAAGTCTCTGATCTTCATCTTTCATTTATAAAATCAATACTTCTTACTGTAAAAACCTATTAAAATCTAAAGTGATTACAATATTCATTGTACACGGCCTTCCTAACTCATAGCCACCCACCCCACTTTCTGCCATAATGGTAATGTGCCCACTGGAGTCTATCAGTGGTAATGGTTTTGTCTCTTTATTCCTCCACCCACATTAGTTATTACTGCCTTTGAAAGAACACCCAGTGACCCTTTTTTTTTTTTTTGTCAATTTGTTTCAAAGGCCTGCTGATCTTCAAAAGTATACTGAGTGAATTAATGAACTGTCTTATTATTTCTAAAGATGAAGGAAATCCAGCCAAATATGTTCAACTGTAGTTTTGCATGGGAAGGCAAGCATGGCAGCTCTAGGGACAGAAACTGCAGGCCCAGGGACCAATCTTCTGTTGCCACCTAGTGAATTAACCTTCACCTCAGCTGAAGAAGGAGCATCAATTGAACATGATGAGAGAAGCTCGGCTAATTTTCTTACAAAAAAGGGGTTATTTTTTCTCTTATTCCCAGTATATACCAAACTTTGCTTAAGTTCCCACTCATGTACCAAACCCTAGTTTTATTATTCTTGTTGTTTTCATATTTTTTTAACCTTTAAAACTGTGGCTTAAACCTTCACCCTATCCATGCCTGCCTGAATTACAGCTCCTTGGCCATAATCACAATTGGCTATCATACCTGCATATTCTCTCTCTCTCTCTCTCTCTCCCTCCCCCCCCCATGGGCCTGGATAGTTGGTTCAGTAGGTAAAGCACTTAATGTGCAAGCACGAGGACCTGAATTTGGATCCCCAGAACCCACATAAATACCCTAGTGTTTACAGAGAGATCTGAGTTGGAGACAGGAATCCTAGGAAGCTCAAAGGTTAGCTTGGCACTGATAATGTCACATACATGAGCCTGTGTCTCAAGCAACAAGCACCTCTCCCCTTCTTTCTATTTCTCTCTCTCTCTCTCTCTCTCTCTCTCTCTCTCTCTCTCTCTCTCTCTCCACACACACACACACACACACACGAAAAATAATAAAAGATTCAGAGACAAAGTAATGGCTTAGCAGATAAAGCCATTTACCACCAAGCCTGAGAACTTAGTTCCATCCCTGAGACCCACCAAGTGGAAGGAGAAGACATTGCCAAGTTGTCCTCTGTCCTTCACACTCATGCTGTGGCATGCACATGTGTAAGTTTAAAAGTGTAAAACATGTGTTTAAAGAAAACAAAAGTGAGAGACAACTTGTAATTAGCGAGAATACATGTTTGGTAGAGGCCTAATATATTATTACTTTTTATAAAGCAAAGAATGGAGTAAAAAAATAAATCTCTATCTATAAAGACCTCTAAAGGTGGCTAAGGATACTATTGATTTAGTAATTAAATTAAGTCTTCAGAGATCCTCAACATCTCACAATCGCTACTCCATGAGTCTTGAAGCCACAGTGATATCTCATTGAAAAAAAAAAACTACCACAGATTCTTGGGAGACTTTCTGAGTTCTCAATACTTGGAGGGAATTTTGGTATTAATATCCAGGAATTATTAAATTATATTCCCTTTTCTCTTGCAACTAACCAAGTAGAAGATTATTTAATGGGTTTAGAATAAACAAGGTAAACATGTACTTATCTCAATCAATGTAAAAATAATGTTATTGTCTCTAGAATTAATCACTGTAAATTAATAATGCTCTTCAGAAATTACACTTTTGCTTCCAACCCAGGATGTTACAGAAATTTGTGAATGATTCAAATTCACCTGAATACACAAGATTAATTTAAGAGCTTAGTACAAAAAGAATACATAAAATTTCAAGTAGTTATACCACCAAAATGTTTATTTCAAAACCCAAATACTAAGCTCTTTCAGGACAAAACACAATGTACAGGTAATGTGCTTTTAGTATCTTAATATCTTGAACTAGGATTCCTGTCCTTTCATTTTATCCATCGAACGACTGGGCCTGAGAAAAAATTTTCTATTGCTCTAGTGAACTTTTCAGTTATAATCTGTATGTATTAAATTATGAAATGGGGGCATGGAAAGATACTTTACATCATCAGTCCTCCAGGTTCTTTAAGAAACTTATGGTGCTCCACAAACCATATGTTGATCTTATTCAGTTCTTTTCTCTTTCTATTTCTGAGTACCTGTCGTGAATTTTGCTCCTGAAATTCTGTCATCCACTCACTGTTCAGCCTTCCCTGTTCCCAACTCTTCCTCTCTCCCTTGTCACACACATGACAGGTAGAAGGATCTATGTAAACTAGGGATTCAAACGTTTTATTTTGTGCTTGAGATTGTTAAATGGTTTTCTATTCTCTGAGATATGAATTATAAATTCGTTAGCTTGGTACCAGAAGCCCTGCCTTATTTAAGCCAGTTTTCCTCTTTTTTAGTCAAAGGCTGCCTCTCCCTCCCACCCTCCTACACCTGTCTGCATTCCAGCCCACAGAACCACTGTCCCTGGTCCAGCACTTTGCTAATTCACACCCCTGTTTCTTGCTTCACAGAGCTTCCTCTGTCTGCAATGTTCTTTTTTCTTTTGTCTCCTTGGAGAATATCTCTTCATCTTTAAAAATAACAGTAAAGGAGCACTTCCTCCATAAAGCTTTTTCTCGCTCTCATGTAGAAATGAATCATCCCTTTGTTTTGTTTCTTGTCCTGAGCTTCTCGGGCTGCTTATTGTCTCACTCATTGGAGTCTTCTGGAGAAATTAAATAATCTCTTTGTGAATATTGTTCTGTTTCATTACTCATGTTAATAGTTTTCTTCCACTGTCAAGATGTTAAGCTCACTTACAGGTGGCTGTAGCTGTTGGTTTGTTTTGTTTTGTTTTGTTTTGTTTGGGGCTGTTTTTTAAAGGTATGTTTATCTCTATGTGTACAGGTCTTTTTTTGTAAATGTGTGCACAGCAATTAAAAATGTGGTTTAAGAAATTTTTAAAGACTTTACTTTCCAAATGTGCCAGAAACTTGCATATTATATGGAACCGAGATAGCTTTTATTATTAGAATCATGTTCTCAATGTCTATCAAGACTGAGTACTTATTTTGATAAGAACTATTAACCAAAGGCTATAGAGTTTACATTTTCTTCAACATGTGAAATAGATTGATTGTAGCATTCTTAAATGAATTTCAATTGAGAAGAAAGATTTGGTCCAGTAAAATGAAAATTTGAAAACAATTCCACTTTACTAATCTTGAAAGTAATTTCGATAAGTGTTTCCCAGGACTAAAGAGATAACTCAGCGGTTAAGAGCACTGGCTGCTCTTACCGAAGACCCAGATTCAATTCTCAGCAACCACAATTGTTTATAACTCCATTTCCAGGGGATTTGATACCCTCTTCTGTCCCCCACGGATACTGTACAATACATACATACATACATACATACATACATACATACATGCATACATACATACAGGCAATAAAAATAATAAATAAAATATTAGTAAAATTCAAATAACCCAGGAATGGAATATGCAAGACTTTTGGGACACTGTAAAAATGCCAACCCTATGTATCATAGGCATTAGAGAAGAAATCCAGAAAATATCTTTAATAAAATCATTGAATAAAATTTCTCAAACATAGGGAAGGAAATCCCCATCAAGGCATAAAGCACACCATGTAGGCAGGAACAGAAAAGAAACTCCCCATGACACATAACAGTCAGAACACTAATGTATGAGACAAAGAAAAGAAAAGAAAATTTTTGAGAGAAAAACAACAAATTGCGTATAAAGCAGGCTTATCAAAATAACAGTTTACTTTTCAACAGAGACAATGAAATCCAGAAAAGTAAGGGCCAATATCATACAATCCATGAAAGAACAGATTCCATACCAGACATACACAGCACAACAATCAGTTGTAATTGAAGGAGAAAGAAAACCTTTCTTTTTTTTTTTTTTCCTGTTTGCAGTATCATACATGATCATCAAACTGCTACTAGAATGTTCACACCTACAGGTCATAGGTGTAGGAAAAGACTTTCTTTATTTATGTGTATGAATGTACTGTCTGCATGTAGGTTTGTGCACCTGTGTCGTGCAATGCTGCGCATGCCAGAAGAGGGTGTCAGATTCCCCTGGAAATGGAATTAAAGACGGTTCTCAGCTGCCATGTGGGTGCTGGGGATCAAACCCCGGTCCTCTGCAAGAGCAGTCTGCACTCTTAAACCACTAGGCCATCTCTCCAGCCCAGAAAAGACTCTAAATCAGACAGCAGCTGCACAGGAAATAAGGTCGCACAGTTGACAAATGGGACCTCGCCAAACTCAAAAGCTTCTGTACAGTGAAAGAAACAATCAAGGAAGTGAAGAGAAAAGCCACAGTGTGGGAGGAAATCTTTACCAGTGATAAACCTGACAGAGCATTAACGTCAAGAATATATAAACTACACAAAGATACAAAGAAGTAAGAAAACAAATGACTACTCAAAAGATGGAGCAAAGAACTGAACAGAGATTTTGCCAGTAGGAATTAAAGATGGCTAAGAAACATCTTGAAACATGTTCAACATCATTAATAATTAAGGAAATGCATTAAGGAAATGCAAATTAAAACCACTCTCAGATATCATCTCACTCCAATATGACTAGCTAAGATCAAGAAAACAAAAGATGACAGATGCTGGAAAGGTTGTGGGGAAAGGGGAACACTCATCCACTGCTGGTGGGAATGTAGACTTGTACAGCCACTATGGAAAGCAGTGTGGAGAACCCTTAAGAGACTCAAAATGAGCCTATCACCTGACCCAATCATACCACTCCTGGGTATATACCCACAAGACTCATCCTACTGCAAAGATACATGCACATTCAGGTTTATTGCAGCTCTCTTCACAATAGCAAAGAGCTGGAACCAACCCAAATGCCCCTCAGCTGATGAGTGGATGACAAAAATGTGGCGCATCTACACAATGGAGTACTATTCAGCGGTAAAGAAAGATGACATTATGAATTTTGCAGGTAAATGGATGGAGCTCGAAGCCATTATGCAAAGTGAAGTAACAGTCCCAGAAAAACAAATGGCAAATGGTTTCCCTCATTTGAGGATGCTAACACCAAATCCCCCAGATGAAAGACAAGCTGAATAACATTATTGTTATATTTCTCTTTATCTGAAAGCAACTATGTTGTTATGATGTAAATCTCTCAATGGGCTCTAGAATCCACCTGCCACTTATTTTCAGGCTCTGTAATTACTGTATATGGGTGGAGAATATGTATCCATATTTTAGAGTAATATAAAATTAATGGAGGAAAATGTGAATTCATAAGCATAAAAAGACTAAGAGAAAGATGCAGGACAGATATGGCAGAATGCATGATCTAGGGTGGGGTGGGGGGGAAGGGAAAAGGGAATATCCCTAAACTGAATTGAAAAATGATGTCTGAAATGCATAAAATGTCAATAAAAGAACAAAAAAAAGAAGTACAAAAAAAGAGAAAACCTTTCCATGGTAAGGAATTTATGTCCAGAAAACTACCTCTACAGAGAATAATCAATGGAATTCTTAAGTCAGAAGTGAAGATTAAACAGTCTCAAGAAGACACAAAGTACCAAAAAATTATTCCAACCAGTCAGCAAAAAGAAGTCTTAGAAAACTGCACTACACTACCAACATAAGAAGAATTAATAAACATTAGCCATTAATAACCTTCAATATTAGTAGTATCAGCTGCCCAGTAAAATGACACAGAGTGAACATTTGGATTAGAAAACAGGATCCATCAATTTGCATGTCCAAAAGCCACATCTTACAATGTTCAATAACCCCTTAATGTAAAAGCAAGGAAAAACATCTTTCAAGCAAACAGAACTAATAAAAAAAAAAGATGTAGCTATCTAATATCCAACAAATAGACTTCAAACTGAAACTAACCAGAAGAGACATATTCATTAATGGAAAAAAATCTACCAAGAAGAAATTATAATCTTAAACCCATATTCACCTCACACAGGGACATCCAATTTCATGAAAGAAATTTTATTAGCTCTCAAATCTAGAATTGACTCCAACACAGTGGCAATGGGTGACTTCAATATCCTTCTGTCACCAACAGACATGTCAGACAGGCAAAAGCTAAACATGGAAAATGTGGATGGATTTTACAGACATCTATAGAATATTCCACCCAAACATCAATGAATAATGAAGAATATGAAAGTCTTGGAAAAAAAAGAACAAACAACACATAAAAAACATATTCTGGAAGACAAAAATAAAATCAAGACAAATTAATAAAATAGAAACAAAGAAAATACTATGAAGAATTGATAAAATGAAGACTTGTTTCTCTGAAAGGTCAACAAAATTGATAAACTTTTAGCTAAATTTACCAAAAGAAAGAAAGAGGACCCAAATAACAAATACAGAGATTAAAAGAGAAACATTATATAGAACTGAAGGAGATTAAGAAAGCTATAAGGACATACTTTAAACATCTATATTCCCCCAAACTAGAAAATCCAGAAGATATTGGGAAGTTTCTAGATATATATGGCTTACCAAAAGTCAATCAAAATGACATGTTACCCAAACATACCCATAACAACCAATGATATACATAGAGTAATTAAAAATCAACCAACTAACAGTATCCCAGGACCAGATGGACACAGCACAGAATTCTACCATGTCTTCAAAGAAGAACTAACACCAATGCCCCTCAAATTATTCTGTAAAATAGAAATGAACAAACAATACCAACCTCTTCCTATGAAGTCAGTATCACTCTAATACCAAAACTAAACCAAGTTTGTCTAATAGACAAAGACCCAACCAAAAAAACTTACAGACTAATTTCTCTGATGAGGATAGATGCAAATTTTCTCAATAAAATACTTGCATACCGAATGCAAGAGCACCTCAAAGATTATCCACCATGATAAATTTGTTCCATCCTGGGGATCCAGGGGTAATTCAGCATAGATAAATCAATAAATGTAATCTACCACATATACAGACTCAATGACAGAGACCACATGATCATCTCATAAGATTCAGAAAAGGTCTTTGACAAAATACAATATCCATTCACAATAAAAGTCATAGAGAACCTAGGGATACAGAGAACATATTGCAACATAATAAAGGCAATATACAAGAAACTCAGAGCCAACATCATACTAAATGGAGAAAAACTGAAAAAATCCCATTAAAATCAGGAACAGGGCAAGAATGTGAACTTTCCCTATTCCCATTCACTGTAGTACTTTTTTTTTTTTTTTTTTTGATCTTTTCGAAACAGGGTCTCCCCGTAGCCCCAGCTTTCCTGGAATTCACTCTGTAGACCAGGCTGGCCTTGAACTCACAAAGATCCTCCTGCCTCTGCCTCCCAAGTGCTAGGATTAAAGGCGTGCGCCACCATGCCCGGCTGAAACTTTTAACTCTTAGCTAGAGCAATAGACACATGTAAGAGATAACGATGACATAAATTAGAAAAGAGGTCGGGCGTGGTGGCGCATGCCTTTAATCCTAGCACTTGGGAGGCAGAGGCAGGTGGATCTCTGTGAGTTCAAGGCCAGCCGGGTCTACATAGCAAGCTCCAGGCCAACTAACACTAAAGGGAGACCCTGTCTCAAAAAAATAAATAAATAAATAAATAAAAACCAGAAAAAAAAATTAGAAAAGAAGTCAAAGTGTATTTATTTGAAGATATCATTCACAAAGGGCCCTAGAGACTCCACTACAAATTTCCTAGCAAATTCACCAAAGTAGCAGAATATAAAATTAACACCTGAAGACCAGTTGTCTTCCTATTTACTAACAACAATATAACAGAGAAAGAAATCCAGAAATGATCCCATTCATGATAGCTGCCAAAAACATAAATTATCTCTGAATAAATCTAACAAAGGAAGTGAAAGACAATGAAAACTTTAAGACACTGGAGCAATTAGATACCAGAAGAAGGGAAGACCTCACATGTTCATGGATCCATGGAGCAATCAGTAAGATGAATATTGTGAAAGAGGACAAATTCAATGCAATACACATTACAATTCCAAGACAAATCTGTAAATAAATTTAAAAAATAATTCAAACAGCTGTGAATCCTATGAACAACTGCCCTTACAAGATGTTCCCATCAGTATCAATGGGAGTGACAGGAAATTTGTGGGAAGAGCCAACTACTCTCTAATTGGACTTAAGGCCTACTTCATAGTATGGAGTCCATGCCTGAGATTGTCTTAAAAAACTGAAGCTAGACAGGTCACAGAGGATGGGGAAGAGCCTAATGTTAGTTTTCTAGCAAATACTTATAGAATTAAACTGATTCCTAATGACTTATCAGTATATTAATGCGTATTTTAATTCTCACCAGAAAAGTTTCCTTATGCAGCAGATTTTAACTAACACAGAAACCCACACTGGCAAGGAGATTGCAGAGTGTTTATCATTGAATAGGACACCTATATCCAATTACCTCCCAAGGCGCTGGGACCATTATGGAAGAGGGGGAAGAAACATAGTGTGCTGGATAGCTTTAGTGTCAACTTGACACACCTGGATTGAGGGAGCCTCAGTTGGGGAATTGGCTCCATTGGATTGGCCTGTGGCCACATCTGTGGAATATTCTCTTGATGGTCAAGCAGTGTGGGAGGGCCCAGCTCACAAGAGTGGTGCCACCCTGGGCAGGTTGTTGTGTACCATATAAGAAGGCGGGCTGGGCATGAGCCAGGGAGCAAGCCAGTGGACAGCATTCCTCCATGGCCTGTGCTTCAGCTCCTGCCTCCAGGTTCCTGCCCTGAGTTCCTGCCTTGTGCTACCTGAGTGATGAACTGTGAACCAGGAGATGTAAGCTGAATAAACCCTTTCCTCCCCAAGTTGGTGTCAGTCAGAGTGTTTTGTCACAGCAATGGAAGACAAACTAAGAGACATAGTAAGAGCCGGAAGTAGTGGATGACCACAAGGAAGTAGTTTTCCAGACAGCTAATCAGTTATTTACATGAAATCAAAGCAATCATGAGAAAATGCATAAGTCTCATACAAGTTTAAAACAAACACAATCCCATAATAAACATGGTCTATAAAACCACTATCCAACCTAAGGAACTTTTGGCCACATATATATGTATGTGTGTGTATATATATATATGTACACATACATATATATGTGTATATATGTATGTGTGTATATATATATAATGTACACTATTTCAAATACACACACATATGTGTGTGTATGTATATGAAATAGTGTACATTAAATTGTGAAAGATGCAATAAGGGAGGTGTCAATGGGAAGGGGATCTAAATACCATCCAATTATATTGTATAAAAATTACAAAAATTCAACTAAAAATTTTTCTGTTAATTCTGATCCAATCAAGCCCTAATTATCATTAGAAAAATCATTAATCTAATAGATGTGAAATAATTTAGAAATACAGCCAACATGAGAAACTGCATCTTCAAAATATAAACCAGAAATAATTTAAGAATAAGTAGAAGTTCAATTTATTATTATTTTAACATTTATTTAGCAAACATATAAGTTAAAATCTGGAATGAATCTGAAACAGAGAATTGTTTCTCAATCCCACCCATTTTCTGATTTTGAAATGCCTGGAAAATATAGTACTGTTCGTAATATATTAGTACCACAGTTATAGTCATATCAGGAAATACTTCCAAAAATATTTTAACGAAACAAATGAGAAATTCTTGATGCTTGACAGTCAAACCTTAATGAATTTTGTCACTTTACAAGATATTTAGCACTGTGATTCAAGGGCATATCTTAAGACAAAAAAAAAAGAGAGAGAGAGGAAAAATCTGGTCAGCTGTATTTACACTCTTGAAATATCTAGGATTGGGCCAGTTAAACATTTTACACATAGTCAATCAAAGTATGAATTCTGTTTGGTACCTCTCTCATCTTAAAATATGTTTATCACACAGTGTATCATAGCAATGAGAAGGGGAAAGAGATCACTAGCATATTTGTCTAATGCAAATGACCCATGTTACTCTGCAGTTCTCTCCTTCCTGGATTTCCCTCTCCAGAGCCCAGAGCCCATGTTCCTGTGCTTCTCACGGGTCTGAGAAGTGAAACTGAAGGCCTCAAAAAATACATTTGCTTCCTTAATACCTAGACACCACTATTGTCAAATAGATTATTATGAAACAGAATAGGCCAAAGAGACGGGCCACACCTCTTAGCTAGGAAAAAGAGCAATGCCAAGTGATTCATTCAATAAGAGGTCTGACCTTAAACAATGTATTTATTTAGTTTGTTCATGTCTTTGGTTCTAGAAATTCAGGAGTTACAGATAACTAGAAAAGAACAATGTCTTGGATTCAGTGAGTCTGTTTGGTGTTCATTTGACCATGGAAGCTGGACCATAAATGCCCTCTTGAAGATAAAAAAAAATGCATTAAGACAAATGCAGGACACCCTGATAGGCACTTTCCTCATTCACAACTCTTTTCCTCGCTATTGATTTCTGGGCAATTCCCCAAAAAGAATTACTGGAAGGCCAATGCCGTAAAATCTCAGAATGAACTAAAAGATGATTTTCATGGCCAAAGAGTGCTGGGAAGCTGCTCCTGCTGAGATCCTTGACCACAGGGTATTACTTTGCTCTGCTGTTTCTGCTTTGTCTGCCATGAAGAGAACATAGGTCTCAGAATATTTGTTTCACCTTTTCTGTGTGGCAAAGGCTCTCCCTCACTTTGGAAAAAATTTCAGGCTCTTCAAGAGGTGTACCTAGCCATTCTGTAAAGTAGCACTCTGACCAACACTGGTCTATCAACATGTTTTTACCTCTTGACCAGTTATTTATGTGGTGCCATTTGTGCCTGCATGATGGAATTTGTTCTATGAAAGTATAGGCTATCTCCATAGTTTGTTCCTCAAATAGCACATATTAGAAATTACTGATGAATATTTTAACTTAATTAATATGTATGTAAAGAAAAATGCTGCTTATAGTGTGTAATAGTAGGTGATTATTAGTTTTCCCTTGTATTATGTGAGTGTGTGTGTGTGTGTGTGTGTGTGTGTGTGTGTGTTGTTTATGTATTCAGTCGGGATCAGAACAGTTGTCTATGAAACTAGTCATTTTTTCCTCACCCAGATATATATCCATTTTACTTCACATAGCCAAATACATGCACGGACAATCGTTTTTCCCTACAGTATTACAGCCATAAACCATAGAGTTGAATGTACTTAAACATTGATGAAAGAATTAAAGCCGGGCGTGGTGGTGCACACCTTTAATCCTAGCACTTGGGAGGCAGAGGCAGGTGGATCTTTGTGAGTTCAAGGCCAGCCTGGCCTACGGAGTGAGTTCCAGGACAGTTGGGGCTACAGGGAGACCCTGTCTCAAAAAGACAAAAAAAAAAAAAGAATTAATGCAATTTATAATTCTGAAGGTAACAAGTCACTGTGCTTAGACTAATTGTGGAGCTCAGGATTTGGGTGGCACCGACCAGCTGCTGCGTTTGAGTCTGGATTATTCAGGTTCTCAACTGCCCCAGAAAGATTTCTAACAACAACACAGCTTCTTTTGTGATTTATAACATTCCTCCAAAGGTTATTGTAATAACCTTTTTAATAACCTAATATTGGGTGCATCCAGCTGCAGAAACCAGCCTAGTCTAGTGGATAGGTTATATGTGCCAAGTATTAAGGGAAGATGTGTCAGAGAAAGATGACCCTGACAGCCAATGCTAACTGTACTGTTTGCTTAACATTGTTTTATCTGACTAAGTACCCAACATTCTCAGCCTTAGTTTCCAGAATAGTAAAATAGGGTCATTAGACTGACTTTTTCTCATTACATTTTTCTTATACAATTACTGTATATGCAAAGTTCTGGCAAAAGTGAAATACTCTAAATTAAAGCTATTTAAATCAAATTACCTCTCAATCCTCATGAGGACACTCAGGCCATTGTTGAAGAGAGAGTCAAGTACTATTTTCCAGATGATAAAGTCCATCCTGTTACATTCCTCAAAGAACCTGTTATAGTCATCTCCCTTGATAAATATGGTAGGAAAAGATCATGGTACAATGAGAATAATGTTTGCTCATGAGTAGAACTAAAATTAAACAAAGGCCTGCACTAAAGAAAAAAGGCTATTATATTTAATGTAATCTTTCTGCATCTAGATAGTTTAGATCTCAGAAAGAGATAGATTTGAATCATAGATGACATGAAGTGACAATAGTATTACTGGAAGAAGAGTTGGACAATGGGAGAGGTTTTTTTAAGTATACAGATACATTGTTTAATTTTGTACTTTGGACAGAGGTGTTTTTATATTGTTTTTGTTTCAATTAGTTTGGTTTGGTTTTTAAATTTACTTTAATTTTTTTTTTGTGTGTGTGTGTGCATGGGAGGATGCCAGTGTGGGGATGCCACATTTGTGAGAAGAGACCAGAAGTGGGTATTAGAGTCCCAGGAGCTGGAGTTGCAGGTGCTTTGTGAGACACCTGATGTGGATGCTGGTAAGCAAAGTTGGGTCCTCTGGATGAGAATGAAGTGCTCTTAATCACCGAGCCACCTGTCCAACTCTTGGAAAGGCAATTGTACATATTAATGTAAACAATATATATTAAACTATGTGGGCATATAGTTATCTTTTCATGTACATGTGTATATGTGTGTTTATATGTGCATATATACATATATGTATATGTGTGTATATATATAAACTTTCAAATGTATATCACCCTTGTATCCACACTAAATATATTTTCTCAGTTAGATACATGATGGAAAAGGCTGGTAGAAAATGAAACATATTTCAAGGAAAAAAATCTGTTGTACATGTGACATAAATTCTACATTGTCAAACTTATTCTTTTATAAATGGCTACCAAAAATTTTTGTTAGAAATGCAAGCTGACAAATTTTTTGTTGTGTTTTGGAATTTTTTTATCCACAAAACTCAATTCAAATTTCAACTTCCCTTTTAGCAAATATCGAAACACTACAATTTGTCAAACGAAATTTTAGCGAAGCCAGTGACTAGCTGAAAGAATTTTGTTAAACTTTATCTAGTTTAGGAACCATAAATTCAAATTCATATAAAGGTAGCTGCCAAAAGTGTTTGTTTTAGATGACAAGGGTGTCTCCATGTATCCATACGCATTTGTATCTCAGCTAGTTTGTGTATGCATCCTGTGTAGAAGTTGATGCTCTTCTAATAAATACTTTCATTTTGTTTAAAATGTAACTACTTTGTAAACATACTTTGGACATTTCTTTGAAGAATGTAAGTAACAACATTTTCTGAAAGAAAATATATTTAATGTGTTCTTTACTACAGGCTTATGAAAAAGTTGCTTACCACCTCACTAACTTAGGTAAGTCCATTTTGCTTATTTCACTTGAAGTAAGAAAGTATGCTTATCAGTCTTTAGACACTTTGTGTATTTTACCATTTTTGTCTTTATTTATGCAATTATTTATAAATAACCAGAAGGAAATAGGATTGGAGTTTGGTTTACATTAAATAAAAATAAGAAACAAAACATGTAGTCTTAAATGTATCCCTCTAGAAGGTAGCAAACAATTCCCCTATATTTAAAAGTGTATGTAGCCAGGTGTGGTGCATACCTTTAATCCCAGCACTCGGGAGGCAGAGGCAAGTAGATCTTTGTGAGTTCAAGCCCAGGCTGGTCTACATAGCGAACTCCAAGCCAGCTGGAACTAAAGGGAGACCCTGTCTCAAAAAGACAAAAAAAAAAAGTGTATGTTTGTGCAAAAGTGTGTGTCTGCATGAATGTATTATGGTTCATGTGTGCTTAGAGATCAGAGGAAAACATGTGGGAACTGGCTGTCTTCTTCTTTTGCGTAAAATGTAGGGTCTTGCCTGAGAACCTACATTTTGCACAAACCTGTGTAGGACCAAGCTGTGGGTGAAATCTTTGCTCCACAGTTGTATTAGTCACTTTTCTGTTGCTGTGATAAAACACCATGACCAAAGGAACTTATAAAAGGAAGAGTTTATGGGCTGGAGAGATGGCCTAGCAGTTAAGAGCACTGACCGCTCTTACAGAAGACCCGGGTTCTATGGCCAGCACCCACATGGCGGCCGAGAGCCGTCTGAAACTCCAATTCCAGGAGAACTCCAGTTCCAGGGGAATCCGAGACCCTCTTCTGACCTCCGCGGCATTGCATGACACGGGTGCACAGACTTTCATGCAGACAGTACATTCATACACATAGAGAAATAAATAAAAAAAAAAAAAAGGAAGAGTTTATTTGAACTAACGATTGACGGTTCCAGGGAATTAGAGTCCATTGTGGCGGGAGGCATGGCGGCTGGAGCAGCAAGCCGAGGGTCACCTCTCACAAAGAGCACAGGAAGCAGAGAGAGCGACTGGAGACTGCAAGTCTTGTTAAACTCACTAAGCCTGGCCCCAGTGACATACTTCCTCTAGCACAGCCACACCTTCTAAGACCTCTAAGAACAGTGCCACCAACTGGAGACAAAATGTATGAATACTTAAAGCCTATGGGGGACACTTATTCAAACCACCACAACAGTCTACACTGCAAAGTTACAAAGCAGCAATCAATAACTTTGTCTCTTAGCACCTTAAATTCATTGCTTATAAATGAGAACAGTACTTTCTAAAATGTCAATACCTCTGTATGTTTATATATATATATATATATATATATATATATATATACATATATATATATATGTGTGTGTGTGTGTGTGTGTGTGTACACCTACATGCCTCCATGCCTGTAGGTGTGTGATATAATTTAGCAAAGTGTTTGACCCACAGTCCTAGAATAAAAATAATAGTTATTCACCTTTGCTAATTTTGCTTCCTAGTTGAGGATATTAAAGTTAGTTTGAAAAAAATGAATACCTTTTCATTTTATTTGCTCCCTACATAGTTTTTGTCAATTTGTTCCTTTATCACCACTTTTTAAATTGACGTTTTGAAATTTTCACACAATGTATTTTGATCGTATTTGGACCTGCTCCAATCGCTACCGCACCCTATTACCCCCACAACTTCCTGTCCTTTATTATATTTTAAAAGCTTAGAGGTTCTAATTTGTGGTCTCGAAATACTCTAGGGCATGGTTCCATCCCCTGGATTCTGGTCAGTTTACCAGGTGTCACATTGCCCCCTCTTCCAAGCGGGTTTTTCGTGGCTTGGTCTTGCTTGCACAGGTGTTGTTCATGCCTCCCCAGGTGCTGTGGATTCACTGCTTAGATTTGATGTCTTTCTTGTAAAGAAAAACTTTTCTCAAATGCCAAGTGAATAATGACACCCATTCACTTTTTAAAAAATCAATTACATTTATTCATTTGTGCTCATATGTGCATGTGTGTGCACATGCATACTCGCATGCATTTAACATGGAGTACTTGTAGAGGGATCAAAAGACAATTTACAGTCGGTTCTCTCCTTCAGCTACGTGCATCCTAGGTGTTGAACTTGGGTTGTCAGGCGTGGTAGCCAGTACATTGAAATGACTGTGCCATCTCACTTCCCTTCACTTTTTGTTCATGCAAAATTCTTTATACTGAGCATCAAAAATAGTTACGTAGAAGTACAGAACAGAATAATGTTTACAATTTGATGAAAGAGTATTGTGAGAGAGAAATAATCAAGATCCTCTAAAGATTGATGAACATGTATTATAATTACAAAGTTGCTGAATGCAAAATAGACACACAAAAATTCTGTTATTTGTCTACATGCTAACAAACACTCGGAAAAGGACATTAAGTGAACACTCCAATTCACAACTGCATCTAAGCATAACTTACAAACTTGATGACACTGGCTGAAATTTAATTTAAAAAGACAAGGATAAATAGAAAATGTCCTATATGCATGGACTGAAACATTTTCTATTGTTAAAATATCTAAATTAAGCAAAGCAAACTACAGACTCACTGCAGTTCTATCAAAACCTTGCAAGGCCCAGGCTTGATTGCATACCCCTTTAATCCCAGAACTTGGGAGTCAGAGTCATGTAGATTGTTGTGAGTTCATGGCTAACCTGATCTGTATAGTGAGCGATAGGCCAGCCAGGGCTATACAGTAAGACCCAGTCTCAAAAACCAATTATAGGTTTTTATTATGAAATCAGTAAACAATTCTAAAATTTCAAGGACACTCAGTAGTCATTTTTTAGGAACAAAAACAAAGAAGATAATGTTTTAAAAACATATCTGATAAACAGAAATATAGCCATAATGTCCTTCAGCTTGCCTTTCGTCTGGGGGATTTGGTATTATTAGCATCCTCAAATGAGGGAAACCATTCTCTGTTTGTCTTCTGGGACTGTGTTACTTCACTCAGCATAATGGCTTCGAGCTCCATACATTTACTTGTGAAGTTCATAATGCCATCTTTATCGCCGAATAGTACTCCATTGCGTAGATGTACCACATTTTTGTCATCCACTCGTCTGTTGAGGGGCATTTGAGTTGGTTCCAGCTCTTCACTATTGTGAAGAGAGCTGCATGCAACTATGTTGTTATAATGTGAATCTCTCAATGGGCTCTAGAATTCACCCACCAATTATTTTCAGACTCTGTAATTACTGTATATAGGTGGAGAGTATGTATCCATATTTTAGAGTAATATAAAATTAATTGAGGAAAATGTGAATTCCTAAGCATAAAAAAAAAAGACTGAGAAAAAGATGCAGGACAGTTATAGCAGAATGTATGATCTGGGATGAGGTGGGGTGGGGTGGGAGGCAGGGAACAGGGAATATGCCTGAACTGAACTGAAAAATGATGTGTGAAATACACAAAACATCAATTAAAAAAAAGACTGAGAAAAAGAAAAAAAAAAAACACATCTGTACCCGCAGTGATGATATAAATATAGGTTTACATGGCAATGAAACAGGATAAGATCCTTGGATAGATGGTTCATTTATCTTTAACAGTATAGAAAAGAATTTATAATAGGAAAATTATTTTTTCTTTTGTAATGAATATTAGAAATCATGGTTAAACACACAAAAAATTATATTAGACCTTAAAGAATATATTTGAAATAACTAAAAATTGACTAAATGACTAAATGTAGGGCTTGAGGCCACAGATTTCCAAGGAGAAAATATTTAGGGAAATACCGGATTTGACAATGGCTTCTAGAATATGTTACCAAAAATATTGCCAACAAAAAATCAAATAGGTAGATGCTTATGCAAGTGACTCATGGGGGAGTAATATAAAGATTCACTAATATATAAAACTTCTAGAAGCTTCCATGCAGGAAGCAGCATAATCTTGTTCAGAATGTATAAACAGCTGAATAATATATTTTGATCCCACTTTACTTCTCAGAACGATTTTCCCAATTTAAACCCAAGTAGTATTTTCTTATTTCAGATCCAACTTCTTTGAGGTTTACTCACCTCTCAATGATTTCATAGTTGCTTATGTCTATTTTTATACCTACTATAGTTTTTGCAGCTATTTATGTATTCTTTTTTTTACTGGAAGACTGAAAAAAATTAAAGTCAAAACACTGAATATTTTGCTGTTTGTCTCATGTATATAAATAATGTGAATCTCTCAACAGGCTCTAGAATCCACCCACCAATTATTTTCAGACTCTGTAATTACTGTATATAAGTGGAGAGTATGTATCCATATTTTAGAGTAATATAAAATTAATTGAGGAAAAAATAAATAAATCTCATTCTTTTAGAATATGCTCGAACTGAATCTGAATGGGAAAATAGCTTTGCCCTGAAGATGTTCCTTTTCCAATTTGTCAATTTGAACAGTTCTATCTTCTATATTGCTTTCTTTTTGGGAAGGTAAGTCAATTTTATTCATGTTATCTTTACCAAGGGGAAAAAAACACAAACAAAATACAGCCATCATTACTATTGCCAATTAAGAAACTGGCAAATTCTTAACCCATGCCTTAGAAGAGTATGTTAATAAACCTTTACATGCATTCTTAATCAAATGTCTTCTGGTAGCCACTGCCAATTAAATTTGGCACACACATAAGAAAAAAAAGCTATATACTATGCCTGAATTAAATTATGACTCTCTAATTTTCACCAAGTATTATTTTGTTTAGGAAGAGAAGAATTTTCTTATAACCCTGAGTTATAATTCCTTAGTGTGGAAAATTAACCTAACTATGGGTTTTTTTTTAATTTTTATTTATCTTATTATGTGTATGAATGTACTGTCTGCATGTAGGTCTGTGCACCCGTGTCGTGCAATGCCTCGGAGGTCAGAAGAGGGCGTCGGATTCCCCTGGAGCTGGAGTTAAAGACGGTTCTCAGCCACCATGTGGGTGCTGGGGATTGAACCCGGGTCCTCTGCAAGAGCAGTCAGCGCTCTTAACCGCTAGGCCATCTCTCCAGACCTAACTATGGTTTTTAAAGTTTTTTTTTTCTTCCTATGCTCCAAATTTTGAAAAAAAAAAAGTATTAAATTAATGAGCCTGATTTGTTATATAGTTAACACTCCACATGGTGCCATGGAAACACTTAAAAGCCAGAATTTTTTTTAACAAATTTAGCACACCATGATAATATTCATTAACCTAGCCCACTCAGTAATAAATTTTTACATGGAACAATTAAATGTCATCAGGTTGATATAGCTGTACTTTCTCTACTGTTTTTTAAATCAGTTACTTTGATGTTATCTAAGCATGGCAAAAACCAGCTGCATGGTACGAACTGCACCAGTGTGGGTTAGCATCCACCCACACATGCATTCAGAATGATGTGTCAGCTGGTAAACTGCACTTAATTGCTAATGAATTCAAACCCTTTTTTTTAATCAGATTCGTAGGCCACCCAGCAAATTACAATAAACTTTTTGAGCGATGGAGACTGGAGGAGGTAAGTAACTACTAAAGAGTGGGTGTGTGGTTGAGGGTGGATTCGGGCCAGTGACTATGGGAGGTAATGGGCTGAGGTGGGAAGACATCCAAGCTTGATAAAGACACACTTTGGTAAAAGAAAGTTATTTTGTCTTCAAATGGATGAAGCTACATTTTTTTTTCAGAAAAGAGTTTCCCAATGCAAATAGGTTGTCCTTTTCAAGAAGGGAAAATTTAGTCTAAAAGAAATCTTATTTCAAATAACATATAAGCATTAATAGAAATATTAACAACGTGTAGCAAAGGCTCCTATTTATTGATTGATTTACAATATGGATGACCCAGGGACAAAAAGTAGGAGTATTTTTCTGCATCTTGTGCATCTTCACTGAAACTGAGAAATGATTCTTCAGAATCAAGCACAAGCTAGAATGTCTAGTATTGCTTCCTCAGACTGGTCAACAGGCGCATTTGAGGCATCTAACTTTTAAAAGGATATCTCCTTTTGAGTTTAGTTTCTCTAATTACAAGTGAATTGATAAATTTATATATATTTGCTATTCCTATTGAGGCTCTTTCTCTGATTTTTAATTCATAAAGGAATAAACCTTGGATCTCTTCTCTAAAATTTGATTAAGATTTTTCCCAATTTTTTCTTTGTTTTCCCTCGATATATCATTTTACAAAACTATCAAGCATTTTTAAGGGAAAATGTCAGTAGATTTGTTGTTGTTGCTGTTGTTTGTTTTATTTTTAAAATGGTATCATGTACCCCATAGTGGCTTTGAATTTGTTGAGTAGCTGAAGAGGACCTTGAACTCCTGTCACTCTTGCCTTTACCTCCAAAGAGCTGGTATTCATATAAGCACCACTATGACTGGTAAAATAATACTAATGTTATTAGATATCAGTATTGATATGCCACAAAATTTCTTCTCAGTTCTACAAATATAAACTCTTATTAATGGTATTGTCTAATATAGTGAGGTTTTTACTATTAGAGCTTTTACATTAAGAGCTTATTTTGGTATAATCAAATTTTTTTCTGACAAATAGAAGTCACCTATCTAATAACAAAAGGAGATTCTGGATTTATCAAAGCCTTTATCTTAATATTGTATCTGAATCTGGACTCTGTTCTCGTGATTGCAATGTCTGTTGATTATCTAGTTCAAAATGACTTTAATCATTTCATAGGAAAAAAACACTAACATATTGTACTCTTAATATGAGGTTTAGAAATAGGTTAAGAAAAGATTGCAAAGGGAAATAAATTAGGAGAGAAATAGTACCCATTTCTCTATAAAAAGTTCCTCAAAATCGAGAAAGTCCTGATTTATCATTCTCGTACCATTCAAGAAACTGACTACAACCCATGAATAAAACTTCTTCATAGCATGTGTTTTACAATAAAAAACTCAAATTTTTAAATTTTTATTTATTTTTCATGTGTATGAATGTGCTGTCTGCATGTAGGTTTGTGCACCTGTGTCACGCAATGCCGCAGAGGTCAGAAGAGGGTGTCGGGTTCCCCTGGAACTGGAGCCAAAGACGGTTCTTAGCCGCCATGTGGGTGCTGGGGATTGAACCCGGGTCCTCTGCAAAAGCAGTCGGTGCTCTTAACCACTAGGCCATCTCTCCAGCCCCCCAAAACTCAAATATTAAATTACCCCGATTTTTGTTTTGTCCTGAATTTAACTTTCATGTCTATCTTTTTCTTCATACTAAATTTGCAGTAATAATATTTAAGTTGCTAGTTATTTATAGACAAGAGATAATTTACATAGCACAGTAAGCACAACCCTGAATTATGAGAACTCCATGAACTGATGTCGATATTTATCGATGTCCTGGTTGCACAATTATAGTGATATTATTCTGTGTCATGATGCATGCCTGTAATGCAATGCAAACACTGAGGCTGAGAGGGGAAGTTGGAGGCAAACCTGGAATGCATAGTGTACATGGCTACACACTGCACATGCTTACATGGATAAGACATTGTGAAGAAGAAGGGGGGGTTGGAGAAGGAAGAAGAGGAGGAGGAGATGATACTAAGGTCTTTTATGATGCCTGAAGTCTGTTTGTCTGTCTGTCTGCTTGTTGTTTATACCCGAGAATTATGTCCATATCTGGTAAGAGCTTAGTTACCTATTCAATTAGGGTCCTAGGCTTTCTTTTCTCAATAATGTTCAGCTACAGTAAATAAGAAGAAAAAGGTAGGAAACTGGCTATAGCTACATAGATATGCATGTTTTTGAAGCTGCTACTACCATTAATATTGTTCATTTATATACTCTTATTCTTAACTATGAAATTGTTGGTGGTCTTGATTAATCATTGAAGGTTATAGAAAAATAATTATAATATTGGTGTCAGAAAAATGTCTCATAATCCCACAAAGGACTGAATGTCCTGAAAAAAAAAGATAACAGGTAATTTGTGATATGTCCTAGAAAGTCTCAAATTATATAGAAAGTATATGAAAAGAACAATAAGGACTGACCATCTAAATTCACTCACATAAGAATTATGATTGACACATGGACAATGAAGGTGTACAAACAAGAGTCTCTTCCCTTATTTGATTGCACTGTCAAGAAGAATAAGATTGCCCAGAAAAGAACAAATATTTTATCTCTGGGTTAAAAGAATTAACATACCAGGGCTTCCCACCAGAGGTAAGATCCCATCTGTGAATCTTAGCTCTTCCCTTTGTAAACCAGAGTTAGGAATAACTATCACAGAATTCCCAGTGGCTGAATTAAATTGGATTATGCATATAAAATACAAGGCACAAATGATAGCAACCATTTTAAACATAGTACTTCAATTTGCTTTAGAATGTTCATGAAGTGGCTATAATGCACTTGTGACTCTCCTACTAGAACTATTTGATTTCTCACAAAAATATGTTATATATATTCATTTTTATAATTTTGAAAATCCCTAACATTTATCAAGTATTTACATGGTAGCATATTCCAACAATTGTTAACTAAATACTCTTACTAGGCAATTTTATTTAATCCTCATAACAATTCTATTCATATATTTATTTTTTTTTATTTCTGTATGTGTATGAATGTACTGTCTGCATGCAAGTTTGTGCACCCGTGTCATGCAATGCCGCGGAGGTCAGAAGAGGGTATCGGATTCGCCTGGAGCTGGAGTTCTCCTGAAATTGGAGTTTCAGAGGGTTCTCAGCCGCCATGTGGGTGCTGGGGATTGAACCTGGGTCCTCTGCAAGAGTGGTCAGCGCTCTTAACCACTAGGCCATCTCTCCAGCCCCATATATTTATTTTGTGAATAGAACCCAAGAGAATAGAAAAGTTTTTTAATTTGCCTAAAATTATAAAAATCGATGAAGTTAAGATTGAAATCCATGTAGCATAGCTTCAGAGTCTGTGCTTGGAACCCTTTTCCATACACCATTGGGATATAATAATATGACTAAATACATCATTTAAATGTATTATGCTAAGATTGCTATCTGATTTCTGACTCACACATATTCTAAAGTACGTGAACTGAAAGATCATGGATAGTAGAATCTGACAGTCTTGTCATCCCCTAGCTGCCTTGCAGATGGTATACTGACACTCGCCCCTGACACACACATATTATCACCACAAATGAGAAAAAAAGTATGAGAAAAAAACCCTGAAATTTGGCTTACTCAAGAGCATGTGCTTTAAGTGGTACAGTTGTAGCATGTAGTGGTACAGTAGCAACTGCCTGAGTTTTTCACATTCATCTTTGCCCATTTAACATTCTAAGTAAGAGATATTTTAGCAAATGAAGTTTAGAGTACTGAAAAGCTGGCTTTAGATCAAGGTGACTATCACAAGCCAATGGATGCCTTGCTCTTCTCTAAAGGCAAAATACAGATGTACAAATAAAAAATTCTTCAAGGCTCAACGTCAACAAAATTGTTATTGATTTGCATTAAACCTCCCTGCTTTGGCCCACCCTTTGTGGGGAATGGTCTGATCATGTAGCTCCGATTGTCTTATTTTTTTCAGGTCCCACATAATAATATGTGTGTGATAAATATGCACTTCAAGTCAAGTAACACAGTTGGTAAATAGAATATATCCTTAGCATGATGCCTTGAGGCTGTAGAGCACGGGTTTCTTCCTTCAGCATCAGTCTACAATGTTGGCCCTGAGCAATCAACGTGCCTCAAAACCTACAAAAATGAAGAGCAATATCACTGATCAATATCACTGATCAATATCACTGATCGATGATCTGCCTCTACAGCATAGTCATTCAGCTTCACACATTCTGCTGAATACATCCATAGCGTAATGTGAGGAAGAATTCATTCTAGAAGGAAGTGATACACTTGGGTGATAGAACCCAAGTGCTGCTGTGGCACAGCATGAACACAAGCAAGCCTACTCTGGCTCAGATGAGAGAATGCTGAGCTACTGAGCTGGAACAGGAAAAGCAGGCTCTTTTATGTCCTAATTATTTATTCTTTTTGAAGTCCCACTCGTATCAATTTGACAGAAATAGAAACTACGGATCAAAGCCATAGAAACTATCGTCCTAATGAGAACATGAGCCCATTTCCAGAGAAGCAGACCCACACTTTCCAAATGAATGATCTTATAGTGCAGTTTCAAGCACTGGTTACAATATTCATGGGACTTACAAATCTATCTATCTATCTATCTATCTATCTATCTATCTATCTATCTTTCATCTATCTATCATCTACCTATCATCTGTCATGTATCACCTGTGTGTCTGATTGTGATACCATCTAATTGAAAATATTTTTAAAAAGAGAAAAACCTTGTAATAATACTGAAAAAATATTTAGGTCATGCATTTATCTAATGAACACAATCTATATAGATATTATTCTTTCTCAAGATGTAAATTTTAGCACTGTCTTACCATCGTGAGCATTAGACTGAGTAGCTTCTAAGTAAACAGGTAAAAGAAAAATGAGTCACTTTCAAATGAAAATTTCAAGAAATCAATATACAAACCAGTTAATGGGGCTAATAGCCCCAGGGCACTCTGACAGGATGTAACTCTGACAGGATGTGATGGAAATAGAACTTCCCTTCACTTCCGAAATTTGTCTTCCAAAATACATAAGCTAGTCTTAACCATGAGAAAAGCACAATATAAACCCAGTCTAGGACACTGCACATGGGATCTATCCAATGCTCTTAAAAACTCACAAAGTTCTAAAAATTGTCCAGAGCAGAAGAACGTTGGAAGACATAGAAGACATTCAAAGAGGTACTCAGGGTTATACCATTGTTCAGAAATACTGGAAGAGAGGGGGAAATAAAAATAGAGACCACACTTCAGTCAATGGCAATGCACTAATCTTAGTTTATTAGCTTTGAAGTAGATGAGGACAAATGCATGGGAACTTGCTGAACTGCCTTTATAACTTTTCAGTAAATCTAAAATTCTTCTGAAATACAAATGTTTATAAAATATTATAAACATTAGTTCAGAACTATTTTTCACTTACCTGATTATTCATGGATATGGAACATTTCCTATCACTCATTAAATGTGATCATGGTTAACAGCAGGAGCTGTAAGTATGCATGGGAAGTGAGTTCATCAAAGTTCCACAATTACAGAAAATTCCCTCCTCCCAGTATCATTCAGATTTTCTCTCTTGTGTTCTTTATTTCTCTTTTTCCATAATGTATTATGCCCTAGCTCTATCATTTAATGTACAATTTAAAGTTGGAGATGTTTTAAACATCTGGGGAAAAAGCAGGCTAACTGGCTTTTACTGTCCTGTTTAGTGTCATCCTAGTGGCTGTTTAATAGACCTCTGCCTGCAGATGGGAGTTATCATGTTCTTAAAGCAGATATGGAACAACTTCATGGAGCTTGGATATCCGTGAGCATGTTTCTTTTTATTTCTTTGTATATATAGCTGCATTTTAGGGATGATGATGAGATAGATGAAGGGTCGGCTACTATTCTGACCATTACTATTATATGTGTGACTACATACAAGGTAAAGCTTCCTGACCTCACTTTTCATATCTTTAAGATGAATTAGGCAGTTATGTCTACCATAAGAACAGCAGGAGAAATTAAAGGAAATGATACATATAGAATACTTGTCATCAAGACATTTGGTGCCGTTTTTAAAACATTAACAACTTAGGTTCTTGAAAATAAAAATAATTTTCTGAGATTTTTTAGCTATCATCATGTGAAGGATAGTAGTAATGTTATTGCTAAATAGAAAGGGTCCCCATTCCTTCCAAAAAATATCAAAATAAAAGAATTTAGATAGGGCAATATTTGGTAATATTTTTTCAGAATGCTTCTTTCACCTTACCCAAAACCATTACAACCAAATTATGTGATAACGTCAAAATACAGACACTCTAATTGTATTCTTTTGGGGATGTTCTACCTCCAAAATACTTACAGATGCTGACTGCCCATTTTTATACTTTCCATCAAATAAATTAAATGCCAGGTATTTAGTACACTGTGGTAGTGAGTATTTAGGACCTACTTTGAAGTGTAAAACATGACTATTTCAAGTAATTTTCTAAAAGGAAAAAATAATCAGTTGGCTGATTATAGAAATGGCATAGATTTAGTCATGAAAATTTAATTTGATTATATTTTCATGTTTCCCTACAAATAATGATATTTTTAACCTAGAGAAGTAGGAGTGACATTCACCAGAAGCCTACCACCAACAATTGGTGAAATCATAAGATTTAGAGCATTACCACTTTAAAACACAGGATATGAGAAACCTCATATGAACACCATTGAGGAAATTGACATCAAGAATGGGGGGCAGGATTTACCTTGCCATGAGCACTGTACAGGCTCCAAGAGGGTGACATCATACAAAAACACAGCTCTCCTCTCTGAGGGGATAAGAGATCATTTATTCTGGAGCCAAATAGGAGAGACTATAGCCTGGGAACACAGATTTGGTTCATTCTAAATTCCATGTTCCAAAACAAAAGCAAATCCACCAAATCTTTACAGTAACAGAACAAATAAATGTATAAATTAAGACACTTTTCAAATACATCAGTGGAAACAATAGGTTAAATAGGTTGAAACAATGTGGGGAAATCTCTGTTAGAGGCCTCAGATGTAATCTGACAGTATTCTTAGCCTTTGGTTGGTTAGAAAACCAATGCTCTGTTCGCACATTGGAAGTGATTTCACTAATGGTCACAGAGCTGTTAGGTCAGGTATAGAGGGTGACAATAAATGGCTGTATAAAATGCTAAAGAGAGCTTGAGATAATTTTGCTCTTGACTTCCAATATTCCTGGAAGTTCTAGTCAGTTAATCTGCCTTGCAAAAGTTTCACTTTGAAAGTACAGCTTCTGTCCAGAAACTTTTGTTCACGAGGGTCATATTCTCTGAGTCATAATTATCTGTGGCCTGCTGTGTGCATCATGCATGTTAGACACACCTTTTAAACATGGCCTTGCTCAGATGGTCAGCCTGTATCAAACATGTCAAGCAGTGAGGAAAGAAGAGCCAGAGATATCCTGCTGAGGTTTTCTGAAACTTCTAGATGAAGACCTTGAGGGGAAAACTTAGCAGGAATGGACTAGTCCCCAAATAAGTCATTTTCGAACTCTTAACCCACAAGTCTCTATTCAACTAAAACATTAAGTAAAACCATTACAAATAAAAGAAATTAGCAGAGCTATGTCAGTCCAACTTCCCTCTCCTTTTACATCTCCGTGAGAGCTCAAGAGCAACCTCCATGGGATGTTCCCTGAATACTGTCTAATATTTTGGTATAGATCTGTATATTCCCCAATTGCTATTGAAGTTTGACTCTTTTACTAAATCTTTCTACGTTTTTTAACTTTGTAGTTTAAAGATGCAAAATGTTTTTGTTATGACAATTTTTTTTACATATTTAAAAGTTGAAACCATTAAAGAGCTCCATTTCTTAAGAATATTTGATGTAGTTCAAGAATAGTTGGTATTTGGTGTTTCTTAATGAAATATAAATGATATCCTCAGATGCTTAAATAAGAGCTTACACATTCTTGGTCTTCTCTCTTGTGCAGGCTGATCCAGAACTGGTGGTCACGACATAAAATCAAGCAGGGAGTACAGGATGCATCCATACCCCAGTGGGAACAAGATTGGAATCTGCAGCCCATGAACCCCCATGGGTTGATGGATGAGTATTTAGAGATGGGTGAGGAAAGTCTATTCTGCAAGTCCATTTGACTTTTTCATATTGTTATCTCTATTTCTCATGGGCTTTGATTCAAAAGGACAATAACCTGTATTTAAACAAAGCTAAAGATAGGAAGCAGTGACCTTGGAATTTCACATTTTATGCTCACGAAGCCATGACATTTAGCCAAAATGAAGATTTTCTCATAATAAATTCCCTAGAATTTTAGCAAAAAATTTAGGTAGGGTCTGATTGTGTAGCTAAGGCTGATCTTACACTTGGTTTATAACTCAGACTGACTTTGAACTCACAATAGTCTTGCCTCTGCCTCCCCAGTGCTAGGATTACAAGTATAGACCACCACATCAGAGTCTTCTGCAAATGTTTTGATAGAACAAAATAATCTTGGATCAACTCATTTGTAAAGAAGTGTAACATCAGGCTGGAGAGATAGCCTAGCAGTTAAGAGAACCGACTGCTCTTGCAGAGGACCCGGGTTCGATCCCCAGCACCCACATGGCGGCTAAGAACCATCCGTAACTCCAATTCCAGGAGAACTCCAGTTCCAGGGGAATCCGAGACCTTCTTCTGACCTCCGCAGCATTGCACGACACGGGTGCACAAACCTACATGCAGACAGTACATTCATACACATACAAAAATAAAAAAAAATTTTTTTTAAGTGTAACATCTTCTTCAAAGAAAGTAATGATTTTTTTTAATTTTTTTTATTAATTTTATTTATTTCTGTATGTGTATGAATGTACTGTCTGCATGCAAGTCTGTGCACCCATGTCGTGCAATGCCGCGGAGGTCAGAAGAGGGCGTCGGATTCCCCTGGAACTGGAGTTCTCCTGGAATTGGAGTTTCAGACGGTTCTCGGCCGCCATGTGGATGCTGGGGATCGAACCCGGGTCCTCTGCAAGAGCGGTCGTCGCTCTTAACCGCTAGGCCATCTCTCCAGCCCGAAAGTAATGATTTTTTTACAATAAGTCTTTGCTCAAACCCAGCGAATTTTAGCTTCTTCAAGAAACTTATTTAACAAAGAAATACGTTTTCCAACTCTAATTATTAAAATTGCTGGTCCTTAAAGTAACATTTGCTATTTTCTGGCCTTCTGTTTTTCTCACCCTTATAAGGAGAAGACAAGACAGTGAAAGGCAGGTCATTTGAATCCCTTCCGGATCAGTTTCCTTCAAGCCTTCTCTTTGCTGTTCTCTTTGATATTTCCCCTGCCCCTTCTTTTGTTCCTCTTCCTCCTCCCCTTTCTTTTCCCTTTCCCTTTCTTTCTTTCAATGCTGTATAGAAATGGAAAGCACTAAGACTTTTAATCCACTGACATGGGAGATTAACTACAGTTGTTGGTTTGTTTTGGTTTTGGTTTTGTTTTGTTTTTTTTTGAGTCGCCATCTTTATTCTTTAAATCACATCTCCCAATTTTCCATGCCCATCTGGCAAACCTCATAGATTTGCCTTCGTTTTCATATATACACAATATTTAAGTTTAAAGTCCCAACATTCTTATTAAACATTGTGTTCAGGCTGTTAAAAGGTGAAATGACAGGAAGATTAAAAAAATCTGGGAAAATAAGAAATAACCCCAACTGCCAATTTTGGAACTATGAAATTTTTAAATAAAATCAATCTCCTTGTTAAAACTTCCACTAAGCTATAGCCTCAGGTATTTACTTACAAGAAAAACAAACAGAAAGTGTTTATGTTCTCAGTGTGGTTTGACAAGCTAACTGAAGAGTCATTTTTTAGTGTTATTTAAGGCAACTTTTTATTAAGTATAAGTTAATATTTCAGTGATTAAAATTTCAAGTGTTAAAAACTTGAAGTCAGATCATCACTACATTCTGCAGCAGAGTTCTTCAGATACTTGTCTTTAACCACTACTCATGGTTTGTTTTGTGGAGACAGGGGCATCCCATACCTTGCTCCCTTGGAACTCATAACCAGGCTGAGCTTAAACTCAAGGATCTGCCTGCCTCCACCTCTGCAAAGCTGGAATTAAAGACATGTGCCACCATACCTAGCCTGAGTACAGCTTTTAAATTTTTCTGGTCATCTACCCTTTAACAAGTTTATTAACAGATAGGAGCTAAAGTTTCTTAAATGTAGATAAACATTATTTCTTGTGTGGGGGGGAGGGTGTTGAAATAATTGAAGGCAATTCATCTAAAGTTCCTAATTTGTCACAATGAGGTTCTTAGTAAACATTACTGTTTATTTTAGTAATTCTTTGATGCTCCTGTCTTCCAGTTTTGCAATTTGGATTTACCACCATCTTTGTTGCTGCTTTTCCTCTGGCCCCTCTTTTGGCTTTGCTAAACAATATCATAGAAATCAGACTGGATGCATACAAATTTGTGACCCAGTGGAGGAGGCCTCTGCCAGCCCGTGCAACTGACATAGGTAAGATTCAGAAATTAAGTAGTCTGTGTCTTAATAATGCCAATAAATACACGATGGTTGTTCATGTGTTGAACATTGGCATGTCTTAGTAGTAACCGGAAGGAAATTTAGAAGGTCTTTAGGTCAGAGGGTAGAGTAATCAGAGATGGGATTAGTGTCTTTGATGAATGGGTTCATTCTCTTGTGCTCTCCCACTATGGATGGGAAGAAGCACATTTGTACCTTGTGAAGGATTTACAAAGGAAATACACTAGCAGCAGAATACACCACCCTCATTAGACCCCACTGCTCGTTACCTTGATCTTGGCCTCCCCACCTCCAGAATCATGAGAAACTAAATTGTGCTTTTAAAATATCACCCGGTCTCGGGTATTTTATTGTAGCAGCACATCAGGTGAGGATAACATGGCTTGATCTTACTAGTACCATGTAGGTTCCTGTGAAGGACTCTTTCCTAAACGTGTTTGAGTTAACATGAAAAAACTATTAATTTTAGTTGGAAATAAATTCATATTAAACATATTCATTCATAAATTTGTAATTAAAAGGCTATCATATGTAGTCTTCATGTTAATAAATATTATTATAACATATTCCTCCTCAGCTTTCTGCTGATATGTGAGCATATACTTGCTAAGCTGAAAAGTTTGAGATTATCACATATGTACTTTAATTTCCTCATAAAATAATAATGGATGAAACTCTCATTCAAAAAGCATCTACCTTTAAATTTTTGTCAAATAAGTCAATGTTTCCCAGAAATTTTGTGCCAATGTGCAGTCCCAACTTGAGTACATATCTATGATTTTACCTATGCTCTTAACCACTCTATGAACAGCAAAAATAAAATAAAATTGTTGTTTCATCTTTAAAAATCTGAAGGTAAAAAGTTATCTAGTTACATGGGCTTGTATGTTAGTATTGTGTATTAAATACATTTGTATTTCTTCTTTTCTATAATAACTGTTTTATGCACTTTATTATATCATCTAATTTAGTAATCCCTTGGGATGTGCATGCGAGTATAGTATTGAGTATATGTGTTGTATGTGCACATGTGCCTGGGGGTGGATGTGGGCCCTTGTGGAAGACCCAGATTGATGGCAGGCACCTTTTTGCTTGTTCTCTGCATTTTTTATTATTTTGAAACATGGTCTCTCCATGAGCTTCAGGGATTTGCCTATGCCTACCCAACCTCCATGTCCTGCCATGTGCCTTCCCACCAAGGTCGATGTTTTAGGCTTGTGCCGGTCATCCCTGCTTTCTATCTGGGTTCTGGGTATCTGAACTCAGGTCCTCATACTTGCATGACAGGAACTTTCCCTACTCAACCATCTCCCCAGCTCCTGTTTTGCTAATCTTTATCTCTACATTGGGAGCATTAACACTTGATAAGTGAATTAGAAACAATTTTCGCTTTTTTAAAAAGGTAGTAACTTGATCATGAATATGGTTTTAGAATTCGTTTATGATTTTGTATTTTCAGTTGAAATTTTCAGAAAAGCTTAAAAGAAAAATAAAAAGAAAGGCTCAAAGGAGCTCAGGAATTTCCACTCAGTTTTTTTCACCATTGTTTGCAATTTTAGATCTATTAGTGAGATTCTTTTTGTATTTATTATGGGATATTACATGTTAGCATTTATATTATTAACTTTGTTATTGGTGAATTGGAAATTCAACTTTTCTTTTTTTTTCTATTGTATGAATTTACCTAAACCATTCATTAAGTTTTCAATATCATTTTAATGGTCTCTAGCATCAATTTGATAAATCCCCAATAAACTTAAGTGCGTTTCTAGATCTTATTCTCCACAATGATCTGATTACTTATCATGTACTTTTAAATTTTTATTTAATTTTTTATCTGTTTCATACATAATTTTTCAGTCTTAATTGCCATTATACCCACTTCTCCCTTGGTGCCCTCCCTCGCCACCCCCCTCCTCAGAGTTCACACATCCTGTCATTCCTGCTAGAGTGCATCCAGCCAAATTACTCTCCCTGCTCACTCCTCAGTGCCAGCTCCTCCCCCGAGTGCTAGTTAGCATAACTGGATTCTCTTTTCTTTTTTTAATTTTATTTATTTATTTTATGTGTATGACTGTACTGTCTGCATGTAGGTTTGTGCACCCGTGTTGTGCAATGCCGTGAAGGTCAGAAGAGGGTGTAGGATTCCCCTGGAACTGGAGTTTTCCTGGAATTGGAGTTATGGACGGTTCTCAGCTGCCATGTGGGTGCTGAGGATCGAACCCGGGTCCTCTGCAAGAGCAGTAGGCGCTCTTAACCACTAAGCCATCTCTCTAGCCCTGGATTCTCTTTCCTAAAGAAGGTCAGGTCTTCCTCACCTCACCACCTTCTGCTGCCAATATTTGCTCAGCTAAAGTTGGGCTCTGCTACCCATTTCTGCAGTTCTGTGCTGGGTTTTTGTCCAGCTGAGCTTCCATGGGTCTTGTGCATGTTGATACCAATGCTGTAGGTTCATATGAAGAGGGACCCAAAAGCTTGTAGGATTCATTTCCATTTGGTCTTGCATCACCTCCCTGGCTCTTACAATATTTCCACCCCCTCTTCTGCAATTTTCCCTGAGCCCTGGGTGGGTGAAGCTGAATATAGGCATCCTGTCCATGGACCCATACTCTGTAGACTCCTTATCTTCATGGTTTGGCCATTCAGACCCTTTTGGGTTCCTGGTTTCCTGTCTCATGGAGGAACTTCCTTAACAAGAGTTAAGTGGTAGTTAATGCTTTCTTGGGTCCTTGTTCTAAGATGCTTGGATCTTGGGCATAGAGGCTGCATTGTAGATGTGTCACCTAGGCATGAGCCATTTAAAGACCAGGTCTGTGTGCATCCAGTTGTGGGACTCTGTATAGACTCATCTGGAGCAAAAGAAGCTTCTTTTCTGAGTGGCGTCTGGGATATTTGTCTGTAAATATAGGTATACTTCTTTTGGAATTATTAAAATGATACCTTAGCTTAGGGATGTATCTAACTTGCAGAATTGTCTAAGATCTAGGACTGCTCCAGATGTGTGCATCTGGCTATGTTAATAATACCACACATGAGTTTCCTTCCACTGAATAGGCTTTAGGTCCAAGTGTTTAGTGGCTGATTTTCCCCAAGATAGAAGTGCCTCTATTGCACCGATGTTGTATGCTATGCTAGTCATTGACATGGATATTTGGCTGTTACTGGACCATCGATTGATGATCTCCCTTAGTGGCTTGCATAGTGCTCTCCACAGCTATGAGAGCTAGCCTTCAGAGGTGGTGGCTTCCAGGTCAGATCCAGCTCCATTGCTCAAGATCCAGTCTCCAAAGTCTTCAGCAATAGGGTCTTACCTTCAAGTTCTGGGAGGCAATCAAGGGTTGTGGCAATAGCCTTTGTAATTTGGGGAATCTCTTGCACTACCCTAGCCAACAACTCAAAGGGAAGTTTCTCATGTCTGGTTCTGTTTTTTGATATGCAGCCTTCATCTTTTCATGTAGAGGTACTGTATGTGTATTTTGTCAATAGATTGTTGGACTAATAGGATCCTCTTCGGTTTGTGTGTGTTGTTTTTTTTTTTTTTTTTTTTACCACAGTAAGACATTTTTATCTCTCCTCTTTCCCTGTACCTGTCTAGCCCTCTCTCCTTCCATGTTTTCTCCATGCCTTCTCTATTTAAAGTATCCCCATTTCTCCCTTGATACTGCAAGTCTCGTGTGGCCCCACTTCTTTTGGATTCCTTTTTCCTGTTTAGTGTTCTATGCTTCTTGTATTTGCATGGGTAAGTCTTTCCTTAATTTGGGAAAATTTTTCTTTTAAAATCCTGTTGAAGATCTGCTCAATACTATTATCCTGAGAGTCTTCTCCTTCCTCTATGCCTGTAATGTGTAGATTTAGTCTTTTCATTTTCATGTTGTCTCACATTTCCTGATTATTCCATTCCTGTGTTTCTTTAAATCTTTCATAATCTTTGCTCCAGTAGTCCAGTTCTTCCACTTTATCTTCCAGTCTTGATATTCTATTTTCTTTTTTTTTTTTTTTGGTCTTTTTGAGACAGGGTGTCCCTTTAGTCTCAGCTGGCTGGGAGCTTGCTATGTAGACCAGGCTGGCCTTGAACTCACATAGATCCACCTGCCTCTGCCTTCTGAGTGCAGGAATTAAAGGCGTGCACCACCACACCCTGCATAATATTCTATTTTCTACTTCATTCTTTCTGTTCTGAGGCTTTCTCCTGTCCTTTCCAGATTGTTTATTGAGTGTTTCACTTCCTTTTTCTTTCAGCCTGAGTTTTCTTCAGTATTTCTAACTCTTCTGGGAATTCACTCCAAAGTAAATCATTATCTTCTTTTAGTTTATCCTGATCCTGTTTTAGTTCTTTGAATTCTTTATTTTTGTATTTTTGTGGTTATAGTTTATTTTCCAAGTAATACTGATTAAAAACATTTACACACCTAATTTTAAGTCCACAGTTTAGCACTCTTATTTGTACAGCTTTAAAAGTTATATGGAAAGGGGCTGGAGAGATGGCCTAGTGGTTGAGAGCGCCGACTGCTCTTGCAGAGGACCCGGGTTCGGTCCCTAGCACCCACATGGCAGCTGAGAACCATCTGTAACTCCAGTTCCAGGGGAATCCGACGCCCTCTTCTGACCTCTGCGGCATTGCACGACACGGGTGCACAGACCTGCATGCGGACAGTACATTCATACACATACAAAAATAAATAAAATTAAAAAAAAATTAAAAAGTTATATGGAAAAATCTTTACATTAATGATTTGGGGGGAAGATTCCATTCAACACAAAGCCTGATATATTATATACATGTTTTCCCCTGTACTTTATTTTAAATACATTAATTTTTAAATGACACAATCTAGGTTGCTGTTTCTTCCTATCTGATGATAAAATACTAGTGCAAACTTGTCACTAAAATAAAGTTTGCCACGGATGTAAATGAATTTTCCCAATTGAAATTCCTTCTTCAGCTGCCAGTAATAAAAAAATTTCAGTGTAACAAATAAGAAAGAATTGGTAGTTGTCATTATATGCACTCCTCCTTAAAACACAAATATTCAGTACTTACCTGGCAGGGGAATTCGTGATCATGAAGGTGGTTTTCCCAGGGCGAGTCTCATCCATTGCACTCTGGATGTGCTGACCCCTGCGATTTCCCCAAATGTGGGAAACTCAACTGCATAATTTGTGGTAGTGGGGGACTGTGTTCATGCTCTCCCCTGGGGGAAAAAATGTTCAAAGAACCAGAGATGTTTTACAGGAGCTTAGTTGGTTTTGAAAAAGCATGTGGGGGCTGGCTGTGGGGATAGCACAGCCATTAAAGGTTGAGGCTAAGAACCGCAAAAAAATGAAAAGGCAGGTGGATTTTTGTTGTTTTATTTCTGTTTTGTTTGTTTGTTTTAAGCATTCTAGAAATTTTGCTACACTGTTTCAGTTGTGGAAACAGCATCTGTAACCTTTGGGAGAGACAAGAATGTTATTCAAAAGAAAGCAAGCCAAACCAGATTAACTGCATAGTAACTATGTGCTTTTCTTCATGTAGCCTTTTGTGGCTTACAGATTCAATTTTCTAACATGCATTGTTTTCATGTTCTTTAAGTTCCTTGAATTATTTGATCATCTCCATGATAGTTCTTTTAAATTCTGTTTCCTGGGTTACATCCAGGGGGTCCTTATTGTAGCCCTTTTCTACAGGGTTGGTAGTATTTAGTGGAGACGTATTACTTGGATTTTTCATGTTATTGTTTTTTTCATTGTGATTCTGGAATGTGGATTTCTTTTGCTTTTTGTGATTCTGGTATGAAATTCAAGTGTTTCTTTGTTGAACTGAAAACCTACTTTGCTTGTATTCGTCACATCACTTCATTGTCTTCTTCTTGGATATGAAAGGCCAATTGGTCTACACTTTAGGTTCTCACTTCTGATTTTTGTTCTGGAGGTACCAGCTAATTCTCACCTAGCTAGTCAAGAGCTCCTCCAGAGGCCCAAGACAGGTATCAATCAGGAAGGTTTGACCCCACAGGGCCCTCCCCAACGTCTAGCCGATGGAGGGCCCCAAGATGCTCCAGAGCTAGGGGTAGGAGTCAGAAGAGTTTGGAGCTCTCAACACTGAGTGGAGGTCAGCCTCATTCATTCACTGGGAGAATGGAACTCAAAGAACCACTACACCATGTTGGGTCATCTATCTGCTCTCCAGGGCTCGTTGCAAATGTCTGCATGTATACTGTTTTAAGAAACTGTAGTTTTGCAAGAGAAAGTCCAGGCATATTTGAAAACTATTGCACATGTTTCCTTTTCCTTTGGGAGATTTCTTTTGTTTAATTAGTGCAAGTATAGCTTTTCAGTTATTTTTGCTCCTTTATATAGTCCACAAACTTTATATTTTTGCTGTAATAATGCATACAGATATACAACATACCTTTAGTTTACATTATAGTGCATAGGCCCACTAAATTAAGACACACACACTTCAATTTAAAATATCAGAATAAATAAAGGATCTAACAACTCAATCCAATTTGTTCTCACAATTCCTGAATAACATTGCATGTTATAAGACTTTCAAAATTCTGAATATTTATTGAATTAAAAAATATTTTTGAGTGATGCAAATCAGAAGGAACAACAACAACAACAACAAAAGACTGGGTCAAAGAACTGACTGAAATAGTGAACTTCTGCCCAAAACAGTAAACTTCTGCATTAAAAATTTTTAAAGAAACTGAGAAAAAGATGAAAAACATGTATGGCAGAATGCATGAGCTCTGGTGGGGTGGGGGGCAAGGAAGGAGGAATGCGTCTAGATTTGATTGGGAAATGTATGAAATGCACAAAGATTCAATAAAAACCTGGCTTTGACATAAAAAATAATAAATTAAAAAAATGGAGCTGGAGAGATGGCTCAGTGGTTAAGAGTGCTGACTGCTCTTGCAGAGGACCTGGGTTCAATTCCCAGCACCAATATGGTGGCTAAGAACCATCTTTAACTCCAGTTCCAGGGGATCTATATATTGGTTGAAACTATCAAAACACTCATCCCATGTCTCATTTTTTTTTTTTTTTGGTCTTTTTGAGACAGGGTCTCCCTGTAGTCCCAGCTGTCCTGGAACTCACTCTGTAGACCAGGCTGGCCTTGAACTCACAAAGATCCGCCTGCCTCTGCCACCCGAGTGCTAGGATTAAAGGCGTGCTCCACCACACCCGGCATCCCATGTCTCGTTTTTATAGACCCAAACCTGGCCCTAAATGCATTTCAGTTTTCAAAACTAGATAGGCAACAGTTCTAATATAGATAGCACAAAATACTGAAGCAAGAAAGTAAACTAGGGGGTGAAGGATTAAATGGGTGACTCGTTGGCTCTTCCAGAGGACAAGAGTTTAGTTCCCAGTATTCAGGTTGAGACAGCTTGCACCAGTGTAACTCCAGCTTTGGGTGATCTGATGCTGTCTTTCTGCCCTCCATTGGTACTCACACATGTCTATGAACACACACACACACACACACACACACACACACATGCACACACTTACACACATATACCTATACACACATACATACAGACACATTTTGAAAATACATAATAAAATGGTTCAATAGAAGAAACCAAATAATTGACAGAGATGTAGCTCCAAAATAATCAAAACACTCTTTGTGAAAGGCAGATTAATTCCAATGCTTTGATCCTGCCACCTCTGCTCACTCTTTAATCTTTTTCCTACCAGGCATCTGGCTCGGAATTCTTGAAGGAATTGGCATATTGGCTGTGATCACCAATGCATTCGTTATTGCTATTACATCTGACTACATCCCACGTTTTGTCTATGAATACAAATATGGCCCTTGTGCAAATAATCACGTAAAACAGAATGAAAGGTAAGGTCAAAGTTTAGATATTTTTGTTCTTTTATGTTTGTAGTTAAAAGGAGAACTTACTGGGAAGTTTTGTTCTGTGACCATTAAAGGTAATGTCTCTGGTCACTCCATTTATAATGTGTTTATGAAATAATGAAATGAGGCCAAAAAAGAGTGTTTTAAAAATATTTTGTTAATTATTTTTATTTTATGTGTGAACCTGTGTCATGCAATATCTGCTAAGGTCAGAAAAGGGCATTGGACCCCCTTAACTGTTGTTAAGGATGGCTGTTATCTACCATCTGGGTGCTGGGAGCTGAACCCAGATCCTCTGCAAGCAAGAACAGCCAGTGCTCTTAACTGCTGAGCCATCTCTCTAGCCCTAAGATTTATTTTTTTACAGCAAGTGACTTAGAATCCAGATTTTTATTTGAAAATGTGCCATTTATATCAAAATGCAAAAAAATTATACTATATTTAGAAGTCCATATTTAGAACCAAGAAAGACTTTTGTAAACCACCCAAGGCAATCTTCTTATTATGCAGACAGGGAAAGTGAAACAAACCCTCACAGGTTAATAACATTGCTGAAGAGAACAAAAAGAGCTTGAAGTGAGATACAGGATCCAGAAAGACTGTAAACTCTGTTCCTAGAAATTTACAAAATGAAGTTGCTGGTAAGATTCTACTGATGTGGAATCCTTCCTCATACAGCTAGCGTATGTTTTCCATTAAAATTTAAATCCATTTGTTTTCTTGATCTTTTGTATTTTGAGTAAAAAAACAAAGATGTCTCATTTTCTTAATGCATGATGGCATAGAAGCAGATTTCAAGAAGCTAAAGGTATAGGTCAATCACTTCTCAGCCTTTTGGCTAAGATAAATATGAAATGCAGATTTGCTTTCCTGTGCTCATCCTTAAATGTATTATTTGTTGGTTGCTCTACTGCCACCTAGTGGTGGGTGAAAACGGTACTGACCTAGTACATGCTGTTTACATTTCAGAACCTGCTTTTCTTTGTAGACAGAATCTGGCTTCTTAAATTCGGTGACTAAGATATGTAAGCCTTCTTGTAGACCATATTTGAATAGAGGCACTCTATTATGTAATATTTTTCTAAGTTTTCTTAGCAATAAAAATGAAGAAAATTCATTCCGACTAGAAATGTTAAGCAAAAGACAGCAAAAGGGACAAGATGGCAGTGGGAAGGAGGAAGACATTGGAAAGAAAGCATTTGAAATGACGTTAGAAGATCTGGAATTGTCAGGGAAGAGAGAGAAGCCAGTGTTGCTCTGTGACTAATAATTCCAAAATTAGAATCTGACAGACACATCCTTGAATCTGGGTTCTAAAAATCTATTTTTCTTAGGACAGTGGTTCACAACACATAGTCTGCAAGTACTTTAATATTATTTAAAATATTTATTATATTTATTCATTCATTTGTTTGTTTGCTTATTTGTTTATTGGGCATATATGTGGAGTGTATGCTGGTAGTTCCAGCGTTATTCATTTTACTCAGGATTGTTCTGACTATCCAGGGTACTTATGCTTTCATACAAATTGTAGGACTTTTATTTTCTATTTCTGTGAAGGATGGCACTGGAATTTTTAACATGAAAATAATTTTTTGCATTTTGTAACTTGTTGAGATTTTCATAGGTGAGTGTTGTATCTGCATCAATATTGCTGCCAGTCCCCATCCAACCCAGCTCATGTGCCCACCAGTCCCTCACAATTTCTGGTCCTCTTCATTATTGCTGTTACATATATAATATGTATTAGATATAATGGTCTATTTAGTCATACAGCTATGTTCAGGGCTGCCAGCTGGGATTAGATACTTTCTTAGCTAGTCCCTGGAGAAGAATGGAGTCTCCTTCACTCAGTATCCACTGATAACTGGTAGCTCCTGACCTTCCAGTGGGACCCCATGAATTTTCAACCATCCTCATTAGCATGTTAACTGGTTTTGTCATTTTGCTCCACGGAGCTTTTTTTTTAATTTTTATTTATTTTGTATGTGTATGAATGTACTGTCTGCATGCAGGTTTGTGTGCACCCGTGTCGTGCAATGCCGCGGAGGTCAGAAGAGGGTGTTGGACTCCCCTGGAACTGGAGTAAAAGATGGTTCTCAGCTTTTTACGAAAATTATTGTTCATTATTTTATGTGTAGGAATGCTTTGTTTGCATATATGTAAATGTGCCCATGCCATGCAGTGCCCATAGAAGCCAGAAGAGGGCACTGAATCTTCTGGAACCAGAGTTATGGATAGTTAATTACCACGTGGCTTCTGCGAACCAGGCAGGGATCCCAGGGAGGAGGAGCCAGTGCTCTTAACCACTGAACCATCTCTCCCACTGAGCTATCTCTCCAGCCTCTCCAAGGAGATTTATGACTCTTGAATTTTTCATTTATATCAGATTGATTTCTTTTTTAAAAATTTTATTTATTTCTGTATGTGTATGAATGTACTGTCTGCATGAGAGTTTGTGCACCCGTGCTGTGCAATGCTGCGGAGGTCAGAAGAGGGTGTCAGATTCCCCTGGAACTGGAGTTCTCCTGGAATTGGAGTTTCAGACGGTTCTCGGCCACCATGTGGGTGCTGGGGATCGAACCCGGGTCCTCTGTAAGAGCAGTCGGCCGCTCTTAACCGCTAGGCCGTCTCTGCAGCGCCAGATTGATTTCTTTTCATTATCTTTCTCTTTACTGAATACTTCCTCTAATGACTTTCTTATTTTATCCAGCTGTGTGTTATTTGCTTGGCAACTCTGATAACTCATTCAAGAAAATTTTTAATTTTTTGTTTGGTTGTGTGTGTGTGTGTGTGTGTGTGTGTGTGTGTGGTGTGTGTGGGGTGTGTGTGTTTTCTCTGATTTCTTATTTAATGTTTATTTTGCAGTACATGCTCTTAACCACTGAGTCAACTCTCTAGTGCCCTCTAAACATCCCTGCAATCATTCTTTGGAATTCTGTCTTTGAGATTTCACCTCTTGTTTTCTGCTTTGTGAATGTGTCTCTTTTGCTGTACTGTTGGAAATGGGTCTGGCATCATCTAGCTCCTTACACAGATCTTGCCTAACTTTATCCAGCTTATTCCCAGGAAATTCTAACAGAACTTGTCTGAGCATTATCTACCATCTTCTTTTCAGCCTCACCATTTTAAGTAGAATACTTGACTCTATTAATTGCTATTAACACAGTTCACAAATTGAAGTAAAATTTAATATTTTGCATAACTTTTCTCTAACACTGTGAACTTGAAAGCTTTTCAGTTCCCACGGATGCTTTTTTTTTTTCATTAAAGCAAATACTGTTGCTAACAATTCTGAGTTTTTCATAGTCTATAATAATACAACTACTAATAATAATAAGAGCATCAATATTCAGAAGATCTAAAAAATTCATTTTCTGAATAACTCATATTTGATGTTATGAAGTAGTACATTGGTAAAGGATGAAGATAGATTTATGGATTTTAATGCAATTATAGAAAAAAGTCCATGTATATGATATAAGACCCAGTATTGCAACTAATCTTGAAGAAACTACCACGGGTACAGCTATGGTGAAATATTAGAAAGGCGTACCCATAGCTATTTGAAATGCTATTAAAATAGTACTTTCTCTGACACATTATCTATATGTGGGCAGAATTTTCTACTTAGAATCTATCCAAACAGTATATTACAACAGGTTTAGTGTAGAACTAGCTATGACAATGTAGTTGTTTTCTATTTTTAAGACATTCTTAACACCATTTTTTTTCTTTTTTGAAAATACAACTATTTTCCTTTAACATTTCTCATTCGTGCCAATTTGTAGATTTATTATAAAAATAGATTTTATTAAAAATTTTTATATAAAAATAGATTTTAAATTAATAATAGTTATTTTCTAAATTTCTGTTTTGATTTCTTTTTATTTAGTTTTTTGTTTCATTTTGGTTTTAGAAACAAGTTCTCAATAGGTAATCCTGGCTGGCCTAGAACTCCTAATGTAGACTAGGTTACCCTAGAACTCACAGCCTGTCTTTTGCTTCCCGAGTGCTGGGATTAAAGGTGTTTGCTACCATATCTAGCTTGTTTTAGTTTCTAATATGTGAAGATATCAAAAGATTTACCCAAAAGATGTTTGGGGTCTTCAATACTTTCAAAATTTTTAAAGAATCCTAAAACTAAAAAAAAAAAAAAAAAAAAAAAAAATGAGAATTTTGTGCCTGGAGTAAATTATTTAGTCTCTCTTAGTCTTATTTCTTTAGTCAATATGTTAGAGATGCTATTATGTCTTTCGTTTGTAAAAGTCTGTCATCAATAATTCTTTGAATATATCTAGAATTCTAAAGTATCAGTGGACAGATGCATCCCTGTTTCTCCTATAATCCCCCTTTCACACCCTTAATCATCCTTCAAACCAACTGATTAATATTTGTTAACACTTCTGTGGATGTCCAAGGCAGAGTCCCACCCTTGATGTGCTGTACAACTAGGTTTGGGTGAAAAACAAGGCAAGAATTAAAATGACTCATTTCTCCTTTCACTTTAACTTTTTAGCATGAATGTTAAATGATCCTAGCAAACATTTTATTGCCTGATATTGCTTGTTCTTATTTACAGAAGTCGTGCATAACTTTTTGCTCCTCAAGCCTTTGGCACCTGTTTCCTTATTTAAATTTTCAGTTGATATGCGTAACTAGGCAATCAGGGTCAATTAGAAAAGAGATTGCACAAATTCCGTTATCACATCTACCGATCTGGAACATGCAATCTATGCAGTATGCCTTCTCCTAGTTACTAAAGCTAAAACCAGCAGGGCTCTAATTAAATGTGTAACCTCCCTACTTGTACTCCTGGACTTTTCCTCATTGCTTAAACATCCTCGTGATATTTTTTCACTTTCTGTCCTACATGACTGCTTTTACTTCTGCTGTCCTCTTTGCATTTACATTGAAGGTTGTTTTTGTTCTTGTTACTACTGCCTGCCGGTTACACCTCCATGTCTCAAGTTTTGTACAAGATGCACCAAATAATTTATTCTTGCTTCTCAGATCCCCCTCCATCTCTTCTCCTTACACTCTGTCCATTAAGGTTTATGCCCTAGCAATCTGATGAAGGGTAATGACCATTTTTCACCTAGGCAAATCCACTTATCAATTCCCAGTCCTCATGGTAATTGACTATTAGTAGGGGTGGATAGTTAAAGACTTCTTTGATACCTTTTATTCGTCTTGTTTCTAGAATGCCTAGACTTTCAGTTTCTCTTCTTGATCACCATCTCGGTCACTTCTGCTACTTCTCATCTCTCTGCTTCTTAATCCTCAGAAGGCTTGGAGGGCTCAGTCTATGCACTTCTTTATTTACTCATTACATTGAGGATAGTAAGTTTCTTGCTTCCAGTATCACTCCCGAATACCTGCCTTAAATATCTCACTGTTTACTTAGCATTTACTCTTGTGTCTATACTAGATATCTCAAATCTATCAGGTCCAAAATTAATTATTACATTTCCTGCTAAATCTGCTCAAACTTGAGTCTTCCCCTGTCTCAGTTGATGGCGGTTCTCTACTTCTAGTGGTATGTATTGCTAGAATTTTGAAATACTTACTTTTCTCTTATCCCACACAACACATTGTACCTGTTGGCTATACTTTTAAAGCATAACCCTTGCCCACTACCTTCTATGCCCTGTAGCTCAAACTATTATCATCTCTCACTTGCAATCACTAATAGCCTCACAACTTAAGTTCAGTCTTGGAATTCATATGTTCAAAATATAGTATTCTTCTTATCTCACTCTAGCAGTCCAAACCCTAATTGACTCCATAGAGTGAGCTTCACTCCTGAAGTCATTTCCTGCTACATTTCCCTTCCCTCCGGTTTTCAGCAGCATTAACTTCTGTTGCCCCTGGAACTTGCTCAAAATTCTGTCTCCTTTGCTTAAAAGTCTTTGCCTATAAATATCTACGTGGCTGTTTCTTCTCTCAGTCTCTATTACATGTAACTTTCTTAATAAGATCTACCTTAAGTACATTGTTGGAAATGTTAACTCACTAATTCCAATTTGAGTATGTTGTGAGACAGAGTTTACAGTATTTTCTCAGGGATAACCAACTCCTCCAGCACATTTGTTGAAAGCAATCTCTTTCATCAATGGTGCTGCCAGTGGTATTGTTTTCATAAATCAGGTGAATTTGTTTCTGCAGATCTGTTTTGGACGATCTCATTTTTCCATTGATTTATTTATTATTACTTACACTGACTCCAGTGTTTTCATTACTGTAACTTTCCATTAAATCATTAAGTGCAATAAACTACAATGTTGACCTTGCCAATATAGATTGTTTTCATTTGCATATAAATTATGTATTCAGTTTATCACACACTATTTAAAAAGCTAAATTTCACTTCAAGTTCTTGAACATCTTCTCTGTCTCCATTTATTTCAGATTTCACTGAATTCCCTGACAAATGTTTTGCTATATTCCAGTATAGAAATCTGAAAAACTTTTCTTAGATTTTTGAATTGATACTTACAAATTCGTGGTGCCTCTATTAGTGATTTTTCTTTAAATTTATTTTTCTATTTAATTAATACTAGTATGTAGGCAGTTATTGTTTCTGTGTCAGCCACAATTCATTCATTATTTAATTTGTAGTTTATTTTGTATTTCATATATATAATTATACCATATAAGAATGACAGATTTATATTATTTCCTTATGTTATTTTTGTTTACACCATTGCTTTAAAAAATTAGTTTGTGTGTGTATATGTGTGTGTGAGATAGATAGATAGATAGATAGATAGATAGATAGATAGAGAGAATTTGCATGTGTCTGTGTGTGCATGCATATGTGTGTGTGAGATGGTGGGCTGGCACACATGATATGGTCAGAAGGCAACTTTCTGGGCTTTTTATGTGGGCTTCAGGTACTGAATAGGTCACTAGGCTTAAGCTGCAAGCCCCTTTTACTCTCTGAGCCATCTCACCAGCCCCAAATTATATATATATATATAATCTATTGCAAGTGCTATTTTGAAAAGAAGTGCTGACAACAAAAATACTTCCCATTTTCTTGATCTTAGAACTGTTCAAATTACAGTATTCAACATTTCACTGTTAAATATATTAGACAGATTTTATAATAGTTTTCTTCCACAGACCAAGGTCTTTGGCTTGTGGAGTGGTACCTACCATGAATGGCAGTTGTCTCTCATTTTTTAACTGTTGTTGTTGTTTTGTTGTTATTGTTGTTGTTGTTGAAACAGGGTATCATATGTATCTCAGACTAGTCTTGAACTCATTATGTATCCTAATTTTCTTTGAATCTGAAATGCTCCTGCCTCAGGTTTCTAAGTAGTAGGAATACAGTTGTGCACCACCACATACTGTTAATTTTTATCTATGAATATGATCAAATGGTTTCCTTTTATCCCAATAATGCAATGGAATCTGTTGACTGATTTTATGAGAGGAAAATATGCTCCATCATGTTCATCAACCCAGATGTTCATGAAAGTCACTTCTGGCCTGGGAGATTTTGAATTGTCCCTTTCTGCCACACACAGATATGCGACGACGCTGAGAGGATAGCTGGTACATGTTGGGGACACACCCTTTCCCTCTGAACAGGAGGTATTTTTCTTCCTCTCAAATGCTGTGAGTCTTTGTAGGACTTCACTTTGCCCTTTGGAGGATTGAAGATCTCCCCCTTTCCTTTCCCAGTTTCCTAAGCTACTTAGTGATTAGCAATCGTCCCATGAGGAAAATGCCCAGGACCTTAAGGGTATCTACTGCAGTATTTGAGCCTATTCAGATGGCAGAGTTCACAGGTTCCTCCTTACCCCGGTTAAATGTCTTTACTTTGACAAATTCAGTCTTCACTGTTACTGAAGATTTTATTATCAAATGCTTTCAGGAGAAGAAAGTTAGTTATTAATACCTTGGAAGGATCTATTCACCATGGAACTTTCATTTATCCAGTGCTCATTTTCACACTCCTCATGTCTTTAAAATATCATTTTTGTTATTGCAGAAGTGTTGCTCTACTACAGCCCAACTGGGTTAATTATTCCATTATGATATTCATAGAACTTCTGCCTTATAATATTTCATGAAACATACATATTCAATATATTTATCATGATATTTGTCTTCGTCCCCACTAGAATGCAAGCTCTACATGGAATACTATTTTTGTGTGTCATTCTCATTGTTGAATATAAGCATGAAGAATTTTTATAACAAAGTGTAAGACCTCAATAAATATATATTAAATAAGCTAATAAACAATTTTTGTTGATTTACTGCTCAACTATAACCAGCCAAATATTGTATACATGTGTATTTATAAAAAAAGAAACTTCTAGAGTTTTAATTCACAGGTAATAACTAGCAGAAGGTTTGGTGGAAAGAAAGCACTCAATGATAGTTAACCAAATAAAAAAAATGGGAAAAATACTAAGAGGAAATAGGACAAGAGACTGACATTAATGTATAATTACTAATGACAGCACTTGAAATAAGAAAGTTGAGTTGCTAGGAGTTTATAGTTATAATGTAAGGAATAATGACAACATTTATACAATCCTGTTATTTGTAATAAAGTATTCTGGGAATGTAGGAATTTCTGAATCATATAATCCTTTTCTTTTCAATTCCAGTTGCCTGAAGGGATATGTCAACAACAGCCTGTCCTTCTTTGAGCTGAGTGAACTTGGGATGGGAAAATCTGGTTACTGCAGGTGCTTACTATGTCTTTTTCATCTTCCCTGACGTTTTTGCCAGTGCGTGTGATCCCCTTTATTTACATGTAAATGAGCCTATTTAAACTGTCATTTTGGAGTCTGGATAAATTAAGAGTGTTTGATCTCTGATTTTTATGTTCTCTGTTTTTGTGGATTTCAGGTACCGAGACCATAGAAGTCCCCCTTGGAGTTCCAAGCCCTATGAATTCACCTTACAGTACTGGCACATCCTGGCTGCTCGACTGGCCTTCATCATTGTGTTTGAGGTAAGTCACAGAAAATATCAGTGTGGATTAAAGCACCAACAATGACAGGTCAATGGCTTCTTTTTGATGTCAGTTCTTCCCTGGCTTCTAAGAAAAGACAGGTGAATCCAGGGAAACACTCGGATACAATGAAATCACTATAACAAATATGAAGAATAAAAGATCAAGAGCAAAATAATGTAATCACAGGATAGTGGGCATTTATATTAGAAACCAGCGTGAAAGAAACTATTGCAGAAAATCCTTTAAGTTTCCTAACTTTGAGCTCCTAATAGCTATGCTTAAAAATGAAAGGATGATTTCATAATCTGATAAAGGAGTCCCTATCTAATCATGAGGACAGAAAACCTGATGTTTCTAAAAAGTTAACTCAAATTACAGTAAATCACATATGCATTTATTTGAAGAATATTGTATGATTCAGTAATTATATGAATACTTTTATTTAAAGTGATTGGAGTTTGATTATTCTCTTGTGATCCTGGGAGGCAATTTGAAAGAAATAAACATATCTAAGCCTTGGTAGAGGCAAGGTTTTTGCTTTTTTGTAATTTTTTATTTTATTTTATTTTTGTTTGTTTCTTAAAAGCTTCTAATATAGGACAGACTGGTCTCAAACTCATTATGTAGCCAAGGATTACAAAACCTTTTTACCCACCTGTCTATGCCTCCCAAGTAATGTAATTTCAGGCATGTACCACAATGCCTGGTTTACATGATGCTATGAACAGAACTCAGGATGCTGTGCATGTTAGGCACTCACAGTATCAAATAAATAGAAAATGTCTTTTTAAAAGACAATTATACAATCCAGATGATTTTCAAGTATAACTTGAATGTTTGTAGTGAAACATTCTTCATTTGGAAAAGGTGGTGCTTAATTGTAAAGAGATGAAATTCTCTCACTTCACAATGCTATGAATCAATGAAAATATCTTCTAATAAACTGAGACTTTTTTATAAGCAGTGTAAGAATTTAATGCATATTTCAAAATGATAATTCAATGAAGTGCTTATTATTATATATACTTAAAATATACACACTTTCTATCTTCTTTGAAAATCATATGACCAAAGCTAATCAGACTTGTCAATTAAAAGCAATATGTAAACCTGGATCTGTGCATGAGGTCCTTTTTATATTCCCTTCTCCATTCCTTGTTACTAACTTATCCAAACCACCTCAAAACTACCCTCGGTGTAATCCCTCCACTTCTTTATTTTTATGTATGGTTGTTTACAAATAGAAACATAATCATATCTGGGGTTTCTCCTTTTATCTTTTACTTATTTAAATCTAGAAAGAGGTATCCATGAGCTCTACTTATATTTTAAAAAATGTATTCTAAATGGGTGGATTGTAATCTTAAAGTACAATTAAATGTTATTATTGACTATTAGACCTACAAGGATCCTCTCTACTCCAAGTCTCACATTACTAACTAAATACATTAGCATGTTAGTTTCTTGGGAATATAGAGCCAGGCAAGAATCTCTCTCTCTCTCTCTCTCTCTCTCTCTCTCTCTCTCTCTCTCTCTCTCTCTCTTTCTCTCTCTATTCAATTTTACATAACACTGGCAGATCACTCTGATTTCTACTTGGTATAGGAGACCTTCTAGTCCCTTAACTTTTTACCAGATTTTAATATTGTATGACTTTCAATGGTTTATATAGTTAGACAAAAGATAATGTTTTATGGGGCTGGAGAGATGGCTCAGCGGTTAAGAGCACTGACTGCTCTTGCAGAGGACCCAGGTTCAATTCCCAGCACCCACATGAAGGCTAAGAACTGTCTTTAAGCAGGGCCCACGCCTTTAATCCTACTCAGGAGGCAGAGGCAGGTGGATCTCTGAGTTCAAGGCCAGCCTGGTCTACAGGGTGAGTTCCAGGGCAGCTGGAGCTACAGGGAGACCCTGTTTCAAAAAAAAAAAAAAAAAAAAAAAAAAAAAATACAAGAAAAGATAAGCTGTTTTGTATTTCCCTTCCTTATTCTTTTTAATTTATTTTTGTATGAGTGTTATGTTTGCATGTAAAGTGGACCCGAATGACAAAGGAGGGTCTCAGATCTTTGGATCTGTAGTTACCAATGGTTGTCAGTTGTCACGTGGGTGCTGGGATTCAAACCCAGGTCTTTTGCAAGAACAACTAGTGCTGTTAACCACTGAGCTATTTATCCATCCCCTCTTATTTTTCACATGTTCACTAGTGTTCTTTTATTTTTTATTTCACTTTTTTTGCAGTAACATATTTATTTATTTATTTATTGGCACTAGTATTCTTTTTAATATGTTCAGTAGGACTTCACTTTTATAAATTTGTAAACTTTGTTCAGTTTGTTAAGTTTCAGACTGATTTGTTGGCAAATTTCAGTATCACCTTTTATATTCAACACATTACCACTTTGCTAGTTGTAAGCATTGTGAATATATGGATGTTTTGTCTTTGAGCTATTAATTCTATCTATAAACAAGTAACACTTAACTTTGATATAGTTCATTGTATCATACTTTTTCTGTTTTGTTTGTTGTGGTTTATTATGAAATTTTCTTCATTAAAATTTAAAATATAATATTCTGTTATACTTGTTATTGTTAATTATATAGCTTTTCCTATGTCTTTGAAATACCTTTAAGATGCATTCTGGAACTGGGCTTAGTGGCACTTGCCTTTAATCCCAGCACTTGAGAAACAGAGGCAGATAGATCTCTGTAAGATGGAGGTCAGCCTGCTCTACAAAGCAAATTCCAGGCCAGCTAGGGCTGTGGGGAGACCCTGACTCAAAAAGACCAAAAACAAAAAAAAGGAAACAATTTTACTGGGGAAATTACGTTTTTATACATAAAGAGATAACTTTTTTTAAATTTTTTTATTAATTTTATTTATTTCTGTATGTGTATGAATGTACTGTCTGCATGCAAGTCTGTGCACCCGTGTCGTGCAACGCCGCGGAGTTCAGAAGAGGGTCTCGGATTCCCCTGGAACTGGAGTTCTCCTGGAATTGGAGCCTCAGACGGTCCTCAGCCGCCATGTGGGTGCTGGGGATCGAACCCGGGTCCTCTGTAAGAGCAGTCGGCGCTCTTAACCGCTAGGCCATCCCTCCAGCCCAAGAGATAACTTTTATATAATGGAATAATTTTAAAATATTTCATAATAGTCTATATTTCCACTGACTTGTAATTTTCCAAATTCTTATGTATTCTGGGAGCTAAACCTTGGCCTTAGGATTCTGGTTCATTCTCAAATTTGTCTGTTCCTGGATCAGTATTATTACATTTAAATATAATGGCTTTGTAATATACCTGATAAAGCAACCAACATTTTGCCCTCTACACACTGACTTTTTCCTTCCTTCCTTCTTTCCTCCCTTTTGAAAGGGTGGACTTTGGTACACATGTATCATTTTTAATGTTTTTATTGATTACTTGAAAACTTCACACAATTTTCCCCTCTCCCAACTACTCCTGATCTACTTCCACCTCCTTACCTACCCAACTTCGTGTTCTTTTTTTTTTTTATTCCCCCTTTGAGTCCAGTATTTAAATGATCAGGAGAAAACTCCTGACTGGCTGAATTTGTGAAAATGTGATCTACTTTGCTATTACCTACTTTGCAATGTAGTTTCTTGGACACATGAGCAAGTCCAGCTACAAGTACACTGAATTCTTCCTTTACTCATAAACAGACTATGATTTACTAAAAGCCTTTTACATAAAGGTATTATTTCAACAGATCTTACTAACCCTAGAAATATCACATTGTTCCTTTTCCTTTCCAAGAAACTGAAAGATTTACCATTCTTCATATGAAACAGAAAAGGATACTTACAACAGCAGGATGTAACATTTGAGCAGTGCTCACATTATGCCAGGCACTCCTTTAAGCCCTTTGTGTTTGTGTATTCATTTAATTCTTACCCCAATGTTTAAGACACACTGGTTTTATCACTATTATTATTTTTTGAGACAGAGTTTCCCTATAGCCCCAGCTGGCCTAGTACTGGCTATGTAGACCAGGCTGGCCTCAAACTTACAGAGATCCACTTGCCCCTGCCTCCAGAGTGCTGGGATTAAAGCTGTGTTCCACTACATCCAGTTCTTATCACTATTTTGTAGACACAGAATGTAGATGATTTGCACCAGGTTACACACCTGGAGAATGAAATAAGATGAAGACCTAAGTGGTATCATTCAACTTTACTCACAGGCTTACTGCCTTTTCAATTATGTTCCTTGTCTTTAAAATACAACACTATTGACTTTTATTTTAAGACCAAATAATATGTATTTTAACATAAATAAATTATGTAACAAAGGTAAAATGTTTTTATTACTTACAATGAGGATGAACATAAGATATAGGATTTCTGGAAAACGAGTGTATTGGAGGTTGAGAGTAATATCAGAATCATAGGTAGATTGGATTTTGTATGGTGTGTAGTATGCATGAAGGTCTATTGGAAATGGATTTTTTTCCTAGAAATATCCTTCACATTATTGTCTAATAATGTATATTATGATAATTTTGCAGAGCCACTTAAAGATTTAATGGACATAAATTTAAGGTCCACTTATTTATTTTTATTTTGCATAAGAGTGTAATGCCTGCACATATGTAAGTGCACCCGTGTCATGGATGCCTGCTGAGATCAGAAGAGGGCATCAGATTCCCCTGGAACTGGAGTTACAGACAGTTGTTAGCTGCCATGTGGGTGCTTGGAATTGAACCTTGGTCCTCTACAAGACCAGCTGGTGTTCTTAACCACTGAGCTATCTCTCCAGCCCTAAGGTGTATTTTTAATAGTGTTTTCATCATGCAGCATTAAAGACAGGATTCCTGCTTATACAGCTGTGACCATCAGTACATTTCTAGTCTCAATATAATTTGTGAAAGCAAGATTCTAGACCTTATACTCTAAGTTCTAATGGTTGATTCTAAGGCAAACGCAGCATTGTTCGTGACTGTTCTGTTTCATGATAAGCATTGGGGAACCTTTGAAAATATACTTTTGCTCTTAATTACAGCACCTTGTTTTTGGAATTAAGTCATTCACTGCATACCTGATCCCAGATGTACCAAGGGGCCTCCGTGAGCGAATACGGCGAGAAAAGTACCTTGTTCAAGAAATGATGTATGAGGCTGAACTGGAGCACTTACAGCAGCAAAGGAGGAAAAGTGGCCACCCTATTCACCACGAATGGCCTTAGGCGATGCCTACTACCCAGAAGGAAGAAGCCATTACTATGAGGAATGATGGCTCTTGTAAATGGGATCTTGGAGGAAGGCATACTTGGCAAGCCACATGTTTAATTTGCTACTTGGAAATATATCAGCAATCTCTGAGACTTGGAAGATCCAGGCTTCTAGAGAAGGAAAAAAAAAAAAATGACTCAAGACCTGTGAGATTCTCAGATGGAAATTTTCAGGAAACCAGGCTCTGATTCTCAAAACGAGCCCTCAGGGAGGGCTGTGTTTTGAGGCCCTCCCTGTTGATCAGCTGCAGGGCAAATATGAAATGCTATGGTGAATTTCCAGAGAAACACATTTCCGTGTAAATGTTCATGTGCTAGAAACAGACATCTAAATTTAGAACCTTCATTGGAGTTGAGATGATCGTAAGAAATGAGCTAAATCAGTTGTTATCTTTGATGCCAAAACTCCATATCCCATCAGCTTGAAGGTTAATGGGACTGCCTTTGCCTCTCATGAGATAATGGCTATTTGACACATGGTATTTATGCTGCTTTATATTGACTATGCACTTAAAGAGTCGCACATCACCATTAGTAGTCAAACCAAAAATCTGAGATTCCAAAACGAATGCCATTGAAATAATTCTATTACATTGGCTGCACTTAAGTTTGCTTTATCCCTCATAGAGCCACATGCAGTGCGTACTTTGTATTACTAAATGCCAATAGAGTCACTTAGAATATCTGAATCTAGATCATGACTAACCCACACTTTACTTTTCTGCAGAAGCCTATTATATATTTCTTTTTTTCTCTCTCTGAATCATTAAAACTCTCACATAATATTACATCGAAACCATGTAAATAGGCTGATTTCCTTATACACTTGCAAATTTATACCTGTTTAATCCAAGTTCCATTTTATGCAGCCCTGAGAGCAATTACACAGGATGCTACTATCTTATCTTCATTCAGGAAATCTGAAGCCAAATGTGCTATAGCACTTATGCTTTGTCTGTAATGTGCACTCTTAATTATGACCTAATGGAAATAATGCATGCTTATGAGTCTGTATTATTTATATAAAATAGTTTTTTATTTCACTTTCTCATCATGGAAGGGAGATTTCTGGGGGGTTTACTTGATTGATTTAGCTTAATTTGAGAACTCTCTAGAAAAAAAATCAAATTAATTGTGAAGGTCATAATCTTATTTTGTCAGTGAAGTCCTATTAAAGTGTCGATTGTGTCCACAGATGGAACATGAATAATGGGACATTCAAATAAAGGAAGTCCAAAGACGGAACAATAAGAAAAGCAAGAGTTGAAATCAAGGAGTATATTGTAGAAATTTGTATAATTTATTGTGAAAAACAAGGGAGACCAAGACTTCTCTCTTGGTATAGTTTTGGATACCACACTTAGGCACATAAACACACACATACAGTTATTATGATTATTATGATTATTATTTTTGTTCATTTTGTCCAATCAAGCAAAGTAGTGATATTACAAAATTCAAAATACCCCATTAGATGCAACAGAATAAGACAACTGCACCTACATGCTAGTGGTACTCTAGTAAGGAGGCGAGTTTCACTTACTAGAAAAGTATTATCATAACTCTAACACTTAAAATGATTTATTGATTTTCATTTTTTTCTTTCCAGTTAAAGCACAGTAGATTATGATTACTTTATGCTTTCTGTCAAGATATTCTCTACTCTATAATTCTGAGCCAGGGATATAGTCTAAAACTCAATTCTTCTACAGTGTATAGGGATGCAGCTCAGTGGCAGTGTGTGCCTATTATAGGCAGGGATATGGAATTACAAAAATAGAATTAAATAAAATGAGATATGAAATGAATGCCTTCACAAATTATTGCCATTGAGACAATTAATTCCACAAATTAATAATGAAGTTTAAACTTCTCCATTTTTGAGTATCTATGCTTCCTTTTCTATATTAATTCAATATATGCACACACCTGAGCATAATACTACTTACCTCTCATTTATATCTTTCCAAATTAGACACACAAGGCAGAGATATTTGCATTACAGTAGAACAATCAGTATGAAAAATAGTTGTTACTTTAAGAATTCTCATTCTAAGATTTTATATAATCCATCAGGATTTAAATCACATTGGTTAGTATGGACAGTGAAAGATATTTTCATAAATATTGTGATATTTTAATTTAGAAAATGATGTTTTTGAAGCAGATATGAGAAAACACAGCAACAAAATTTATCTGAGAGTTTGTTTTGTAAAACAGTGCAGGAGAATCCAGCTATGCTTTCATAACGACTGTCAACAGAACAAAGACAGCCCCTCACATAACATTAGTTGTATGTCATGCTGCTTGACTTGAGAGAAATGTTTTATACCTGCTTTTCATATGAATATAAATTATTTAAATAATCAAAGATTTCTAGCACACACTATTCTCAGGTATTCTGTATGATGTGAATGCTGCTCATATATTTTCATATTCTGACTTGTTATCTTTTTATGCAAATAACTAATGAATATGTGCATGCAGGCTGCCTTGACAAGGTGTGGAAAACGCCTCTGAATCCTAGCTGAAATAGTTCTCAATTGTGTTTGCACTGAGATGAGACGCTGCTGTGTGATTGCATGATAAGATGCAACTTTGAATGCTGCACATTCTTCCAAAATGATTCTTGGCACAGTCTACTGTACGATGGAATGAATAGAACTTTTTCACTCAATAAATTATTATTCATTATGGTATTTTTACTATAATTTGCATATTAAATTTTATTCTGCTTGTTTATTAAATATTTAATAGGGATTTGTTGTATATGTATGGACCAGAAAGTTTGTTCATTCTTTAGCTCTCGAAAGCAACAGTTTTCTTATTTGGACTATATTCTGATATTATTATTCTTTTTTTTAATATTTTTTTATTAATTTTATTTATTTTTGTATGTGTGTGAATGTACTGTCTGCATGCAAGTCTGTGCACCCGTGTCGTGCAACGCCGCGGAGGTCAGAAGAGGGTCTCGGATTCCCCTGGAACTGGAGTTCTCCTGGAATTGGAGATACAGACGGTTCTCAGCCGCCATGTGGGTGCTGGGGATCGAACCCGGGTCCTCTGCAAGAGCAGTCGGCGCTCTTAACCGCTAGGCCATCTCTCCAGCCCTATTATTATTCTTATCTTTAAGGCATTCATGAGTGAAGAGATGACTCAGTGAATAAAGCACTTGCTGTGCAAGTATGAAGACCTGGTGAACTCAACTGAGTTTGGATCCCCAATACCCAGGTCAAAAGCCCAGCATGACAGAGCATGCCTGTAATTCCAATGCTAGAGAAACAGAAAGGAGGATTCCAGTGGCTCACCAACCAGCAAGTTTGGCCAAGTGATGAGCTCTGAGGAAAGTAAGAGACTCTGGCTCATAATTAACACAGAATGATCAAGGAAGACAGAAGACATTGATATCTAGCTTCCAGACACATATGTATGTGCTCCTACACACACACAGGCGCGTGCGCGTGCACACACACACATACACACACACATGCATGCACACATACACCAAACAAAAAAGAAGAAAATAAAGTTGCATCTTAAGGTGCATGTTAAATATCCCATTAAAACTATTACTGGTTGGTAGAGGCAGATGGGCAATGTCACCTGATTAAGTAATGTGAGGTTAAACAGGTTTCTATTACACAGCAGCACTTTCTTCACACACACTGCCTCTCCCAATCACCATCAATATCTCCCTGGAACAGGGACTTAAACACAGATACAGTGCCTGCCAAGGAGCAAAATTATACAGATGCCTACCATGTAGCCAAAAGTCACCAACTTACCCACTTTTGTTTATACTTGATGGTCAAAATTGAAAATCTGTATTATCTACAGAATGTCTTAGGTAATACCACTGGACAAATTAGTCAATTAGAGAAAGGTAAACAAAAGTCCAGGGCATCAACAGACATAACTACTCCATTTTCTCCAAATCATAGTATCATAAAAGGCCCTGGATAGCCTTCTAGGTCTTAGACCAATAATTAACATCTTACCATATTCCTACTATTTTTTGTAATTAAAAGGAACATTTTAAGTAATCTGAACACCACAGCTTCATCTGAAAAGTTAAAGGTTTACCTATAAGCATTTCTAGTCAAAATGAAACATGCCAACATTGTATAGTCCAAAAGAAAGACTCTTTGGGCTTTTAGGCTGAATATTTGATCAGTCCAGGTTCCTATCAGTTTGGGTTTTTTTTATATTTGTACTTGTGTCATTTCCTTCATTCAAACTTGCCATCTGAGTTCAACTGGAAAATCATACTATATTTGATGGCTTTTTATTGCCAAAGAACATCCTTGCCGCACTCACCTTAAGCCTTTTATTTAAGAAAATAAAAATGGAAGTAGGAAGGTTAGTTGAAAAGTCTCATAGTTAAAACCAATAAACCTGTTGTCATCCAAGACTACCCTCAGTGAGTTACAGCCAAGTAGGTTTATAAACCACTTACTGTTCTACGACTGTCCCTGTGTGAGCTTCCCAATAACTCTCCCTAGATGTCGCTGCTCTCTTTATTTTTTTGAAAACAAAATTTATAAAATATTAGTTGAAAAATAAAGCTTGAGAACAACTATTTAGAACTTCTCGAAAACATAATTCCTTTGTGGATGGATGGCCTCAACTGATGCCCATCCTGACTCAGCACCCTCACAATTATTTGATCAATTCCTGTGCTACTTAATGGTGCTGGTTAAACTCTTTAGGTGAAATTCAGGGGGGTTTTTTGCAACTAGGAGGAGGAGTAGACCTTGTCTTAATGCCTTTATCCAAATAACAAGGGAGATGTTGAATGACTGGGGGGAAATTGGAAAATATTAGTGCAAGTAATGCTTTGGGGAATTTTGATCAACGTGTGAAAGTCCTGATCTAGGTTTTCAAATGTGCACTTTGCAGGTGGTACTTTGTTTTTGCTCTTATATAGTCAGCTTTCTCTCTGACTAAATTGCAAACAAGTTGATTTCATCTTTTAACGCTTAAAATGAATGTGATGATTTTTTAATTCCCATGTTGTTTGTGTGTCCTACACTCCAAATAAACCAAATACTACAGACTTTATCCAAAATACTGTAAAGAAAGTCTTTAACATGGCAAAGTTTACTGTGTCATATGCTTACTTACTTGATAGTAGATCCACCTTAGTCCATAAACTTACATAAAAGGTTTTTAGAGTGGACCATCTTGTATCCCTTTCATATAGGAAATGTGCACAGTGGTCATTTCAACGCTTTTCACTCTGAATTTTTTTTTTTTTTTTTTTTTTTGGTTTTTTTGAGACAGGGTCTCGCTGTAGCCTCAGCTGTCCTGGAACTTGCTCTGTAGACCAGGCTGGCCTTGAACTCACAAAGATCCGCCTGCCTCTGCCTCCCGAGTGCTAGGATTAAAGGCGTGTGCCACCATGCCTGGCCTGAATTTATTTTTTTTAATTTTTATTTATTTTCATATGTGTATGAATGTACTGTTTGCATGCAGGTTTGTGCACCCGTGTCGTGCAAGGCCGCTGAGGTCAGAGGAGGGGGTCGGATTCCCCTGGAACTGGAGTTAAAGAAGGTTCTCAGCCGCCATGTGGGTGCTAGGGATGGAACCCGAGTCCTCTGCAAGAGCAGTCGGAGCTCTTAACCGCTAGGCCATCTCTCCAGCCCTGGCTGAGAACCGTCTTTAACTCCAGTCCAGTTCCAGGGGAATCCTACGCCGTCTTCTGACCTCCGTGGTATTGCACGCCAAGGGTGCACAAACCTACATGTAGACAGAACATTCATACACATAAGAAACTTAAAAAAAAAATTAAAAAGAAATAATTTAAATAGCTTTAGTTGTATAGCATCCTCCAGAAACTTTTGTTAAAATTAACTAGCTTTTTAAAACAAGATATTAAATTTAGAAGTATTCCAGGATTCATGAATTACAAAACTGTACTAAATTTTTGAAATCCAAAACCATCTTTTGAAATTTCCTATTGATAAATAGAAGTACCACTATCACTGAATATTTCCTTCCATAAGACTGTTTTTATCAGTTTGTAATGAGAACCTGACACTCCCAGAAAGGGTCATATTGCTATTAAGTAACCAAACATCTGTAACTATAAATCTCTTCTTAAGAGGTCTGGTATTTCAACACCAAAAATATAGTATTGGAAAAGTATAAACTTTTGAGTATTTGTTTTTCACATAAGTGTTGGAAAGTCTATGTTTACTTGTTTAAGTGTTTGGTAAGGAAGATTGAATTAATAACATCAAATCTTTCCAAGAACTACAAATCAAATAATCCACCACGTGAGTTTTCTATTAGTTATGAGTTACAATTGATTTAGAATGCTATAACATTTTAATAGGCACCATTGATAATGACAAATAAGTGTTTGAAACTGGATAAGACTATAAGGTTATTAATATTAGGCACTTTACAATATTAGAGAATAAGCATATGAAATCTCTAAATATACAAACGTACACACAGTTAAAATTTCTGTAATGTTTTAAGACAATTTTTTTCTAAGATAACAGAAGACTCCTTTATTTTTCAGACATTTGATTTTTCTGATATTCTGAGAAGGTTATAATACCATAAATATTTCAGTAATACTCTCTTTTAAATACTGTTTGAAAGCTTCACAGCCTTTGGTACTATTTTCTGTTTCTAATTAAATGCCATTACCTGTTGTCACAAAATAGTAAAATTCATATTCAGTAAATGTTATTTGAAATAAACCAAAAAAGTTCCCACTGCCCTACTGTTCTTTCTAGAATCGCAGTCACCTCTCTGGATTCACTTATAAACTTAGGTGAAGATTCTGTTTGATCAAGGTTCCCAAACACAAACATAAGACTTCATATTTCAAAATAAGAGCAGTTTATTTTCAGTTCCAAACTTGTCTGTGTTTATAAGAGGTAACTGTCTCCATTTTTAGGAATTTAGGACCTTTAAGAAAGTTGCTTGCTGAAACATAATATTTTATTTAAACTTTAACATGAAAAATCAGTATGTGGAAATTTAGGACACAATTTTTTAATTTATTTTCAATTTCACTGTGCTCATCCCATTATTTCTAATTCCCAAAATGAACTTCAAAGAGATTTTCTAAGTCCATGTCTTAAAAGAGCAACAGTGAAACAATTTCAATTAAAATGTTCACTGTCTTCTTCATACACTGTAGAGCATCATTAAGTAAATTCTGGGAAGGGGCTAGTCACTTGGTTAAGTCCTCATAATAATTCTACTAAGTAGAAATAATGCCCACTCCTTTTAATTGATAAATAACCTAAGATTTTTTAGGTATTTCCCAAAATAACCAGGAAAATTTATGTCGAAATTCATGTTTGAGCCTAAGTTATTTGTTTCAATCCTTCATATCAAACAATAAACTACTTTTTGCTTCAAACCATGAAAAAGAGAATGTCAATCATCTAAAAAATTCTCTAAGATAAGTGAAAGAGACGAGGTAATTCTCATGTGTTTACGCAGAGGAACAAAGCACTGAGTTTGGCACACTGTCCATTGTTCCAGGAACTGGCCGTTCACAACACAATGCATTGAGAACATCTCCGGATAGTCTGACAAAACAACCTTCAAAACAAGCTTCACCCATTTCCAAGTGTATATTGAATTTGTCAGTGAACAGACATTATACTGCTCCCATGCCTTTGACAACACTCGGAGATGACATTTCTAGAGGCTGAGAGGCTAGGAGAGGAAGATTGGGACTGGCTGAGCCTGTTGACTCTGCCCTTCATAGTTTTCCTCCATTTCACCCTTTACTTAATATAGTTTCTAACACTGTACAAGATAGCTTTACTGGGTATTCTGTCTGCTCTCTGCCTAAAGGCTTAATCCTGTTGCCATTTTGTTTTATTTGAATGATAGGAGGAAAACTAAGCATTGAGTTCTAAAAGGCCTTGATGCTTTTATTTCCTTGTGCCTTATGTTTTGTTATGCAAGAGAAGACAGAGTCCATTTCAATAATGAAATGTCTTCCAGTTGTATGTCAGTTTGATACAATTCCAAGAAAGAAAATTATGAACTGAAAAAAGAAGAAGAATCTTTGGAAAAAAGAAAACTCTGGAAACAATGAATAGAGAAATACACTTAGGATAATTTTATATAAAAAAACTGGAGTATTTTGTTTTTGCGTGTGCAATTTGAAATGCAAGTTCTCAACTCTAAAGTGAAAGTGTTACTGCAGATCTATACATAGACGTGGAAAGTTGTCTTGTATATACAAGTTTCCTATTGTTGATGTAATTTAGCCCTTAGGTACTCCTTTTTATTCATTTATCTTTAAAGAATTTATTTTAATCTTCCAAGAGTAAAGTTTCACTTCCCCTTCATTTGTTAAATAATCTTTTAATTTGTAATTCCCTCTTTCAGAGCTTAAAAATTATTCTCTAGGGTTCAACTAGTATAGTACTTAATTCTGATGGAGTGATTTGAACTTGCACATGTGACCTTGATAAACAAACTATAAGTTCTTTGGATATTAATTTTATACTAAGACCCCATGACTGATGAACTATTGTGAACTAGCAAGCTCTTTTGAAGGCTCTCTGACAACATGCTGACCTACAGCCTTCTAAAAAGGCATGACTTCTACATGATCTTTATAGACTAGGCTCCTGCTTTCTTGGTAAACGCAGTCAATTTTTCATTTTAAAGATTTACATTTTTATTTTATTTATGTGTATTGTATGTTTCTGAGTGTGGCTACATGCACATGAGTGTCAATATCCATGGAGGCCAGAAGAAGGTATTAGATCCCCTGGAGCTACAATGATAGGCATTTATAAGCTGCCAAACTTGGGTGATGGGAATTGAACACAGTTCTCTGGAAGAGTAGCAAATGCTCTTAACTACTGAGCCATCTCTCCAGCCCCCATTTTTTCATTTTAACATAGAAAGGAAGAAGAAATACTATCAGGGAATTTAGCTATGATGGCTCCCATTGTTCAGACTGTTTTCTCCTCTTGTGCTTAGTAGAATTATCCTTAAAATTCATTCATAGAAATTCTAGCATTAGTAATGATAACAGAGGTAATTAAAAATACTCTTAAAGTTGGCAGTGGGGAGATGCTTATAGCAGGTGAGTGTTTTAGCTATAGCCATAAGATGGGAGGCATGAATGTATCAATATACATGTGAGACATGAAGTTGGACATGTTGTCACTCTCATTTTATTAGCACTCTCAGAGATGCAATTAATATGCTGATTCCCCTTTCTATTTTGTCTCTATACCATCAAGACACTTTGATTATTAAAACTACAAAGTATGAGTTAAGGACTATAGCTCACTAGTCAAAGCAGGTACTATGTAAGAGCAAGGTCTGGGGCTCAATTCCCAACACTAAAACAAAACAAAACAAAAAAACCCACAAAAAAAAAAACAATAAAATGCTAAGGTTTTTTGACTCCTTGCACTGTGATAAAATTCATTTCTGATTTATTCCAGAAGCAGTCAGGTACTTCTGGTCTTGACTGATTTTTCTCACCTAAAATGTGAGGCTTTCCAAAAATATCCTAGGAACAGTCATGGGCTCTCTATAAATAAGCATAAACCGGTATTGGGAAACCTTGTTTTCTGTCAAGAATACATAAATCTATAACAGGGAAGAAGTATGTATAGTGTGTGTTTGTGTGTGTGTGTGTGTGTGTGTGTGTGTGTGTGTGTACACCAAGAGTGATGGATTGACTTAGAAATGAGTAATTTTCTCTTCTGCCATGTTGCTGTAGCTTTTGTCCTTGGGATTGTAGCCTGGAATCTGGGCCAAATCTTCTTGCTTGAGTCCATTCTGTAGGGCAGATTCAACCCCTTGTTTCCAGGTGCTGCCATTGTCAAGGTAATCCTGAAAAATGTGGAAAACCACATATTAAAAAGACAGTCCTATATATTATACTGTTTAAATACCTAAATATCTAATTGCATGTGCTTCATTAGTAGGATCGAAAGGTTAAGCCTGGACAAGCTGGCAGCCCATGAAAGAAAACAGCCAGAACTGACTAGAGACCAAGACATCAGCTCCAGAGAAAGTAGAGTGTTTTGCTTCTCATCCACCTGTGCCCCTTTTCTAAGCCTAGGGAACAATCTGCGGAAGAGGGGGCCATGGTAGAATGAAAGGGCTTCGATTGGGGTTAATGGTGAAACTACAACAATATAGACTGGACACTCATTTGATCAACTTGATTGAACATACAAGCCCCCCCTTTCAGGATGGTGGGACCCAGGAACTGTGTGGGTTTGGGCACAAACTGCTTGCAAATTGGTTTTACATGAAGGATGCTTGTACTCACAATTATCACCTATTGTTAAAAAAAAATGAAAAACAGGGGCTGGAGAGATGGCCTAGCGGTTAGGAGCGCCGACTGCTCTTGCAGAGGACCCGGGTTCGATCCCCAGCACCCACATGGCAGGCTGAGAACCGTCTGAAACTCCAATTCCAGGAGAACTCCAGTTCCAGTGGGAATCCGAGACCTTTTTCTGACCTCCGGCACAGCACGACACGGGTGCAAAAAATGCATGCAAGACAGCACATTCAACACACTACACAAATAAATAAAAAAATTTTTTTTAAAATGAAAACAAAACAAAACAAAAAAGCAGAGAAAGATGCAGAAAACTTACGGCAAAATGCAGATCTGCGATGGGTAGGGTGGGGGGGGAGGAAGGGGATATATGCCTGAAACTGAATTGGAAATGATGTATGAAATACAAAGCATCAATGCTGGAGCGATGCCTAGCGGTTAAGAGCGCGACCGCTCTTGCAGAGGACCCGGGTTCGATCCCCAGCACCCACATGCGGGCGAGAGCCCGTCTGAAACTCCAATTCCAGGGAGAAACTCCAGCATTCCAGGGGAGTCCGACGCCTCATCTACCTTCCGCTCGGCCATTGCACGTCAACCGTGCGTGCACAGACTTGCATGCAACAATACATTCATACACATACGGAAATAAATAAAATTAAAAAAAAAATCAACTTGTCATCTTTCTTTACCACTGAGTAGTACTCATTGTGTAGATGTACCACATTTTTGTCATCCACTTGTCCGTTGAGAGGCATTTGGTTGGTTCCAGCTCTTTGCTATTGTGAGGAGAGCTGCAATAATACATCTTTGCATGTATTTTGGTAATGAGTCTTGTGGTATATAACCCAGGAGTGGGTATGGCTGGGTCAGGTGGTAGGCTCATTTTGAGTCTTTTAAGGGTCTCCACACTGCTTTCCATAATGGTTGTACAAGTTTACATTCCCACCAGCAGTGGATGAGTGTTCCCCTTTCAACCCACAACCACTCCAGCATTTAGNGCCGACCGCTCTTGCAGAGGACCCGGGTTCGATCCCCAGCACCCACATGGCGGCCGAGAGCCGTCTGAAACTCCAATTCCAGGAGAACTCCAGTTCCAGGGGAGTCCGACGCCCTCATCTGACCTCCGCGGCATTGCACGTCACGGGTGCACAGACTTGCATGCAAACAATACATTCATACACATACGGAAATAAATAAAATTAAAAAAAAAATCAACTTGTCATCTTTCTTTACCACTGAGTAGTACTCCATTGTGTAGATGTACCACATTTTTGTCATCCACTTGTCAGTTGAGAGGCATTTGGGTTGGTTCCAGCTCTTTGCTATTGTGAGGAGAGCTGCAATAAATCTTTGCAGTAGGATGAGTCTTGTGGGTATATACCCAGGAGTGGTATGGCTGGGTCAGGTGGTAGGCTCATTTTGAGTCTTTTAAGGGTTCTCCACACTGCTTTCCATAATGGTTGTACAAGTTTACATTCCCACCAGCAGTGGATGAGTGTTCCCCTTTCCTCACAACATCTCCAGCATTTAGTGTCTTTTGTGTCCTTGATCTTAGCCAGTCTTATTGGAGTGAGATGATATCTGAGAGTGGTTTTAAAAATGTTGGAAAGGTTGTGGGGAAAGGGGAACACTCATCCATGAACTTTGCAGGTAATTGGATGGAACTCAAAGCCATTGTGCTAAGTGAAGTAACACAGTCCCAGAAAAACAAGCAGTGAATGGTCTCCCTCATTTGTAGATGTAAATACCAAATTCCTAGATGAAAGGCAAGTCGAAAAACATTACTGTTATATTTCTGTGTATCTGAAAGCAACTATGTTATTATAATGTAAATCTCTTAATGGGCTCTAGAATCGATCTACCACTTACCCTCAGACTCTGTAATTACTGTATATGAGTGGAAAGTATATATGCATATTTTAGAGTAATATAAAATTAAAGGAGGAAAATGTGAATTCTTAAAACATTAAAAAAAGACAGAAAGATGCAGGATAGTTATGGCAGAGTGTATGATCTGGGATGGGGTGGGGGGAAGGAAAAGGAGAATATGTCTAAGATGAACTGAGAAACAATGTCTGAAATACACAAAACATCAATAAAAGCATAAAAATCAATTTGTGGGATATTGCTTTAGGCTTTTGCTTCAAATAATGATATGTTACTAATAACATGAAACAAATAATTCTGACCCAAGAAAGTTTTTCACTGATACAGTTGTTTACAGTGATAATAATAACCTTATGTATTGTGTCCTATGTTTCTTAAAAACAAATAGCTCTTAGCAGATCAATTCTATATATGTGATAGTCTCAATGGTGGCTGTCCCCTTCCTACCTGTGAATAGCAAGCGTCCCTATGTGAAAATTTCCCTGGAGTCTGCTCAACATTTGAAGGGCAGGGACAATGGAGTCCAATAGTTTCACACTGGGTGTTTTCTGCCCCGTGTCAATTCAGCATTGGGAATGAAAGCTACCTGAATCAATAGAATTTACCACTTCTTCAAGGAAATTCTTATCTAGTAATAAAGATTCATTGCTTCAAGAAGTTGCTCAAAATGTCCACTCAACCAACTGCTTTCCTGGCAAATTAAACTGCCCCTAAGAAAAAATAGCTCAGACCCACTCAGACTGTAGATTATTTTAGTGGAACAAATGCCTTTGTTTATGAAACAACTGACTAATACAGTTGGCCTCAGGGTCTTCATCTAGATGTATTAACCTATTTGAAGATCTCATAGTTTTGTTGACTTCGATCAGAATGTTGGATTTAAAGAGCTATCTGAAAATACTTGAGCCAAAAAACATAAGTATCTATACTTTTTTAAAAGTATCTATACTTAAGCTTCCAAATCTAAGCCTATGATAAGATGGTGCTCCCCTGATGGCAATGCATATTAAACTTGGTTTTATTCCTTTTTAAGATATTTTATTTATTTTTATTTTATGCATATGTGTGTTTTGCCTGCATGAATGTAAGGGTACCAAGTGATGGCAGAAATCATTGTTGATCCCCTGGAACTCGAGTTATAGATGGATCTCTAGACTGGTTTCACTTCTTGTACATATTATTAGATGAGTATTTTCTAAAGAAGATAATAATTGACAGCTCAGAAACATGCTGAAACAAAGCATGGTAGTGCACACCTTTAATCTCAACACTTCAGAGGCAGGTGGATGGATATCTGTGAGATCTAGGCCAGCCAAGTCTACATAGTGAGTTCACAGAACCTTGGAGTATAGGAAACCCTGCCTTAAAAAGACAAGAAGATGGAAGGAAAGAAGGAAGGAAGGAAGGAAGGAAGGAAGGAAGGAAGGAAGGAAGGAAGGAAGGAAGGAAGGGATGGAGGGAGGGAGGGAGGGAGGAAAGAAGGAAGAGAAGGAAGAAAGGAAGGAAGGGAAAGAAGGAAGGATGAAAGAAAGAAAGAAAGAAAGAAAGAAAGAAAGAAAGAAAGAAAGAAAGAAAGAAAGAAAGAAAGAAAGAAAGAGAGAAAGGTGTAATATGGGTTGAGTCCCAAATCCTAGAAGCCTGTGTCTCTAATAGAGAAAATAAACAACTTTCAGAAATCATATTACAAAATCTCTGAACAAAAAATCATATTATAAACAGAAATCGGGCCGGGCATGGTGGCGCACACCTTTAATCCTAGCACTTGGGAGGAAGAGACAGGCAGATCTTTGTGAGTTCAAGGCCAGCCTGGTCTACAAGGTGAGTTCCAGGACAGCTGGGGCTACAGGGAGACCCTATCTCAAAAAGACTTTATCATATTATAAAGACTCTGAACAACAACAACAAAAAATCCCAGGACTGGACAGACTCACTGATAAATTCACCACATTTTTCAATAAGCATTAACACCAAGTTTCCATCAAATTGCTCCTTAAAATAAAAAAAATGGGGCAGCCAGTGCCAGGTGGGTTTGGCTCGTGCCATTGTGTCTTTGTGCAGGGGGCTCCTGAAGCACAGGAACCAGGAAGTCGCTCCAGACAGGTAGATTTTAGGGTAGATTGACTATTGGGTTGCTGGAAAAGGGTCTAAACTCTAAACCCTTGTAGGGGGTGGCTGTCTGGGCGGAGCCACCCTTCACCTTTGCAGCCTGTGCCAGGTGGGTTTGGTTTGGTGCCATTGTGTCTTTGTGTGGGGGGGTGGGGGGGCTCCTGAAGCACAGGAGCCTGGAATTCACTCCAGACAGGTACCGGGGCATGGGCTCCCCCACACACACACACACAACTGGAATTGATGAGAGAGTATCCAAGTGGACTTTTTTGGAGAACCTTTAGAACAGGAAGGGAAGAGTGACTTAGATTCCCAATATCCAATATATAAACAAAATTGAAAGCCTGAAACCTAGACAAGTCAATACTCCATAAACAAGGAGGAGGAAAGAAAAAAAAAAAAAAAAGCATTGGAAGGAGGCAAGTAAAACCAGCCTCTAACATAGTGAAAAGACATTTGTGATTTGAATCACAAAAGGGAAACCCACATGCCAGGGACACTACGAAGGAACAACATGGGAAAGGTGCAGGATAATTCCACACCAAGCTCTACCAACCCTGTAGGAGATAGCTACAGTGGGATCCCCCTGGAGGTGACCCAAGAAACAGATCTTAGAGGAATAATTGCAGACCTATGCAGAGAAATTAAAGAAAATAAAGAAGAATTCAGAGAACTAAAGAGAGAATGAAAAACTTAAAAAGGAACTAGAGAGATACAATGACAAACTTCGGAAAGAACTAAAGGAAGAGATTGACAAACTCCAGAAAGAACTACAGGGAGAAAAAAACACACTCCGAAAGGAAGTAGAAACACTGAAAAAGGAAGCCAACCAAAGAAGTAAGGAGCACCAAGAAGAGCATGAGAAGCTCAAAAAGGAAATGGAAATACTAAAGAAATCACAGGATGAAATGAAAAAGGAAATAGAACTCTCATCCAATCAAGAAGAAAGGAAAGGAAAAAGCCTCAGAAATAGAATGGAGGAAGCAGAACAAAGAATATCAGATCTGGAAGATAACACAGAGCAACTAAAAAGCTCAAATAAAGAATATGAAAATTTTAAAAATACACAAAAGTGGAACAACCAGGAAATATGGGACACTATGAAAAGATCAAACCTCCACATCATAGGAATAGAGGAAGGAGAAGAATCTTAAGAGAATAGTATTGAACAGATCTTCAACAGAATAATAGATGAAAATTTCCCCAAACTAAAAATAGACAAACCCATACAAATACAAGAAGCACATAGGACTCCAAATAGACAAGATCAGAAAAGAAACTCCCCACGCCATATCATAGTTAAAATGCTAGATACCCAAAACAAAGACAAAATCCTTAAAGCCACAAGAGAAAAACAACAAGTGAACCCTTTGAAACTGTGAACCAGAAAACATATATACTTTCCCCCTTTGAGGTCTCCAAACAGGTAATTTGTAAGAAATAAGAAGAAAATTAACCAATTAGCATCCTATATGACTAGAAAAGTTTGTGTTGGTATCCTTCCCCACATTTCTCAAATAGATAAATTTCAGCTTGACTGGATAGGGCTGAGTTTGGATTCTGTGCTGCATGAGTTCTGATGAGGGATTGGGATATGGAGGGAACTGGGTTTGGATGGGAATTGTATGAGATATACAGATGCTCAAAAAACTAAATAAATAACCTATACAAGGAAAATAAGACTCAGACCCAGAATTAGATCCACAGCTGTCTGACTCTCAGGTACATGATCTTAGCCATTACATTAGACTATGTTTTATATTTTGTCTTTTTCTGTAAGTTATTTTTCACATTTATCCTAGAACTCACCTTTTCCAGGGCTTAAAAGGGAATTTGGAAACTGGTCATTTGTAATACCAACAATTAACCCAAAGGCACAATTACTTATCAACATATTTATACACTTAAAAAATAATTGTCTGAGGGCTGGAGAGATGGCCCAGTGGTTAAGAGCACTGGCTTTTCTTTCAGAAGACCCAAGCTCAATTCCCAGCACCCACATGGCAGCTAACAACCATCTTTGATTCCGGGAGATCTAATGCCCTCTTCTGTCCTCTGATGGCAGTGCATGACACAGGTGCACTTATACACATGCAGGAATAACACTAAATAAATAAATAAATAAATAAATAAATAAATAAATAAATAAATAAATAAATAATAAATATACAAATAAAAGATAACTGGCTGAGGTAACTCTGAAGTTGAAATCTAGACGATTTCAAGTTCTGGCATTCATTGCCTCCCAGGAGCCTTTTTCTTTGCAGTTGTTTCAAAGGGCCAAACAAGCACTCCCTTTAAGCCGATACCTGTTTTAAGAAGCTGACACATCCACTTACCTGCTCTCTGTCACTGTCGTGCTGGACTCCACACCAGCACAGAGTTTTATATTTCTTAGACCAAAAGCAAAATAAATTACAAACTGGTCTAATTAAAAGTGGGTCAATATCCTGGCCTTTTTGTTTTCCTATTAGGAGAAATAGAGATGGGTTAGATGGCTTCAGACTTGCATAGGTTAACATTATCAACTTGAGAGGAAAATTACTTCTTAGCAAAAGAATGAAGTTAAGATTGGCAGATGGATGCATATGAACTAGCTAACTAGTGGAAGTGGAAGCTGTGTTTTATAAATTAACAGATTTCAGATCAGGAAATTTAAGGGCTATAAAATGTAGTTGTCCTCACATATTTATTTGAAAATATTGTTCTACTAGTAAATTTTGCAGGTCGGTTGAAGAAAAAGCAGGACTTATGTTCCTTTTTGTTTCTTTCTTCCTCGGTTTTTATCAAAAACGTTTCCAAGATCATCTATGCTGGATTTGGAAACCTGTAAAGATAATTTTTGGTGTGCTTGCTTCCTTCACTCTAGAATCAATATCGTAGACAGAAAATCTCCCTAGCTTTGCCAGCCACTCTCAAGTTCCTTCACACTTTTTCTCTGACCCTTACAACATATCTGGTTAATGGCCTATAATTGCTCATTCTACTGTGGAACAAGAGTCCATCTGCTATTTATACTAAGGCAGAAAAGCTTGAGTTCTTCTTCCTGGAACCTTCACTTATGTCAAGGTGAGGAGAGGAGAAGCAGTCACAAATACCCCGTCCCTCCCAATGCTATGGCTGAATGTGAGTCAGTTGGTCTAAAGGTTCCTAGAAAGAGACACACACATCAATCAAATTTCTTGTATTGTGCCTGTCCATAAGCTTTTACTCAAATTTCTATCTAAAGACAAAACAAATATAGGTTTTTAAAATTCTAAATTCAGGTTGAAATAACATATTCCACAGCATTAGATCAGCTTGTAAAAAGGCATTTTGCTTAATAGAATTCTAATTAAATTGAGAGTTTTAGTTCATGCCCTCTACATATTCGGCATGTTTTACATAGATTTTGTTGATAAGGAACTTATAAAGACAGGAAATGATGGCAGCAAGGAAGTAGGCATATTTGAACTTAGAACTTGTAACATATGTTCTTTAACATGAACGAGTATGTAAGCAATGGGGAGAAGTTTACAAAAGCTCAGACTCCTGGGATGAAGAATTTCAACGTGGATCTGGATCAAGAGATTTAATTCAGAAACAAACTCCATCCTGGCTTTCAAATAGAAAAGACAGGGTCTCCCAGAATGCCACTAAAGTATCAAGCTCTCATAAATAATGCAAATCTATTATCTCTAAAGCCATCAAGGCCTGAGACTTCCTAACAAAGAAGCAATTCTTTGTTTTATATTGTTTTACATTCTGTTTTCTTGTAGGAAAAAGAATAAGGTTTTGAGAGATAAAGTGATGTACAGTGATACAATTTCACAAATAGGAAGGTAGAAAGTGGGAGGGTACTCACTTTGAGGACTCTGCACTTTAATCATGGATTTATAAAATGTTTCACAAGTAAGTCCTTACAGACTGAGCATTAATTAATAAAAGCAGAATATAAATCTATGGATATAACACATAAGAGAAAAATGTCAAAGAAAGGGACTTTTTCTCAAAGAAAACAAGCAAGCTAGAAGAGGAAATATCATGATTTTATTGTAACTTTGGCTCCCCTTCCTATGAAGAGAAACAAATTTGTGCCAAAGTACAGACCCTAAAAGAACAGTGTGACCTAGAATTCATCTCCTGCTTACTTCCACTGTGGTTCAGGGCACAAACTTCAAAACCCTATTATGAAGCCCTGGATGCAGAATTATAAAAATTATGCTGGAGATCAGAGGAGAAATATTCTCAGTATTTAATCTGCCTTCACAATTGTTGTTTCAAAAAACTCCTCAGACTCAGGTGTTCGGGGGTGGGGGTTGGGGGGTTACATTTCAAAACATCTTACTTTCTGTTCAGTATATGTGATATATTCCACCACTGCATGAAACAACCTTTAAAGAGAGGAATCCCGATACCTGACCTGTTATAAAGCTGATGATTATCCCAGCACCAATGCATCCCAGGCAGCCCATTGCACTGTAGTAAAGGTAGGAGAGTGAGTACCAGGTCTCAGCTAAGAATGGTCTATGGAGAACAAGAGCACACGTCACCCATTCCATTCTGAATTGGGACTCATGATGACTTAGGAAATATGGTTCATTTAGGTCTTGGCAGCTTTTAAAACATCAAAGCTTAATGTGTTTCCATTTTATTTTATTTTATTTTATTTTCTTTCAACTGTAAACTACTTGTGCTTTATATTCTATTCATTTCAAAATATCTCTTAATTAGAAATCCAGCAATGCATATACTAAATTATAGGTTTTATAATGATGAACATGTCTTCCTTCCTTTTGTATTACTTTCTATTCAAATATTTATTAATTCAAGATTTAATAGAAGGAATTGTGCCAGACATTTGCCTATGTATATGAGATGACAGAAAGTCACCAAATGGACTTGGCAATGGTTTTATTGGATAGGAATAAAGGATTATAGGCTGCTCCTCAAGAGTAAAACCCTTTATATCCTTTACACGATGATCATCATATTTTGCAACCCTCCATCTATTTTGAAACCCTCAATAAACTACTTTCAATTTTGTACACTTAGATACAGAGAAACAGTTATCTGTAGAAAGCTGTAGTCTAGCATTTTACACTTCAGTGCTAAGTACTACTCAGGGAACTCACAGAGAATAAAATACAACTCATCAAACTTATCTCTTAGAACTTTTCTTTCCTCTGATTTGTTGTCCTGGGATCTAGCATTATATTTAAAGTCCACGTACCTGCTGGATAGCTGAGGAACTACTGTTGCTGTTATATTTGGTTTTACACACTGGTCTGTCGATAAAGGTAAAGGCAATGTCTTAGAGTCTGGTGCAGGGTAAACGAAGGCCCCAATGCCAACCCAAAATGACAATGTGATTCCTGTAATGAGGCCTCCTAGCGCACCCTTGATGGAAAAAGCAAAAGTTGAGATGAGATTAAACAAAGCTATTGGTTGCAAGAAAAATGATACCTCAGCGATTCTGACTCGGCTTTCTTTCTTATACAACCCAGGTCCACCAGCCTAAAGATGGCACCACCCACAGTGGGCTGGACTTTCTCACATCAATTAACAGTTATGAAAATGTCTCACAGATAGGCCTACAGCCTGGTCTTATAGAGGAAACTCTTCAGTTGAAGTTCCTTCTTTCCAGGTTACTCTAGCTTGTGTCAGGTTGACCAAAACTAAGTAGTAAAGTTTTAGTATTATCTCAAATTATAACTCGATGACCTAAAGATTCTTGCAAAGCCAAAATGACAGAGCAGATTGTAACAGAGTTCTCCTAATAAGGTTGCAGAAGAAAAAATTATTCCAAATGCCAAAATATTCACTACACATCCAAACCCATTACCTAATCCCACAAGTGTTATCTAGAAGAGTGTCAATAAAGGCCAAGTAGCCATAGACATGTAATCAGGTGCATTGCCAGACTCAGGAACTGTGGACTACCCTATAGTACGTACATCAATACAGGCAGGCTTTTTGGAGTCTCTAAAGCTAAGTGTATGTTAGTATATAGATGACAGTAAAAGTGACAATTTTATTAGATTAAGAAAATTATATTCCAAATATTTTAAAATAGTATTTCATTACTTCTCTAAAAATGTTCACTAGATTTATGTATTTAGTATTCAACCTACATTTAGTTGAAAGTATGTTATTAGCAAAGCAAAGATAAATGTCGCAAAAATCCTTGGGCTTGTCCTTTCTCTTCATTTGTTATGTGATTAATTTAATAAGATTAGTTATAATTTTAAGTAAACTAATGTTTTGAATTAAATTTACATGTATTTCAATTTTAATTGTCAAAAATGTGTTTTAATTCATTCAAAAGCCAGAAATTTTTTCTAAATTCATTGTGTGGGCCTTTAATTTACAGAAGACATAACTAAAATATTGACTAGACAACAATGATATAATTGACATGTGACAATTCACTGCCTCTTCTGTTCTTTGCTTTTCACTTCTAAACAGGCTTCACTGACATCTAACACAGCAGGGTCCAGGTCTGGTACCTGTGTATGCATATGTTTGTAAGACAGAAATACAGGTAATTTGCACTTCTTGGATTTTTTTCTAAGAATAACAAACGGCCTTCTTAAATAGAGGGAAGAGGAGTGAGAAAATGGTTGAGCCTTGATTGTGCTTGGCTTACAAAGAGAGATATAGAATCCTTACCTTCCAATTCACAAAAGGGAACACGATCCCCAAAGTGAATAAGCCCATCATCGGTCCTCCACACATGCCAAGGATGCTGAGGGCAGCCTATGGGACAAAAGAGAGCAACTGAACCCCACAACTCCACTGCATCTGTAGCTAAGCCTGGCATTATCCTCTCACTCTTCAGTTTAGATGAAATTAAGTTCCATTCATAAGTATGTGTTTTATTTAAATTAATTCTGAGTTGAATGGCAACTATTGCGTGAAGCAAGAAAAATATGCATATGCATGTGTATATGTTTGCTGGAGTGCATATATATGTATGTAAATTAGAAATGCAGATAGTTTGAATTTGTTTGAATCATTTTCACTCATTATCATATTAAAAGTCATTTTGGTTTTTTGGTTGGAGCAGAGCTCAATGGGAGAGCACTTGTCTAGCATGCCCAAGGCCCTGGATTCAAATTGCAGTGCCATAAATCATGTATTTTAAACTAATGTACTAAATAAATATATCTTACACAGCTGATCAGTTTTTTTAACTTAGTTTAAATGTCTCTATAATTTATGTAACAATAATCATCTGGAACTTAGACCCTCCCATCTTAACCATACCACTTCCATGATATTGAAGAATTAATTTATAACACTTAGTGAGAACATCGGATACTCCATATCCTTTCCCCTATTCTGTTCCCTTTTATATTTATGGCTCCTCCTCTTTTGTCCATTGTGGTGGTTTGAATGAGAGTGTCCCCCCATAGGCTTTAAGTATTCAGACATTTTGTGTCCAGTTGGTGACACTGTTCTTGGAGGTCTTAGAAGGTATGGCCATGCTGGAGGAAGTACGTCATTGAGGGCGGGCTTAGTGAGTTTAACAAGCCTTGCAGTCTCCAGTCTCTCTCTCTCTCTCTTGACAATGCTTATTGTGAGATGTGAACTTCAGCTTTCTGCTCCAGTCCTGGCCACCATGCCTCCTGCCACAATGGACTCTGATTCCCTGGAATGTTCAATCATAAGCTCAAATAAATTCTTCCTTTTATAAGTTCCCTTGGTCATGGTGGTTTATCACAGCAACAGAAAACTGACTAATACAGTTATTTGGTACCATAGAGTGGGCTGTTGGCTGTGAAGAACCTGACCATGTGGATATTTGTAGAAATGTGGAAGACTGTGGAACTTTGGGCTAGAAAATCTGTTGACTACTTTAAGCAGAGCTTAAGGGGCCATTCTAGTAGAAGCCTGGAAGAAAGCATTGCTGTAAAAAATGTAGTTCCAAAGGAAAATAAAGACTTAAGCAGCAACTGAGATCTTTTATCAAAGAGTCTGGCCACAGTTTTCCCACAGCCCAAATGCTTGCCTGATGCTAAGTTGAAAAGCAATGGACAAATGTCTTTGGTGGAGGATATTTCAAGACAGCCTAATGTAGAAATGGTGGTGTGGCTATTAATGGTGAATATTATACAGATCTACAGTGAAAAAGAGCAGATGGGGCAGAAGGAAATGCAGAATGTACAGTTTGGATCTGAAAAGTGCACTAGGAAGATTAAAGGTGGGGCCAAGGCATGTAAAGGAGAGGCGCCCTTTCATAAGGAGATTAAAGTGATTAAGAAGAGGCCTAGCTATTTACAAGTAAATAATGGAAAAAGTGAGATTAAAGTGAATAAGGGGAGGCCTCGAGATTTACAAGTAAACAACAGAAACAGTACCTTCAGGGCAAGACCACACCCAGCTAATCCTCAAACTTTTGAAAGGAAAATACTGAAAGGGTTTTTTTCAGGGCAGAGAAAAGTTGCAAATGTGGTTGAAATAGGCCAGGGTCCATCCCAAACTTGCAGCCAAACTTGGCAGTTTAATTCATGTGGTGCTGGCTTTAGAGGCATGAAGTTTGCAAGAGTGAAGGGGTCATCAGTTCTTCCTCCACAGTTTCAGAGAGCCGCCAAGGCCAGGCAGAGTGCAGCAGGGGTGTTCCTGCATAAAGAAAGACCTGATAGGCCATTTCATGAAGCTGTGAATGTGAAGCCTGGTTGGCAACAGAGACCCCAAGAAGACATTTGAGATGCCAGAGCTGTGAGATATTTTGCCAAGGAGAGCTGCATACAGGGAGTGGTACCAGCCTAAGGAAGAGATGTATGTTGCACACAATGCTGGAAGAGTTGAGCCATCTAAGCCCTTTGGAATTAAATTCCCAGAAGTCGCACATGGAGCTACTGGACTTGGTGTTTGCCCTGCTGGTTTTCAGTCTTGTTTTGGTCCAGTATTTCCTCACTATGCCTCTATTCCTCCCTTTTGGAATGGGAATGTGTATTCAGTTCCACTGTATGTTGGGAGTATGTAATTTGCCTTTTGATTTTACAGGAGCTTACAGTTAAGAGATTGGCCTGTGTCTCAGAAGAGATTTTGGACTATAGACTTTTGAGTAGAATTGAGACTGGTAAAGACTATGGGGACTTTTAAAGTTGGACTAAATGCATTTTGCATTTTATATGGTCAGGAGCCTATGGGGGCCAGGGAGTGGAATGTGGTGGTTTGAAAGAGAGTGCCCCCCATAGGCTTTAAGTATTCAGACATTTTGTTTCAGTTGGTGGCACTGTTCTTGAAGGACTTAGAAGGTGTGGCCATGCTGGAGGAAGTATGTCTTTGGGGGCGGGCTTAGTGAGTTTAACAAGCCTTTCGGTCTCCAGTCTCTCTCTCTCTCTTGAAGGTGCTTATTGTGAGATGCAAACCTCGGCTTTCTGCTCTAGCCCTAGCCTCCTGCCACAATGGACTCCAATTCCCTGCAACCTTCAATTGTAAGCTCAAATAAACTCTTCCTTTTATAAGTTCCCTTGGTCATGGTGGTTTATCACAGCAACAGAAAAGTGACTAATACAGCCATTAAGAAATTTTGAGATATGCATTTCAAAGAAATATTGAGATATGCATCTCTCAATCTGTAAGTTATTGACTATAATGAGTTAGCCCAGGGTTTATAAAATGTTCTATAGCATAAATATAAATAAGCACAGGTTTTCTGGAGTCTCTATAACTATGTGCAAATTGACATGAGGTAACAATAGAAGGAAGATAGCAATTTGGCCTGAGAAAGTGTCTTTCTGCATAAACCTGTTTGGTTTTCAAGAGTTGGAAAAAACAAGTACACCAATACGCATGCAACAAGCAAGCAAGCACACACAAAGAACTGTTTGGTTATAAAAAGGCCACACACCCCTAGCCCCCAGATAACAAGGCACATGAGGCTTAAGTCACTCCAGGAACATGATTTACTTCCCTGTGGAACTGCCAGAGCGGGCCACCTGCAGGCATGTTGTGAAACAGGAGCCAGAAGAGCAGCAGGGCCCAGGGCAAGATGGTGACTGGGGCCCACCCATTTATTGCCATGGGGGCGGGGCCTCAGGTACAAGTCAAAAGATTGACAGCCTCTGGAGGAAATGGGCATCTGTGTGTGTCCCTAGGGATTCTGGGAATCCCAGATCTAACAAGAACTACTTTCATTGCAACACTGTCTACATCTCCCAGACCATCACAAAGTTTAGATATAGGGGCCATAACTTAGGAAGCACCCAAGATCTTATGAAAGCTATTGTTTTGTCAGTTGCCATCCATCCATCAGGCAATAAAGGCAATCCGCCTGTTCATGCTGACCAGGGACTCCCTAATCCTCATGTGCATCCATCTTAGCAAGTAACAGTAACTAAAAGTTCCAAGTATGAAAACAGAACTAAAAGAAACAGACTAAAGATCTGCTTTCATTAGGAAGTGGCAGAGGTCATAAAGAAATTCAGATTTCTTTAACTTTAAAAAAAAAAAACATGGTTTTCCTCTAAAGTCATCCTTGTCCTTATTCTTTTATTTAAAGAAGAAAAGGTTTGGAAATGGTTCATAATTAATAAGTAGAATATTTGGATTCTAACAAAACCTGCCAGACATCACTAGGATTTGCTGAAGTTGCTCCTATTAACTCACATTCAGTCAATTTTCCCTTTGCTCTATGAAAATACACAAGGCCAAAAGGTCTTCCTGTATCCTCCAGTCACAGTATAAGTTCTTTTTTCCAGAAATATCTGATACAATATATCCTTGTAATTGCTTTTCCAGGTTTAATTTCAAAGAAGCCAATACTTCATGTCTATTTGGAAAGACAGAGACATGGAAGATTAAAGGCCACATTTTCCTTGACTTCAAGTCTTCACTTTCTATTTGTGACATTTCCTCTGCTGTGGCAGCTGAATTTGGAAGCTAGTTATAGGAAAGTCAATAAAATAGTGAAGACATTTATCTCCCCTTGCAACCAAAAAAAGGACAAATTCTTGCAATGTCTTTAAGGCCTCAGAGCAAAAACCCCTCAATGTTAACAATGGAAAATCAACCCAAAAGTTTCTGAATTTACAATCAAGTGTTATTCGTGTGTATGTATTCTATAAACGAAGGCAATGAACTTTAACTTTTATCTTTCTTTTTGTTATTTTACCTATAATTGGCAAAACTGAAGCTTATCTAGCTTAGTTGCCATTTCCATTCCCAAACAAATCCCATTTGAGCTTTTCTACAAGTAGAGGACAGTATCTAAAAATATATTTTGGCATTAGAGTTGCTCGTGTGGTTTGGGGATGGCATTTAGTTATACTGTGCCTCATATTTATTAAATACCTAAATTCACCTCATCATACCTGCTTCTTGGATGTTTTATGGTAATTATCCAATGTGAAATGCAAAAGTAAACTCAGAATAATATTTCAGCACTGTGGAACACATTAGAAGTAACATAACCATTGATCATCAACTGACTGTGATGTTTACTGCTGTCCCTGACTAGTGAGTTCTAATTTCTGTGGCATAGCTTTAGGCTGATTCAAGCATTACAGTCTAGAAAGTACTTGCTTTAGTTGAGATAAAAATGTCTCTTGAAACTAGTGCACACCTTAGTAGAATTAGTGGACAGTCTTGTGGATAATAGTGTATTTTATAGAATAACCTCCTCTTTCAGGTTCAAGTTTAAAAGGTTTTCAAGTTCATCCACACCATATTTTTGGCCCCCTCTTCTGAAATGATCCCTGAACCTTAGGAGAAGGCGCCAGATGAATCTCATCATTATCGCATTACTAGTGTTAGTAACTTCCTCTTTTAAACATGATTTGGTTTAAATTTTACATGTACAACTCAAACCTGTTTTTAGTGAATTTCAGAATTTATGACAGAAAGAACTGACTATATATTAAAAAAAAAAAAAAAACACAGGGAAAAGAGATACCAAATCAAATGTGTCTCAAAAGAATCTCCACAAGTCACTACTTATGGAAAAAGCTTTTTGTTACCATCCAATCCCTCCCCATCCAATCCCAGCACATCATTTCAAGTGAAACAGTTTTCCATGTGGCTGGATTTCTCACAGCCTTCAGTATACTAAAATGCATTGATCTCAGAGAAAGGAGAATCATGTGTGGAATGTCCCAATCGGAGCACGACAATGGGAAACGTTTCCCTTGGAGCATTTCACAGAATGCCTCTCTCTTGAATACAGTCTGTAAATTACTAAAAACGATACCCAATGACTTAAAAACCAAGATAAAATAAACAAAATTCCAAACAAAAACTATAAATTAACCGATTTAGCCTTGTGAGACCGAAGCTGTCCTTGTAAAGAAAGGAATCTACCTCTAGAGGGAGACATAGCCTTGTCTTCTCCCTTAAGGGTTGATCCAGCAGAGCAGCAGGTTGGTGACCGGGCTAGGGTACAACCCCTAGGAAGGTGGTTCATCTTAAGATAGTGTGCTTTTCCTTCCCAGAATTCCTGCTCCCTAGTGAAGTCCCTACGAGCCACCCTAAGGCTCAGGTTGCCAGATGGCCTTTCCTAGAAGTCTTCTCTTTTTTTCTTTTGGATGCTTGCCAAAGCCCAAGTGTGTTTTACACTCCCTAACCAATGAGACTAAGAAGTGAGCCTATTACCCAGGTAACATCTAATGGCTCTAGGGGGACTCCCCAAGATTTCCTCTAATACTTCTTTCCTGCCTTTTAATTTTTTAATTGGCAGAGAAAATGAAGCCATTTCTGCACTCCTGTATGACATCAATACCATAAGTATAGGGTGATTTTGTCACCATGAAATGAAACCTGGCTCTACCCTTCAGATCTCTGAGACAGGAATTTGTCTGTTTTCATATGCAAAATCAGAATCTGAGTATTGATTTATTAAAGTCAATAAATATAGCAAATCTGTATGTGAAAAAAAGACTTGCAATTGCCTTTTTTTTTTTTTTTTTTTTTTTGGTATTTCTGAGACAGGGTCTCCCTGTAGTCCCAGCTAGCCTGGAACTCGTTATATAGTCCAGGCTGGCCTTGATTTCACACAGAGATCTGCCTGCCTCTGCCTCCCAAGTGCAGGGACTAAAGGCGTGCGTCACCACACCCGGTGTTACAATTGCTTTTTATTTATTGTTTTAATTTTATGTGTATAAGTGTATTGGCTTCATGTATGTACATGCACCATGTCAGCAATGCCCACAGAGAAGGGAAGAGGCCATCAGATCTCCGAGAACTGGAGTTAGGACAGTTATTAACTGGCACATCTTCTGCAACAGTGCTGCTAACCACCAAGCCATCTCTCCAGCCCCAAGTTCAGAGCATGTTTGAGAGGATGGTGGGATTTTACTCCTAGGAATTAGCTTATGGAGACAAATGAACTATCATGTCACCAAATTGTCCACAGTTTGTTCCTAAACTTTGACAAGGAAATAGAGAGCCTATATAAAGTAGTCATTAAAAGATCAAAAAAGATACACTGTGAACCAGAAAACAAGCTATACATTTCTTGATTAAAGGAATCATCTATAAATCATTTAATTTGTAAACAAGGAAATTACAGATTCTCTTCTCTGAGTTACAACTATCCATTCTTACTATTCACTGTTGAGAGATGACTGTTCACTTATCCCTACTCATTTCTTCAATTAAGCAATATTTGTTACTCAGTATTCCAACAAAATAAAAAAGACATCAGCATTTCACAAAGACACAAGACAAAAAAAGAAGGTTGAAGTAGAATCTAAAGATTTACGCAGCTGATTCTGCTTTCTCAGTTTGTGAGTTGGCAATTTAGAGAGTGGAGAAAGATGATCCAAGAATCTTAGATCACCTAGCTCCACCCCTAACTGTGAGAACTTGAACAGGAGTTTTATACTCTTTTTCTGGACTCATCTACAAAATGAAGCTATTAAAAAACAGATTATCTGCTGGGTGTGGTGGTAAACCCCTTTAATCCCAATACTCAGGAGGCAGAGGCAGATGGATCTCTGTGAGTTCAAGGCCAGTATGGTTTACATAGTGAGTTCCAGGACGGCTGGCACTAAAGGGAGAACCTGTCTCAAAAAAAAAAAAAAAAAAAAAAAAAAAACTTTAAAAAACCCAGATTATCCTTAAGTTTCTCCTAACACTATTATTTCAGTAAGCTGACAGACAAGTGAGAAGCAGTTCACCTTGGTTAACATCTAAAGTTAGGTTTGCATTCTAGTCTAATATTGTAGCTTTGGTACAAGAATTTCTTAATTTCCTCATCTGGAAAATTAGTACAGTTATTACTACTTCCTACAGAAGAGATGCAAATAAAATAACAGGTGCAAGGCTGTACCTGGAACATGGTACTATATAAATATTCCAATTGTTTCAAATATTATGATGACTATTACTAAAGTTTTTAAAGTTTCTAATTTTATAAGAGTGCTTCGTCACTACCCCATTACAAGTTATCCCATGAATTGGTTGAGTTTTTTAATGTATGTTTAATTTGGACTTGGGGTACATAAAATGCCAACATTTGGACTGGGAGGCATAGGCAAGACATTAGCAAAGTGAATAGGAAAAGTTTCTGTGAAATCAAATGTGCCTTTTCCCTCATTCGTTACCTGAATAACACTCCCCATGAAGGAGGCGACCACAGCCATAGACGTGCATATTATGCCAAACAGGACACCTAAAAGAAAGACAACATACAATGATACATTTCCTTGAGAACATACTTGATCTGAGGTCATCCTTGAGCAACCCCAGCACTGTGTGCAGCCCAAACACTGCAGAAGGAGCCATAGTATGGGAAGAAGACCCCTGCATGGGGAGGGAGGAAAGACCTCTTCACACAGCCAGCAGAGGCCCTTCGGGAATCTCTATTCAAAGAACATGTAGAATGAACTGGAATGCAGCCTCTAGACATTTCTCTCTAGGATGTAAGATGACATCTGTCATGCAGAAGCAACATGAAAATGTGGGAAGTGACCAAGCAAATCCAGACTAAATTAGTGGACATTAATTATAGCTCACCGGGGACAAGCTGGAAGACAAGCTACTAAGCTCCTTGAAACACACACAGCATTTCATCTTTAGTGCTATGAAGTAACATTTTTACACCCTTCCACACAGGCTTGCAAATCAGAAAGCCTTTCTGGTTTTATGCTGTGGTGTTTTATTCGCACCATCCTTAGTTAGGTCACATAGTAACTGATCACAACTAATTTATTTATATATCAACACAAGGGTATGTTTACATATGCTCACAAGAGGCTTCAGAATAGTGTGACCCTACTGCTGCCAGAGAAGCTCTCACTCAGGGTTACCTTATTGTTTTACTGACTTTTAAGATGATGTCTTTTTTTTTAAAAAAAATGTTACGTGCATTTCAGTCTACAGTATTAGAAGCACATTCAATTCCTATAATAACTCATGAACAAAAAAGAGAACAATGGACAAAGACTCAGAGGAGGAGAGAGAATCACCTTGTTCATTTTGTCTGAGCATTCTTGGTCACTGCAATGGTTAGTTTTAATGCCCACCTTTGCAAAATCTATAATCACCTGGGAAGTGGGTCTCAATGAGGCATTCCAAGATCTGGTTGGCCAATGGGCACGTAGCTTGATTACATTAACTGAAGTGGGAAGACCAGCCCACTGTGAGTGACATCAACCCCCAGTAAGAGATCCTGAAGTGTTGGAGAGCTGAGGAATCCAGCTGACATAGCCACACCTGTGCTCTCTGTCTCTCTACTCTTGACTGTAGATGTAACTGGTTCCTGCTACCTTGACTTCTCTGAAATTAAGAACTGCAACCTGGAATTGTGAGCTAAAGGAAACCATTGTCCTCTACATTGCTTTAGTTAGGGTGTCTTATCCCAGCAACAGGACACAAAACCAAGACAGTCAGCTAAACCGCCAACCTAGTTCTTTTTTTTTTTTTTTTTTTTTTTTTTTTTTTGTCGTTTTTGAGACAGGGTCTCTCTGTAGCTCTGGCTGTCCTGGAACTCACTCTGTAGACCAGGCTGGCCTCGAACTCACAGAGATCAGCGTGCCTCTGCCTCCCAAGTGCTAGGATTAAAGGCGTGCGCCACCACGCCCGGCCCAACCTAGTTCTTAATGTGACTACTGATTCAATTTTCTTGGATTCTGACCATCGGTTGGACACTTAAGCATATAAAAGTGCTAAAAAGCCAAAATTTAGTCTTCCTCCAAGGCACTTACAATCTAATATGGGACTACATTAATGTATTCCAATAATTTATAAACTTAATTTTTCAAGAATAATGCCTGTGTGTTTTTACAGTGCTAGATCAGCTCCAATGACCTGACAAAGCACCACAGGCATAGAGAAAAACGCCTACCTCAACCAGAAATACCCATGAATATCTACTAGAACATCAGTGTTATACTTGAAGCCTATCACCTTCTGTTGTCTTTAATTCAGATAGTATATAGAGTCAAGGGCATTCATCTAGTGAGCAAAAATGTGGTTATATTCATCTATCCTTATTCAAACATAAACAAAAGGAAGAAGAAATATATAATCCATGCATAAATGCAGCCACAAAGGATAATGAATATATGCTAGCAATTCAAATAAAGAGTATATTTCCTGTAAATAGTTCACTGAAGAACCAGAAAATAAAGCACTTAAAAACTGGCAATGAAGCACTTAAAAACTTCTAATGAAGCAAAGAAGAACAGGTCAAGAGAAACATATCCAATTAAAATAAATACACAAAGATAAGCTTTAGCACCAATGCTTTTATGAAGATGAATTCAGCTGTGACAACAAAGCATTTCAAGAAGATGTAAAGTCTTGATAGCAGACAAAGCACACATAGCTGTTGATCAAAGAAGAATGGAAACAGGTTCACAAAAAGTTTTGTACAAGATTTTATAATAATCTCATACTAAAATAGCCTTCTTCCTCTATAGATGTATAATTGACTCCCCAAATCCATGGTTTTATATTATTAGATTCAACTAACAATGGTAATAGTACTAAAGGAAAACTATGCCTGTTTTGAACATGCACATACTTTTATCCTCATCATTAATCCTCAAACAATACAGTATAATAATTATCTGTATAGCGTTTACATTGTTTTAGGTATTGTAACTAATCTGCAGATAATTTAAGTTATATTAAAGATGTATACAGGTAACATGAAAATGCTTCACTAGTTTATGTAAGGAATCTGAGTATCTACAGATTTGATATCCATGGTAGTTATGGTATCAACAGTTATGGATGTTAAGGAAGGTTTGTAATGTATACTACATTAAAAACAAAAAATTATGGTATATATATGACACATAGCAATAGAAAGACATGGCCACTTATTTGCAAAACAACTGTAGTGATAAATTTGAAAATCATAATGCTGTAAAATTACTTACAACAATGAATGTTACTCCATTTGTATGAAATTCTAGAAAAGGTAAAAGTCAACAGTGAAAAAAGTCAGTTTGTTGCTTTGCTTCTAGAGTGGACTCAGAGTACACAAGGATGAGAGAGGTCAGGCAAGAATTTTCTTTTTTTTAATTTTTTTTATTTATTTTTGTATGTGTATGAATGTACTGTCTGCATGTAGGTTTGTGCACCCGTGTCGTGCAATGCCGCGGAGGTCAGAAGAGGGTCTCGGATTCCCCTGGAACTGGAGTTCTCCTGGAATTGGAGTTACAGACGGTTCTCAGCCACCATGTGGGTGCTGGGGATCGAACCCAGGTCCTCTGCAAGAGCAGTCTGTGCTCTTAACCACTAGGCTATCTCTCCAGCCCCGGCAAGAATTTTCTAAGTAGATGATCGGGTAAGTAATTGGTTATAGATGCACTTGTCAAAACACAAGTCTGTATTTAACATATTTCCATGTCACTGTGGTAAAATGTTAATATTAAAAGTCTTGAAACAGATATTAAATTCTATTCAATGACTTAGATGCTAAAATAGAGAAAATGAACTGATGTCTACAATTTACTTTTAAATAACTAAAAAAAAAATAATAGGTTGATAGATGTGGTGGCTTAAATGAGAATGTCCCCCATAGGCTTTAAGTATTCATATATTTTGTCCCCAGTTTGTGGCACTGTTCTGGAAAGTCTTAGAAGGTGTGGCCATGCTGGAGGAAGTATGTCATCACGGGCAGGCTTAATGAGTCAAGCCTTGCAGTCTCCAGTCTCTCTCTCTTTTGACTTCCTGTGCTCATTGCGAGATGTGACCCTCAGCTTGTTGCTCCAGCCTTGGCCACCATGCCTCCCGCCACAATGGACTCTAATTCCCTGGAACTGTCAATCATAAGCTCAAATAAACTCTTCCTTTAATAAGTTCCCTTGGTCATGGTGGTTTATCACAGCAACAGAAAAGTGACTAATACAATAGATAAACAGAGCTACAAGGATATGTGGAAAAAGTTTAGAAAAGATTGGTGGAGAATATTTATATGGGAGTAAACTAGTTTGTCAAATGATTTTATGTTATAAAATATATGGAAAAATAAATTCATGAAGGAAAAAATATAAGGAAACACAAGTGCAAAAGTAAACATCATTACTGTCAATATATTTTGTTTTAGAAGAGTTCAAAGTAATGTTGAAAGAGACTTGAGAATATAGAGGATTGGAAAAAGCTATGAAAAAAAGAGAAAGAACTCTAACAGGCATGGGACAGGCAACCAAAATTAGAAAATGATGAAGGACATTATGCTCAATAATCAAACTTCCTATAAAAATTATTGAATTTTATGTCAACAAGAGTTGGATAAAAGGCGTGGTATGAGCTTTACACAACAAGAGCAAGCTCTAGATCATTGTCACATTAATATCAAACAGGTTAGAAACTATTACGGGAAAATCATAATCATCAGAATATCAAACAAAGAAATGCAGAAGAAAAGAGAGGAGAGAAAGAAGAAGAAAAGGAGAAAAGAAAGCAGTTTAGAGTTGCAGGCTAGATGGTTCAAAGAAAGCAGCTGTAAATGTTAAATTACCAACATTAAAAAGAAACCTCTGCAGATGTGTACCAATGGCAATTCTCCATCTGTCAAAGATTTCCACTCATGGGAGTAGAAATTTATTTGGAAATAGAAGGACTGAGCTCAAATGCTGCTGAAGGAGTTCCATTCTGGAAGAGAACCACACAGGGAAGTGATTCCACAAGTATCAACAGAAGACCCTGGAGCTGTGGCAGAAGAATGCAACAGCATCTTATACATGGTATGGTTTGTCAAACATGCAAAATGCAAGTTATGGATCATGGAGGCTTGTATCAATTTTCCAGAATGCCACTGAGAACAAGCAAAGTGTGGTAGGCTCAGATTCTCTGGAAGGAAGCCCTGCGAGGCCATTCTGTGCAGCTATAAAGTTGAATACTGTATAATGGAGACTTTAGGTTGTCAGAGATCTTAGAAGCATGGGGCTTCTGCCAAGAGGTGCTGCCATCATAGAAAGAAGCTTGACTGGATAACCTTGCCTAGCCCAGACAATGCTCCACGCTGATCCCCAATACCAGACATGAATCTGCGGGATTTGGTGCTTACCCAGCTAGATTTCAGCCTTGATATTTCCAGATCTTTCCCTTCTATCCCTCTTCCTCCCTTTTGGAAGGGGAATGTTTGAACTATACAACTCTATACTGAAAGTATTTACCATTTTTTAGTAATTTACAGAGGTTCAGGAGATTGCCTATACTTTTGAATCAAACCAACAAAATCAGTAAATAAATGACTGAACTGAACAGACAGGCTGAAAAATATGAAATTAGAAATAGCCAATAAATACATGAAAATGAGTTCAAATTCCATAGATATCAGAGAAATGCATATCGAAACTATTTTAAGATTCCATATCATGCTAGTCAGATTGGCAGTCATTAGCAAGGTAAATAAGAACAAATGCTGGCTAGGTTACAGAAAAAAAAGAATCTTCATATACTGGTGATAAGAATGTTAACTGGTCTATCCACAAGAGAAAACAATATGGAGATTTTTCATGAAACCGTACAAAGGACCATATGACCCAGCTGGACCAATCCTGGGTGTATAACAAAAAGACTCTGAGTCAGCATGCCAACAAGATACCTGGGCATCCATGCTGAACAAAGCTTTGTTTACCATATCCAAGAAATTAGGCCAGGTCTCCACAAGAGATGAATAAAGAAAATATTATTTGATCTGAGATCTCCTGAGGCTAGCAGAAGGTACCAGAGTGCAGGCTGAAGATCCCCCCCCCCCTCTGCCAACTGGGATTATGAAGGCATCTGAAGGAGGCAAGCAAAGCAAGCCTTCAACACAGTGAAGAGGCATTTAGGACTCACATTGGAATACAGGCAAGGAGAAGCCCATATGCCAGGATCACGAAGAAGAGACAACACTGGAAAGGGGCAGTATAATCCCACACCAAGCTCTACCAACCCTATGGAAGATTCCTGCAGTGGGATCCCTCTGGGGATGCCCCAGGACACAGATATCAGAAACACAATTGGGAACATATTTAAAGAACTACAAGATTATAAAGAAAAAATCAAAGAACTAAGAAAAGAGAATGAAGAACTCAAGAAGGACCTAGAGAGAGAGAATGACAAACTCCAGAAGGAAGTAGAAACACTGAAAAGATCCCATGCTGAAAAAGATAAGGAAACCAACCAGCGAACCAAAGAGCTAAGAACTAACAAAATCAGAGCAGATCAATAAATAAGAAACAAATAAAAAATACAAAAAATCAATTGAAGCCAAATGGTTCTTTGAAAGAATAAAACAAGATAGACAGACCTCTAGCCCTAGTAACCAAAAGAAGAAGGAACATCTCCCAAATCATACAATCCGTGAATGAAAAGGTAAAATATCACAACAGAACAAGGAAAAGATCCAGAAAACATATGGGAATATTACAGAAACCTATATCTACCAGTTTGAAAACCCTAAAAAAAAAATGGATGATATCTGAAACCTGGGAATCACCCAAAGCTTGGCCACAGAAGAGATGCAGTCAGCTTAAAAACGACCCATAACATATGAAGAAAAAATAGAGGATGTAGTAAGAGCTCAACTAAAAAAAAAAGGCCAGGCCCAGATGGTTTCACAGCAGAATTCTATAAAACATTCAAAAAGAGACTACACCCTTATTACTGAACTGTTTAGAAGGACACAATCAGAGGGAATTCTCCCAAATTCTTCTATGAGCCACCATCACTCTAATACCAAAAACCAGGGCAAAGATCCAACTAAAAAAGGAGAATTTATGACCATCTCCCTCATGACACAGATATGCCAACCCCCAAAAAATTCTAAACAGGATACTGGCAAAGATCGCCTACAGACCACATCAAGAAGATCATCCATCATGACCAAGTTGGATTCATACCAGAGATGCAGGGATGGTTAGCAAAATATGAAAATCCATAAACATCATCAAACACATAAACGGAATCAAAGACAAAAACCACACCATCATCTCAATTGATGCTGAAAAAGTCTTTGACAAAATTCACGCATCCCTTCATGCTTAAAGTGCTAGCAAGGAATTGGATTGAAGGGATCTTCCTCAATGTAATCAAAAGCCATTACAGGAAACACACAGCCAATATCATCCTAAATGGGGAATGACAGAAAATATTCCCTTTAAGTAGGAACTCAGCAAAGTCTGCCCCCTCTCACCACTCCTGTTTCAATATAGTGCTTGTGAAACACTTGCTAGAGCAATAAGGCGAAGAAAAGGAAATTAATAGGAGTACTAATTGGAAACAGAAGTCAAAGCATCGCTATTTGCTTTGATGATATGGATTGTTTACTTATAGGGATGCTAAAAAACTCCACCAGAAACTCCCAGAAAGTATTAACAGCTTCAGTAAAGTGGCAGATTACAAAATTAACCTTAAAAAATCAATGGTCTTTCTTTACACCAAGAACAGCAAACTGAGAGCAAGAATTAAAAGAGGCCCTTCCACTCACAATAGCTCCTCAAAAACATAAATACTCCCTGAACAAACCTAACCAAAGACACCAAAGGATCCCTACAACAAAAGTTTTAAAACTTTAAGAAAGACAATTGAAGAAGACTCAGAAGATGGGAAAAAACCTACCCATGCCTCTGGATTGGGAAAAATATATTACATTGTTACAATGTCCCCATTTTACTAAAACTCTCCTATAGATTTAATGCATCCAATCAAAAATCCCCAAGAGTTCTTCATCAGGCTTGGAACAACAAAAGTTCTTAAAATTCATTTGGGAAAAACAAAAGACCCCGACTTAGCCAAAAACACACCCTGAGTTAAAAAACCTACGATCAGGGGGGGATCTCTATACCAGACTTCACTAAACTATACTACCAGGGACTATAGTTTAAAAACAGCCTGGTAACTGGCACAAAAACAAGACCGTGACCAATGGAACAAAAACCAAAGAACCAAATCTAAGCACACTACAATTTCAGCCTTTATATTTGGAACAGGGGAGCCAAGAAGTCACAATGAGGAAAGACAGCCTCTCAGCCAAGTGGTGTTGGCAAAAGCGGAAATCCACCCCTTGTAGAAGAATTGAAAATAAACCCCTACCTCTTGCCCTGTACAGAAGTGAAACTCCAAGATGGACAAAAGACCTCAAACGTGAAACCCAAACTATGAAGGTGATAGAAGAAAAGTGGGCAAACAGACTTACAAGACATAGGCTAGGAAAAAGACTTCCTAAATCAGACAGCAGATGTGCAGGACTTTAAGACGACAATTGACAAATGGGAAACCTCATAAAAACTCAGAAGTTCTGTAATCAAAAAGAAACAATCTAAGGAAGTGTAAGAGAAATCTCACAGAGTGGGAGGGAAATCCTTCACTGCAGATACATTCTGACAAGCATTGATTTCCAGAATATATAATTACTACTAAAAACAAAGAAATGAAAAAAAGAAAAACAAATGACCCCACTCAATAGATGGACGCAAAGAATTCATGAACAAGTGAGGAATTAGGAGATGGTCGTGAGAAACACCTTAAGAAGTGTTCACACATCACTAATCATTAAAGGAAACTGCAAATCAAACTACTTTAAGATATCATTACTCCAATTAAAGGACTGGCAGGATCAGAGAAAAAAAAATGATACCAGTACTGGAGAGGGTGTGGGGAAAGGGGAACACTCATCACTGCTGTGGGAATGTATAAACCTCATACAGACTCTATGGAAAAGCATGTGGAGAACCCATTTGAACGACTTGGAATGAACTGTTCGCCACCTAGCCCAGCCATACCACTCCTGGGCATGATTACCCTCACGACCACCCACTGCACAGAGTACGATTAAAACAGCCACTTAGTTTATTGCAGACTCTCTCACATAGCAGGAGCTGGCTGGAACCAACACCAAATGCCCCTCAACAGAATGACGTGGGATAGATAAGAATCAACATCGTTGGATAACATCTACACAATGGTAGTTCTATGCAGCGCTAACTAAAGCATGGACCGATACTTTGTCAGGAAATAATGGCTGAAGCTATGAGGACATTCTGCTGAGTGTAAGGTAAACACAGTCCTCTCAGAAACAAACTGATGAAAAGGTATTCCCCTCATCTGTGGATGCTATTGCAATTACCTATTGTAATATTTTATTGTGTAGGCCCCCCTGAGCTTCTGTATAATGTCCAAACGCAGTTGGGCATAATCATTTAGAAAAAACAACAACACACACAACAAACAACACAACAACAGAAAGGTCTGGCATACAAACAACTGACTGAAAAGGTGAACTCTGCTCAAACATAGTCAACTTCCTCATGGAGAATATTGAGAAAGACTTGAGAAAGAGATGAAAAGCATGGTTGGCAGAAGCTCATAGTCATGAACCTCTGCGTGGGGAGTGGGGGTAATGGGGGGGAACACGGGTCTTAGATTTGTAAAATAAAAATGAAAAACTAACTTTCATGGAAAAAAAACAGAGAGAATATGGTGCTAAAAGAAAAGGTATTAGTTCATATTATAAGTGTGCATATATAATAGAGTTTTGGTCAGCCATAAAGGACATAATTGATTTTTTTTTGCTTTCATCGATTAAATATGGATAGAGCTAGAGAAAACGAGGAGACTTACAAGAGGAGGTGAATGTGTAACTTGGTATATGATTATAATTGAAATGAAAAGTCTTCATATGGAAACCCACCCGTAACCAATATACAATTTTGATCTACTATCCTCAAAAGAAACAATAACAGAAATTAAGAAAGTGAACAATATTGTGTCAACATTAAAATCTCAACACTGATGAGTGGATAAAGAAAATATGTCATGGTACATGTACTCACAATGGATTATCTATGCAGTGGTACAGAATAGACAACATCGGGCTGGAGAGATGGCCTAGCGGTTAAGAGCAACCGACGCTCTTACAGAGGACCCAGGTTCGATCCCAGCACCCACATGGCGGCCGAGAGCCGTCTGAAACTCCAATTCCGGAGACTCCCAGCTCCAGGGGAATGCCGACCCTCTTCTGGACCTCCCGCGGCATTGCAGACACGGGTGCACAACTACATGCAGGACAGTACATCATAACACATACAGAATAAATAAAATAAAAAATTAAAAAAAAAAAGAAAGACAACATCATGAACTTTGCGGTAAATGACTGGAGCTAGAGGTAGCTAGAGTGAAGTTGTGAAGTATATTAATAGTTAGTGTGCGTAACATGCTTAGTTCCAGAAAAACAAACATCCGAATGGCCCTATACCCATACAGCAGCTTAATCTGTGGATGCCTGCACCCCTATTCCCCTCGTTCTCCCTCTTTCTGTGGCGCGGGGTGTCTCACCCTCACCCCCCACCCGCCCGACTGCATTCCGCACCCTGCCTGCACTTGTGCCTCCGCCGGGGGGTGGGGGGGCGGGCGCGGGCCCGGGTTGTTGTTCTTCCCTTCCTGTTCTTTCCTGACCTGCGTTCAACAAGTATCCAATTTTGCCCCGACTCTGTCTATACAGGTTACATGGTGTTTTTAGGACTTCGTAAAAGTAAAATTATGTGTGTATATTAACCAACATTGGTTTAAAGGTTCTGATAAAACGGTAATGCACCTGAGTTAATTTGGATATAAATTGTTGTTGTCCACATTTGTTTTATTAAAATCTGTATACCAATCACTTTGGGATTGGGCACCTACACATGTTCTCTCATAATTTTTCTTGGCTGTACCGTATCATTCTTCTTCTTTTACCTTGTAGGAGATTTAACTTAAAAAAAACTAAGTTTGCTTCCAAAGTTAACCACATACAGTCACTCAAAATAGCTTGGGTGAATTCGATGAAAATTCTGCCTGATTCCAGCCTATAGGTATGTGTTAATACAACTGCCTGTTTGAGGACTCATGGGTCAAAAAACAAAAATCTAGAATAAAAAGGGGGGATACAGATATACATGAAAACCCTTTTTGTCAAAAAACTTTGCATTCAAATATTAAAAACTAACTCTGGGAAAGGATTGTATGTTCAACAGGTCAAAATGTCACCAATTAAGGCTGAGAAAGAAAAGATTACAGCTTTGCATTGTGTATGATGTACCAGGGCAGTGCCAACAGAAAAGGTTGGCCCATCTGAAAACATTGAAAGGAAGAAAAGTCTTCAGACTGCTACAGGCATCAAACCCTCTGTGGATCCTTACTTGTAACAACTATTTCTAATGATCCTAACGAAACTTACCTTTTAGGTGCCACCAAGTTTTATATGAGGAACATTCTTACCTCCCCTCCATAGAACAGGAAAATAATGATGTGAGGATGAGGTTTCTCTACCTTTAAATTGGAGCCAACCTGTTATGAGGGTAATTTCATTATAAAACTGGATAAAACTCCCTCTTTAATTTAACTAGTAGACATAGGAACTGTTCCAAAGGATATTCTCTATCTCAAACCAAATATCAACTAGAGCTAGAAGAGTCCTTTAATGTGCTGCACTTACGCAAGATCTATTAACAGGAGAGACTCTGATATCAGCAGATGGATTTTTCTCCAAGGAATGTTGGCCGGAGATCCAAGCCCCCCAAAAAGGAAAGGCTTTTTTGCTGACAACGCTGGTACCTGCAGGAGCAGAGCGTGATAAGTCCCCTGTGTTGAAGCCCTCTGATGTAAGCTATGGGAAAGACTTTATTAGAGGATACCGGACCACCACTTGCAAGTGTACTAGCTGGTCTCTGGAATACCCGATAGAGTGTTCACCAAAGGCCCACTAAAAACACAACAGTAATATAGTGTCTCCTTGGTCACGCAAGACTCTTCCGTCCGCCCAAGCTACACTCTCACCTTGCCTAGAAATACTGTGCAGGCATGTTGGCAGGCATGCTCTGTATATCACAAATCTAATTGGCTTTTCGTCTCTCTCCTTGGAGGGGAATACCACCATGGCTGATGCCACATAAGTTACATACTCTAGTGGTAGAGAAGATGTATACCAATAAGACCCCT